>OZ038316.1:6941521-6961521 GCA_964035775.1 Osedax frankpressi | reverse complement strand
CACCTTGAAATTCCTGCGACGTCACGTCGGGGAGCCCTCCGAAATGCTGTCGGCGTTATCGCTAACGGACCGTCGGCCAAGCCAACCTATCGTCGCGCGTTCCTACGCCGGCGATCCGTTATCGGTTGAAGGCGTTGAACGCGACTCGGTCGGTGGCAACCCGCGGGACAATCCGCCTTTAAACGCCAACCAGCAGACGAACGGCCAACACAACCGCGCGCCTTTCGGCGATGCCGTTAATACGCCGGAATGTTGCGGAGTTCTTAGGATAGCCGACAGCTCGCGGATCGCTGGCGTTCAATCGCCACCGCGGATCGAACGCACCAGCAAACAACTCCTGGAGTCGCTAAGGTCCGGCGAGATGTTGGGCGAGGTACGCGGGAGCATCCAGGACGCCCGCATCGAGATGGCGGTGATGGCGATGTCGTTGGAGGACGTGATTGCCCTGGCTTCGGAGGCGGCGATTAGCGGACACGAGGAGAAGCGATTCGCGGACGCCATGGCCACCGTGGAGAGCGATAGGCCTTTCGCCGAGGTGTGCAACGGAACTACGTCGTTGGTGGCGGAAGCGGCCGCTCGTGCCGCCGGCGAAGCCGTTACAACCGCTCGCGAGCCTTCCTCGTCTCGTTCCGTCGGGCGGAGAGGCCGAAAACGTACTTTGGACGACAGGTGGCGTCGCGACTCCAGGCCAACAGTTGACCACCCGTTGTACCCGGCGTACCGGCAACGCGTGTTGAGACTCTACGATCTCTTCGGAGTGAAAGTCGGAAACGTCGGCGATTTCAACGCCGGTTTCGCCGAGCTGTGGCGCCAACATTTGCCCGCCTTGTACGAGAATGAGTACGAGGAAGAGCATCAGGGCGTGATGGAGAGAAGACGTGATGCGAAAGCGAAGAAAGATAACGGAGATAGCGACGAACATGAGAAAGAGGAATAATAATTAAACAATCCACAATCCACAAATAACTTTAAATAATAAATAAAATAAATCAGTTATGTTTTCTAATTTCATGAATTGATATTATTTTCTAATATTTGTTAACTTGATATCTACTAATAATAACAATAATAATTACATAACTTGACATTAATACCGTTGTTAGATTTAAATATAATACAAATATCAAGGTAAAGAAGTTTAAAAAATAAATGTATATTTCATATTATTACAGATTATAAAGTGATGAGTATACGCATATGATTCAGAACTGACCAACTGTACATAATTATTATCATAATTATTACTCCTAGTGTCGCATACAAAATATATTAAACATGAATAAAATAACAACCCGAAAAAATAAAATAAATATGTTAAAGTAAAATTATAAATATGAAAAATATAAATATATCTCGAATTTGTAAAATAATATAAGTTAATATAGCTACTTTACTTAATATATTAGTATTATATATATATCTTGTTTTAAGGTAATCTTTTCGAACAAATTTAGATTTCTATTGATTACCTTATAATAATATACTTAATATACTTAATAATCTTAACTGTATGTGGATATTAACTTATTATATATTATATTATATACAATATTATCTAGAATAATAATTCGATTCGATTCGATACACATGTGATGGAATACAGACGACCAAACTAACATTGTGGAATGCAGGATTTATCATCGCTATCTAGTTTCATTTGATTGACACATTCGCAGACGATTCGGCTGTTACTGAGTTGTATACATAGTTGCGAACAGTCTCCGTTGTTTTTATTGCAAGTTTGTGACCTTTGAACTATTGAAGGAAATGAATAGAAGGTTATATCATAGAAATCGGGAACTTGATAACAATTTAGAAATGTGTTATTCTTTCTGTAAGATCCAATAAATTGAACATAATTAGATATATTAGATCAAATAAAGTCCACTAATTACTGTTAATCTTGGATTAGAGGTTATTTATTCATGTATAATTCATATAAAATTATTATATAATAATAAGTATACAAATATTCATGACTTATTATATAATATTTTTAATTTATAACTATTTCAATTAAATTGTATTGGTTATTTTTATATAATCTAAATATAGTGCTAATGCGAATATTATTATGATATGTATACTTAAATCCTGATTATATATATAAGCTATTGTTTAATCTATCAAATTACTTAGTATATAAAAAGATTTGCTATTGTGAAACGCATGCAATACAAACGAATATTATAATAGTTGATGTTAGTGACTGATTAAAATCACTATGATTAAAGAATGTTACAATGATGTATTAATAATATTGTATATGTATATAAAATGCATTCATAATCATAGTTTTCATTTCATAATGCAACGGACAAAAACTGTTTACTATATCTTATCAACAGCGATCTTATCGAGGTTTATTACAACCTCGTCGTGTTAATCTATTCATTAATATCCCTATTGTAGAAATTACGGTCTATATCTACGGTGCTCCGTTACCATTAAAATTCGGTTGGTTTTCCACGTGATAGGCGACGATATCCGTGCCTGGGTATTTGGGGTGAACGACTGAGTTTGGAGCAGATTCGATGCCGGAGTTTATCTCCACAACGTGGACACTAGAACCCCTCCTCGCACCGTCAGTAAGGATCAGAAAGAAGTCCTTGTAATGAGAACAGATTTCAAGCGACGGAAAGTTAAATAATTTATTGTAATAATACGAAAATAAATGCATCTATTATCTCTATAGTGGTAATAGAATTACGGGTTAAAAAAGAATATTTAATAAATGAATGATAATAACGTATGCGATAAATATGTGTATCAAAAAATTATACTAATAGAGAGAAAAGAAATAAAACAGATTTGTAATAAAAGAATGGAACGAGAAATGATAATATGTATTATTATAATATGGTGATTGTACATTGAGCGGAGCGGGAATATTACTGAATATGATGTAATGCGTGACATCATTACAAACCTGCATAATACCAATACCTCGGATTTCAGTGTACTTAGTTACAAATAGTCTCTGCACAAGATTACTTCCATCCTTCAGATTAACAGAAAACACTCTCGATGAATCCGGGTGGACGAAGTGTAATCTGAGTCGTAAAAAGAAGCCGTAAGAAATCACTTTTGTTCAATTAACTCGAATGTGAATTTTAATAACTTATTATAATAAATAGTTAACTCAATATTTAAAGTCGTCTGGGAGTGTCTTATAGAGTAAATATGGGTATTATTTGTGGATTGGATTAGCGGTTTTTTAAGAAACCAATTAAAATAACTATTAAAATAACAATTGAATAAATAATTGATATTATTCTAACAATCCGTATCTGAAATCAACGCAAATTGACGGAGAAGAAGCGACGGAATTCGAATTGATAGCGATTTGGTGGAAAAGTTGAATATTGCTTCCGTCCAAATTGCTGGACATGATACTACTACTTGTTTCGTTACTTTCACTCCAAAGGATTCGACTACAAATAGGGAATTGTAAAACGAATTTAGAGAATTGTAAACTCATCTAAGACTGCGTTTCCTTTCACAACACCGACAAACTTGCCCCTTGACCTATAATCACCCGATATAATAATACATACAATACCTCGACCATAATAATGCCCACAATCTAGCCCAAATCACAGCATATGCCCAACTCACAACCCCATTCAACAATTCCACCTATTTAGCCGATGACATTACGAATAAACACGCCCATAAACACGCCCACTTCACCAACTTATTCAAGAGGTCAAGTTCGATGTCCCGGATATTATTTCGGTCTTTGACTATCACTTTTCTATAGCTACCGTCATATCTAGCCATCGAAATATATTCTCCGGACGACCAGTAGATGTTGTAGGATAGCCAATCAGCGGCGAGAGCTGTAAACGAGTCAATATATCATATGTACCAAGGATACGTCGATACTGAATTGTAATATTGTACGCAACTGGAATTACTTTTACAAACTACTAAAATTACTACATTTACACACTACTAATTACATTTACACACCACTACTTACACACTTACACACTATTAATTACATTTACACACCACTAATTACACACTTACACACTATTAATTACACTACTAATTACACATTTGTGGAATTTTCTACAAATTTACAATCGTTGAATTCATTTGAATACCGGATTACCTTTTAACTAACACGTTACCGATGAGACATCCAGCAGCAAACGACTGCTCTTGCCTCTCAGCAAGACCACTCGGATTTTAAAGTAGAACTTCGAATTCGATTCAGTGTAAAACATCATCCCTGCAATGGTAAGCATTGTTCACGAATTTCTAATAGACTGAATTTCAATTGTTTCGTCGCGTGGCCGTTTGATATTGGAGTCAGCGATCACTAACGTCTAATTAGTGAAAATCAATGAAATTTTGACATAGCGGATTTCATCAATTTTCACTAATTAAAAGTTCGAGATTCTAACATCACCGCAATCAAACTATTACCAGATGATTAAGTGAAGTGAGAATTTACCCAAAATAATAGCGTTTAAATCAGAACCCTTTCTAAAGTCAAAAGAAGGAGATCGTTAAATAATATGTACGCAATCAGATTTATGCGGGAATGTTAGAGTATTGTTTATATATACAGCAGTCGTAGAATAGATTTATTGTTTAAATGCTGTACTCAACAATCAAACCGTTAGCTTTAACGTAACGTGTCGTGCCTACCCTGTCTGGTGTCCATCGCGATGTGCTTGTAGTGGTGTTTTTCGACGGTATTGTTCAAGAAACAGTAATTTTCGATGTCGAATCGTGTGCCGGGTGCACGAATCAACGTAAGCGAGATGTCAAAAGGAACGGTGCAAAGCCTATCTTCCAGTGCGTAGGCGATCATATCACGTGATTCCACTCGCTTCTCTACCGACGACGCGGGGGGCGTGGTTAAAACCGTTGTTCGAGCGGTAAGTTGCGTGTATTTAAAGGAATGTCTACGTCGGGTGATGGTTTCTATGTTGGGTATAGGAGGAACGGCAATTCCCGTTGGACATGCGTAGAGTACAAAGTGGTTATCGAGTCGAGAGAGTGTTGTTACGGCGAGGCGTGGTTATTGAGTTGAGGGCGTGGTTTAGATTGGCATTCGTCAAAAGATCACTACTCACTCGCACTCGCGCTATACTGACTTCAATAATTATACCAGATGCTGCCTCAATAACTACACCATACTGCCTCAATATCTATATCAGCTATTGCCTCAATAACTACATAAGCTACTGCCTCAATAACTACACCAGTTACTCCCTCAATAACTACATAAGAAACTGCCTCAACAACTACACAGCTACTGCCTCAACAACTACATCAGCTACTGCCTCAATATCTACATCAGCTACTGCCTCAATAACTACACCAGCTACTGCCTCAATAACTAAACCAGTTACTGCCTCAATATCTACATCAGCTATTGCCTCAATAACTACACCAGCTACTGCCTCAATAACTACACCAGTTACTCCCTCAATAACTACATAAGAAACTGCCTCAACAATTACACAGCTACTGCCTCAACAACTACATCAGCTACTGCCTCAATATCTACATCAGCTACTGCCTCAATAACTACACCAGCTACTGCCTCAATAACTACACCAGCTACTGCCTCAATAACTACATCAGCTATTGCCTCAATAGCTACATAATCTACTGCCTCAATATCTACATCAGCTATTGCCTCAACAACTACATAGCTACTGCCTCAATAACTACATCAGCTACTGTCTCAATATCAACATCAGCTATTGCCTAAACAATTACATAGCTACTGCCTCAACAACTACATCAGCTACTGCCTCAATATCTACATCAGCTACTGCCTCAATAACTACACCAGCTACTGCCTCAATAACTACACCAGCTACTGCCTCAATAACTACATCAGCTATTGCCTCAATAGCTACATAATCTACTGCCTCAATATCTACATCAGCTATTGCCTCAATAACTACACCAGCTACTGCCTCAACAACTACGCAGCTATTGCCTCAACAACTACACCAGTTACTGCCTCAATATCTACATCAGCTATTGCCTCAACAACTACACAGCTATTGCCTCAATAACTACATAAGCTACTGCCCAAACTGACCATTACAATTGATGCCATCGTTGTCCGTATCAAAGGAATCGCCGCATAAACATTTCGCCCGCATTGTTCCGTTCTTGAATACTTCGGCCGTACACATTTGGTCACAATTATTACTTTCGCAGACGTCACCTGTTACGAAGGGGCGGAGTTAACGAATGGGCGGGGCTTATGAGAATGTAATGAGTAGGGAGCGGGTATTGCGAGATGCGGATGGGCGTATTAGTGAGAATAGTTTACGTATAATAGTGATTATTAGGGGGCGTGTCTTCGAAAGTTTCGTATATAAGAGATTACGAAGGTTGTAAAGGTACTATGTAAAGGAACCAATTTCTTAAGTAAATAATGTTTTTGATCAAAAGTCAAATTTCCACAATATTACACTAAAACCTTACTCCGATGTTCTATTAAGTCCATAACTACCATTATACATGAGTACCTAGGTTACCATAGTGATTTACCTATTTACCTTCGTATTGCCTATATCTTATTACAGATATCTTATTACCGTGCAAACAAATATGATAAACCAATACATATTTTACAGCCCAATAATATTAATATCAAATTGTTTCACATATCTTAAAATAAATTTGAATTTCTTAGATTTTTGTGTACATTATTAAATCGATATGTAAAATAAACGTAACGAATGTATTTTGTATGTGAATCTAGGTTACTTGAATTCCGATATACTATATTATAATACATGATATAGGTTTTAATATACTATATAAGTTATAATATACGATATAAGTTATAATATATGATATATATTATAATATAAGATATAAGTTATAACTATATTCAATTGAGATAAGTTTACATGGATTGCACGGACACAATATGCATAGGATAACGTTATCTACTCACGGGTGACGTAATACCAACCTCTATCCGTTGGTTGTCGTTCAGCTGCGAACATCTTTATGGCGAAGGGTTTATTCTGGATCGTGTAGCTATGTCCAAGGTTACTGGTGTTACGACGGTCTAGAAGTAATACCAAACCTTTGCTAGTGAAATTGTGGGTCCGACGTAGGCCAATAACATAGTCCTGAGGGGAGATGTAGGGATAAGGGTAGGGCTAGAGGGAGGGAGAGGGAGAGGGAGAGGGAGAGGGAGAGGGAGAGGGAGAGGGAGAGGGAGAGGGAGAGGGAGAGGGAGAGGGAGAGGGAGAGGGAGAGGGAGAGGGAGAGGGAGAGGGAGAGGGAGAGGGAGAGGGGTGAACTTAACCTCATATAATGTTACATCAATAAAATTCATGCCTTTTTTGCCATATTGTAGTCTAGATTTAGTTTTCAAATCTATGGACTTAATAAAATCTCCATCTGCCCAGTATAATCTGTAAACACAGATCATTTGTATTACAACTTTAACATTGTTTATTAAATAAGTTTAAATTAAAGTATCAATTAAATAATGAACAATTTCGATTTCAATTCAACAATTCACTTAAACGTGACAATTACAATGTTCCATCTAGGTGTTCAGCTAACAAGTCGAGTTTGTAGTCGATAGCTAATCCGTGAGGTGCCTCGATGTTGTCGTGCACGAGTACGCTGATGTCGTTGCCAAGTAGATTTGAACATAGGATCGCAGTGTTGCCACCTTGCTCTCCCCAATATAATTTGCTGTACCGAGATTTTCGTAAGTATTTAGTTGTAAAGCGTTTCTAAAATTATTATAAACGATTTATTTTTTAATTCGCAATTATATTGAAAAATTTGCGGTTAAACATTACATTGTTCTATTCAATAACGCAAATGGGTAATATACAATACATTATAATAAATAACGAATAATGTTCTAAATTAATGTAATAATAAATAAAATTTCTGTTTTACGATATTACGGAATGATATATTAATTAATAATAATTAAACATAATCAATAATAAAATACTAATTTACCCTAATCCAGGGTGAACAGCTATGCCATGTATTTTATCCGTAAAATTTGCTGAGATCACCGTTATAACATGTTCTGAGAGATGTGCGAATTATTGAATAAGTCATGAGAGAGTGGGAGTGGCAGTTGAAGTGAGAGCGAGGGTGAGAGCGTGGGCGCGGGAGTGCGGGTAAAGTCGCACCTGGCTTATTGGCAGTTCCTGGTTTTGCTAAAGGCATCATCAGTATCACATTCAACAGACTGTCCGTCCAGTAAATATTTCGTGACATCCAATCGTAGGCGATTCCGTCAACTTTCGAGGAAATTCCGTATTTCGCCATAGATATCGAGTACATCGGGGTCAGAGGTAAGATCGTAAGTAGGCTGTGTAGGAGGTTTGCATAGGAGGTTTGTATAGGAGGTTTGTATAGGAGGTTTGTATAGGAGGTTTGTATAGGAGGTTTGTATAGGAGGTTTGTATAGGAGGTTTGTATAGGAGGTTTGTATAGGAGGTTTGTATAGGAGGTATGCATTTGGTAGTAGGGAGGATATCAAAGCTACACATTGAGTTAACAAACTTTAATAACTACACTCAGAAAATTTGCCATCTAAGACATGATATGAACATTTAATTTGTGATTTTGTCAATCCATGTCGATATTTTCATTTAATTTCCCTTTAAGCGTAAGTAATACGTAGAAATCGCCAGACATCAGATGATTATTGAATTACTTCGAATAGAAAACGTAAACGCCGGCATTACGCTGCTATTAATTGCTCGAGTATTACGAAAATCTCGACATTCCGACACTTTCCACCAACTTGTCAATTCTATCTGCCAGCAGCAAACGGCTGTTCTCGTAGTCGATATCCATAGCGGTCCAATGCCATAACCTCTGTTTCAGACGCCACGAGTACAACCTGCCAATGCGAATGTACTTCAACGGATCTCCGTGTACTCCGGTCAACACGGATGTATCGTAGTCGTGTAACGACATAACGAGTAGTTCCGGTTCGGTGAACGACACATCTGCACGGTGGAGCGCAGAGTAGAGTAGAGTAGAGTAGAGTAGAGTAGAGTAGAGTAGAGTAGAGTAGAGTAGAGTAGAGTAGAGTAGAGTAGAGTAGAGTAGAGTAGAGTAGAGTAGAGTAGAGTAGAGTAGAGTAGAGTAGAGTAGAGTAGAGTAGAGTAGAGTAGAGTAGAGTAGAGTAGAGTAGAGTAGAGTAGAGTAGAGTAGAGTAGAGTAGAGTAGAGTAGAGTAGAGTAGAGTAGAGTAGAGTAGAGTAGAGTAGAGTAGAGTAGAGTAGAGTAGAGTAGAGTAGAGTAGAGTAGAGTAGAGTAGAGTAGAGTAGAGTAGAGTAGAGTAGAGTAGAGTAGAGTAGAGTAGAGTAGAGTAGAGTAGAGTAGAGTAGAGTAGAGTAGAGTAGAGTAGAGTAGAGTAGAGTAGAGTAGAGTAGAGTAGAGTAGAGTAGAGTAGAGTAGAGTAGAGTAGAGTAGAGTAGAGTAGAGTAGAGTAGAGTAGAGTAGAGTAGAGTAGAGTAGAGTAGAGTAGAGTAGAGTAGAGTAGAGTAGAGTAGAGTAGAGTAGAGTAGAGTAGAGTAGAGTAGAGTAGAGTAGAGTAGAGTAGAGTAGAGTAGAGTAGAGTAGAGTAGAGTAGAGTAGAGTAGAGTAGAGTAGAGTAGAGTAGAGTAGAGTAGAGTAGAGTAGAGTAGAGTAGAGTAGAGTAGAGTAGAGTAGAGTAGAGTAGAGTAGAGTAGAGTAGAGTAGAGTAGAGTAGAGTAGAGTAGAGTAGAGTAGAGTAGAGTAGAGTAGAGTAGAGTAGAGTAGAGTAGAGTAGAGTAGAGTAGAGTAGAGTAGAGTAGAGTAGAGTAGAGTAGAGTAGAGTAGAGTAGAGTAGAGTAGAGTAGAGTAGAGTAGAGTAGAGTAGAGTAGAGTAGAGTAGAGTAGAGTAGAGTAGAGTAGAGTAGAGTAGAGTAGAGTAGAGTAGAGTAGAGTAGAGTAGAGTAGAGTAGAGTAGAGTAGAGTAGAGTAGAGTAGAGTAGAGTAGAGTAGAGTAGAGTAGAGTAGAGTAGAGTAGAGTAGAGTAGAGTAGAGTAGAGTAGAGTAGAGTAGAGTAGAGTAGAGTAGAGTAGAGTAGAGTAGAGTAGAGTAGAGTAGAGTAGAGTAGAGTAGAGTAGAGTAGAGTAGAGTAGAGTAGAGTAGAGTAGAGTAGAGTAGAGTAGAGTAGAGTAGAGTAGAGTAGAGTAGAGTAGAGTAGAGTAGAGTAGAGTAGAGTAGAGTAGAGTAGAGTAGAGTAGAGTAGAGTAGAGTAGAGTAGAGTAGAGTAGAGTAGAGTAGAGTAGAGTAGAGTAGAGTAGAGTAGAGTAGAGTAGAGTAGAGTAGAGTAGAGTAGAGTAGAGTAGAGTAGAGTAGAGTAGAGTAGAGTAGAGTAGAGTAGAGTAGAGTAGAGTAGAGTAGAGTAGAGTAGAGTAGAGTAGAGTAGAGTAGAGTAGAGTAGAGTAGAGTAGAGTAGAGTAGAGTAGAGTAGAGTAGAGTAGAGTAGAGTAGAGTAGAGTAGAGTAGAGTAGAGTAGAGTAGAGTAGAGTAGAGTAGAGTAGAGTAGAGTAGAGTAGAGTAGAGTAGAGTAGAGTAGAGTAGAGTAGAGTAGAGTAGAGTAGAGTAGAGTAGAGTAGAGTAGAGTAGAGTAGAGTAGAGTAGAGTAGAGTAGAGTAGAGTAGAGTAGAGTAGAGTAGAGTAGAGTAGAGTAGAGTAGAGTAGAGTAGAGTAGAGTAGAGTAGAGTAGAGTAGAGTAGAGTAGAGTAGAGTAGAGTAGAGTAGAGTAGAGTAGAGTAGAGTAGAGTAGAGTAGAGTAGAGTAGAGTAGAGTAGAGTAGAGTAGAGTAGAGTAGAGTAGAGTAGAGTAGAGTAGAGTAGAGTAGAGTAGAGTAGAGTAGAGTAGAGTAGAGTAGAGTAGAGTAGAGTAGAGTAGATTAGAGTAGAGTAGAGTAGAGTAGAGTAGAGTAGAGTAGAGTAGAGTAGAGTAGAGTACAGTAGAGTAGAGTAGATTAAAAGGCTACGGCACTTACTATTATCGCAAGTAGTGTCATTCAAAAGTCTCCTGTCCACAGGACATTTACAACGGTGTTTACGTAATGGTAGTGGAATGCACCAATGTGAACATCGATTATCCAGGCACCCGGACTCCGGAGCGTGAGCTGAAGAGAGAAGAGATCGGATTTTCAAACATCTATCTCTATATCTCTAAATACACGAGAAAACTGCCTAGAAATACTTTACTATTGTAGATTTCTCATTAGACTTATAATCTGACGTGACGATGATTTGGATTTAGGATGGGTTTGGGTTTGGGTTTCGGTACACACCTTTGGAGGGTAGCTGTGGAAATAGATCTGATAAATAAATGGTGCTATGAGTAAAAGATGGCAGAGATGAAAAAGAGGAAAGATGAAACTTGAATATAAACTTACTCTAAGAGATATCGAGTTTTGATAAATAAGAAACTTTGAAAGTGAGAGAGGGAGTATGCCTGAGTTAATTGAAAATAATAATTGAAAAAATCTACAATGAGTATAGGAAGGTTGTCTGGGTTTAATACGAAAACAACTTTACTATGAGAGATATAAATCCTCGGTTTAAATAATAATGCTGTTAAATAGAGCTGTTATATAATGAACAATAAGGTGAAAATATTAAATACTGGGAAAGAGAAAGAGATGGATATCGGGAAAGAGAAAGAGATGAATATCGGGAAAGAGAAAGAGATGATATCGGGAAAGAGAAAGAGATGGATATCGGGAAAGAGAAAGAGATGAATATCGGGAAAGAGAAAGAGATGGATATCGGGAAAGAGAAAGAGATGAATATCGGGAAAGAGAAAGAGATGATATCGGGAAAGAGAAAGAGAAGAACACCGGGAAAGAGAGTAACACCGGAGTGCAACTGGGAGCGAGGTTGAACCTGCGTATACGGAACTGTACACCAGCATGGAGTTGAATGGTGAAGTCATATTGGCAAACACCGAAGCGACGACTTCGTCATTTTCCCTGTTCAACATGTAGATGGCGCTACGGGGTGTGGCGATTAGTTAGGAAGGCAGGAGGTGTGTTCCTGTAGTTGCGAGATAATAAACTCGTGTTTTGAATTGCGTTGCATAACGATATCGAGTAGCTCAATAATATCGTCGAATTCTCAAGAATTAATGCGATTAATTTAAACGATTAATTTAACTTGGTTTTTGTAAATAAATATATTATAGTTTAATATATATTTTAGTTGTTAATTCTAAATAATTCCATAGCTTACCAGGAATTAAACTATAGTTTAGGTGTATTGTATTTTTATAATCATATTTAATCAGCTATAGCTGATTAAATAGGATTATAAAAATTCGTTAAGTATTACATTCTAAGTTAGATAATTGAATAGTAAAATTGAATCCTATTGATTGGATAATGCTAATGTTTAATGATATAAATTACGAATGAGTCAATAAATAGAAAATTAATGTAAATGCTATCGAATCCATATTCATTAAAGATCCATTATTGTGAAATCTGTTATTTAAAAATTGTATGCGATAAATTACATGATAAAAACAATCAATAGTGTTGAATTTAAATTATTCATTACTTTTGTATGACTTTGAGTAAAATGTATAATGAATACATGTCCTAACCTTTATTGTTATATTTTATTGATATTAACAGATATTTAATAATTTACAAAGTTTCAATAAACTACTTCTATCTGGCTTTGAATGGAATTTTATATTTTTTTGTAATTAATAGTTTGAATATATTTCTGGGTGTATAAAAATTGGTTATATAATATATAGTATCTGATAGAGTTAACTGCACTAAAATGTTTATATATATTATATATATATATATATATATATATATATATATATATATGTATATATATATATATATATATATATATATATATATATACATATATATATATTTATAAAGTACGATTATATAAACAATATATATTATTAGTAATTAGTGCATATTAATATTAAACTGCAGTACCGTATATTATTATTACAACAAGAGTACCGTATTTCTGCTGGACATATAAATTACCGATAATATATCTTCATGCAGTTAATACAAAAGGATAGTCTATGCTTATAGTTTGAACCGTTACATTGATGGTCGTCGGTAAAATCACATGTGGACTGGATATTAAAAGTTCCAACGAATAATGACTACGTAATCAAATCCGCGAAAATAACGGTTTTATAAATTATTAATGAAAAAAATCAAATTGTTGCATATTTTCTGAGATGCAAATGAAAATTTTTTAAGGACACAACGCAATTCATTATATTTATTAATATAATATATTATGTGAGTACACATTTTATGTATTATTATATAATACCTCAACGAGCCTCGTTTTACAAACCTGACTATACACAGAAAACAATGCAGGTTGCTTTCTTTTTATATTACGGTAATGATTTTAAAATATATTTATTTATATAGAAAGTAGTTTGTGAAATTTATTTTTAAATATTTTATAACAATTAAATGATTCCGTTAGAGCAATTGTAGGTCTCGCTAACTTCTCGTGCAAGCCTCTATAGTAGACCACGCCCCCTGACACCTGGATATCGATGAATTCAATAACCCGGGTGGCGTTATAGACAACTTCTTTATATCCAGTGCGACCTTCGATACGGTGGATTGACCCAGATGACGGTTCTGACCAGTACATGTCACCTGACCTCGGAGGATGACGAAAGAGAATAGTAGGGCGCATATAAGCGAACGGGGATGCTGAAGTGATTAAAGTTGTTGGGAAGGGCGAGGGGAGGTCGAGAGGAGAGACAAAGAGTGGACTCAAGGAAGTGTTAATGAACACGATTGTATGGCATAGTAGCGTAAGAGCGTGGCGTAAGGGCGTGGCATGTGAAATAAGGGCGTGGCGTAAGGGCGTGGCATGTGAAATAAGGGCGTGGCGTAAGGGCGTGGCATGTGAAATAAGGGCGTGGCGTAAGGGCGTGGCATGTGAAATAAGGGCGTGGCGTAAGGGCGTGGCATGTGAAATAAGGGCGTGGCGTAAGGGCGTGGCATGTGAAATAAGGGTACGGTATAAGGGAATGGCATGTAAAATAAGGGTGTGATATAAGGGCGTGGCATGTGAAATAAGGGCGTGGCGTAAGGGCGTGGCATGTGAAATAAGGGCGTGGCGTAAGGGCGTGGAATGTGAAATAAGGGTGTGGTATAAAGGCGTGGCATGTAAAATAAGGGCATGTGAAACTGCGGTGTGAGAATGGACAAAGTCGTTAGTTTAGCATTGAGGTCATGGTACTCAGTCATTACTCAGTCATTACTCAGTCATTACTCAGTCATTACTCAGTCATTACTCAGTCAGTACTCAGTCATTACTCAGTCATTACTCAGTCTTTTGTTTGTCAACAATGCTCATCAGGTCGATAATATTTTAATATTATAATACTGAATTTTTGAAAATTACGCTATGGGTAAATAATATTGTACCGGTGTACTCAATTACTTACCTACTCAATTACTTACCTACTCAATTACTTACCTACTCAATTACTTACCTACTCAATTACTTACCTACTCAATTACTTACCTACTCAATTACTTACCTACTCAATTACTTACCTACTCAATTACTTACCTACTCAATTACTTACCTACTCAATTACTTACCTACTCAATTACTTACCTACTCAATTACTTACCTACTCTTACAATACTATTTAATCTAAGTAAGCAGATTATTTCAATAATACGTTTACTTTTAAGAATTCAGATTGATATTGATATTAACTAAATATTAAATTTCATAGTAAATAAATCTAAAATAAAAAAACTGTAATGTCTATCATAAAGTACTCTCCCAATTATTACACATAAACACATGTGCACACACATACACACGCATACATACGCATACACACGCATACACATATACACACGTATACACACACACACACACACACGCACACAGATATAACTATTATTTCACAGAACATCTCCAGGCTTACCAAATGAGTCCAAAGTAAAAGTAGTTCCGTAAACGGAGGAGATTGCCACTTTCTGTATCTCTTCGCGATTCATGCCATCGTAATCTGACCTCTCGATGACCTGCATACCGGGGTCGTACCAGTAGATCTTCCTTGTAGATGGATTACGTTGGATGGTGTCGGAAGTACTTATGTGTTATGGGACATTACATTGTAGTCATTACTTATTTAATTATATAAATTATAAATTATATACATTATATAAAAGTGCCTTAACGTATAAATCTAATTTTCGTCTTTGACATATAATTGAATTATAATTTAATTATAATTTGATTATAATTTGATTATAATGTGATTATAATATGATTATAATTTGATTATAATTTGATTATAATTTGATTACAATTTGATTATAATTTGATTATAATTTGATTATAATTTGATTATAATTTGATTATAATTTGATTATAATTTAATTATAATTTAATTATAATTTAATTATAACTTGATTATATTTGTATTCAATTTTTTATTTAACTTTCCAGTAAACTTTCGAGGTAATTTCATTTTTTCTTTTGCGTGATTACTTTTACATATTTTTAAAACTTAACAAAATAATTAACAAACTAACTTACATCACTGTATTGCTTACTTTTGGTTAACTTCATTTGTAAAGTATTATAAACTAAACCATTAACAGTTTGTTTATAATAAATATGAATTATAATAAACTGTGATGTAAAATTGTTTTGAAATTCTCTAATTTCGATAAAATAAGAAAATATTAAATTTGCAAAGATCAAATAAAACTACATTTATTATTTGCGAGCAAATACATATCAGACAATTAAATTATAAATGATCAATAAATCTAATTGAATAAATTAAATAATATTATATGCGAAATATGTTTTATACCATGTTTAAATATTAACTGTATAGTAGAAATATTACATAGGGGATAAGGAGATATGTACTCCCAATTTCATAATTCGGGACATACATTCAATTGCTGTACCCCCATCCATTTCCAGATAAATATATTTCTATTTTAAGTAACCACGTATAATATACCAATTGTATTCCACCGAGCTCGGGAAGGACTAACTTCTCTACAACATCCGTTTGCAGGTTATTGACGCTGTGGATATATTTAGCTACGATGTCGCTCGACTTCGTCTTCAGAGAAACTCGAGTGAGACTTCCAACTTTCACGTCCGTAAAGAAAAGGAGTTCTTCGTAAAGGTCAATAGCAATCCGACTTGGGATAATATCTGGAAGTTGTTAAGGCGTGAGTTGTTAAGGCGTGACTTATTCGAATATAGTAGGGGCATTTCTTATTCTAGCATAGATTATCTTAGCATAGCTTATCATAGCATAGCTTATCTTAGCATAGCTTATCATAGCATAGCTTATCATAGCATAGCTTATCATAGCATAGCTTATCTTAGCATAGCTTATCTTAGCATAGCTTATCTTAGCATAGCTTATCTTAGCATAGCTTATCATAGCATAGCTTATCTTAGCATAGCTTATCATAGCATAGCTTATCTTAGCATAGCTTACCATAGCATAGCTTATCATAGCATAGCTTATCATAGCATAGCTTATCTTAGCATAGCTTATCTTAGCATAGCTTATCATAGCATAGCTTATCTTAGCATAGCTTATCATAGCATAGCTTATCTTAGCATAGCTTATCTTAGCATAGCTTATCTTAGCATAGCTTATCTTAGCATTGCTTATTTCATGGTTGTTAAGGGCATTTCATGTTAGATTATCTAGGGGTATTTAGAGGTATATCTACTTGCTGATTGGTTAAGGGGTGTGGTTAATCTAAAGGTTATCAGTCGTGTGCATCATAAATGAAGGTTAGAGAGTGAGGTAAATTAGAATAGGTTTGTAATTTATTACAAGGATGTAATCCGTGTTTTGGAATATAAATATATATACATATATATATATATATATATATATATATATATATATATATATATATATATATATTCGATATTGCGTGAAGGTAAAAAAAAAGATACAATAATAATTATTAGTTTCACGTGAGCAGTAAGCTTTTTAGTTTTTAGTTTGCGCTTGAAACTGTTTGGTGATATGGTGGGATATAATAATTGTTTAGGAAGTCGATTCAATTTATAGGAGGCTATTGATGAAAATCTTTTTTTTGCCGTATTTAGAGTAGTTGGTAGCGTAAGTATGGTAAGGTCAGATATTCGTAGTTGTCTGTATGAGCGTATGTATGTGTATGTGGGTATGTATATGTGTGTAGTTGTATGTATATGTGCGTGTGCGTGTATGTATGTGTGTGTATGTGAGTATGTATATGTGTGTAGTTGTATGTGTATGTGCGTGTGCGTGTGCGTGTATGTATGTGTATGTATGTGTATTTGTATGTGTATTTGTATGTGTATTTGTATGTGTATTTGTATGTGTATTTGTATGTGTATTTGTATGTGTATTTGTATGTGTATTTGTATGTGTATTTGTATGTGTATTTGTATATGTATTTGTATGTGTATTTGTATGTGTATTTATATGTGTATTTGAATGTGTATTTGTATGTGTATTTGTATGTGTATTTGTATGTGTATTTGTATGTGTATTTGTATGTGTATTTGTATGTGTATTTGTATGTGTATTTGTATGTGTATTTGTATGTGTATTTGTATGTGTATTTGTATGTGTATTTGTATGTGTATTTGTATGTGTATTTGTATGTGTATTTGTATGTGTATTTGTATGTGTATTTGTATGTGTATTTGTATGTGTATTTGTATGTGTATTTGTATGTGTATTTGTATGTGTATTTGTATGTGTATTTGTATGTGTATTTGTATGTGTATTTGTATGTGTATTTGTATGTGTATTTGTATGTGTATTTGTATGTGTATTTGTATGTGTATTTGTATGTGTATTTGTATGTGTATTTGTATGTGTATTTGTATGTGTATTTGTATGTGTATTTGTATGTGTATTTGTATGTGTATTTGTATGTGTATTTGTATGTGTATTTGTACGTATGTATATATTTGTATGTGTGTGTATATATATATGTGTGAAGAAGGAGAAGAAGAATTTATTAACCACAAAGAATTTAAAATATATTAATAAATATTCTACAATGTGGAAGCATGCGAATAAAAATGAACGATGTAGTAAAATAAAAAATAAAAGTAATGTAGCGTGTCAAGGTTTGTGTTATAAAATAAAATAAAATATAGGGGAAGTGATTATTCTCACCTAAACAGGAAGCTTTTTAGCTTGCGCTTAAACATGTTAATAGTAGTATTTTAGGTATTTTTAGTATTTTAGGAAGGTGGTTCCATTTGTTTGGAGCCAGGTGGCGGAAATTTTTGTGTATTTGTTATACAAATTATAATTTACATCTTGACATTTATTAAATATATGTTGAATGGGAAATTGCGAATATTATGTGAGAAAGTATGGATCCTTGCTGAACTCCATGCTTTATTGGATGTTGAACCGATGATATTGAATTACTAATTTTGATGGTAAAACGTCTATTGAATAAAAAGTTCTTGAACCATAAGAAGAATATCTTTTAGTCCTATATTTTATAATCTATCTATAATAGTGTTAAATTCAAGTGTATCGAACGCAGAGGATAAGTCAAGTAGTATTAGTTGTTGAGATTTGTTATTGGCCAGTTGAGTGTATAAGTCGTCAAAAAGTGAAAGTAGAGTCGTTTCAGTACTATGTCCTTATCGGAAACCGTTTTGTCTATTATCAAGTAAGTTATATTTAGTCAAGTATGAAATAAGTTGTTTGTAGTCTATATTTTCTAATATTTTAGCTAGAAGAGGTAGCTGAGAGATAGGCCTATAATTGAAAGTTTAGTTTGATCGAGTTTAGGTTTTTTTTAGTAGTGGAGTAATTAATGAAAGTTTTAGTAAGTCAGGTTTGTTCCATAAGTCAATGATTCATTACTTATCATTTTAAATAAAGGAGCTAATGTTGATGCAATTAATTTAGTTATAGTCAGGGGTAATGGGTCATTAGGAGAGGAATTCTTGGCTGTAATAATTAAGTTGTATATTTCAGTTATAGTCGGGAGGTCAAAAGTAGATAATACATAATTTGTAGTCAAGTATTTCAGTTTAGTCAAGTTAGTTAGTTTAGTCTTCTTTATGGTTAATTTATCATATATTTTGTCAATTTTATTAATGAAGTAATTTGCAAAGTTATTAAATAAAACATCGGTTGGTAAATCGGGCAGTGTGTTATGTTTTATTCGTCCTAGTAATTTATTCGTAGTGTTATAGAGTTTTTATAGTCTTTATAGTTAGTTTCGATCATGTTTTTAATGTAGTTAATTTTATTGCATTTTATAGCTTTCCTGTATATCGTACGTGCGGTTACTAGTTGTGATAGATTAAAGGAGGATGGGTTTGAAGTGTAATTTCTGTTGTATTTTCTAAAATTTTGCTTAAGTTTGCTTAAAGTAGAATTAAAACAAGGTGAATTTGTGTGTATTGAAAAGTACTTGGTTTTATTCGGAGCATATTTGTCAATTAGATTTCAGTGAAGTGTAAAGTATTTATACGGTAATGTCATTATCATCATCTTGCATGGAATGTATTAGGTCAAGTGAGAATGAGTCATAGTCAATTTTATTAAAAGATCTATATGTCGTAACTCTTCTTGTCGATATAAGTTTAGTGATATTAATATGTCAGTCAATTGCATAATGGTCAGTCAATAAAGTCGATCGTGTAATTCGGTTAATTAAGTTCGACGAAGATAGTGTAAGTATAATGTCGAGTGTATGTCCATGTAAGTGAGTTGGAAAGTTAACATGTTGAGTAAGATTAAGTTCAGTGCATAATAATCGTTTAAGATGATGATTAAGGATGGAGTATAAGTGAAAGTTAAAGTCCCCAAGTATTATAAGGTTAGAAAATGTAGAATAACCATGTACAAGTTCAGTAAAGTCAGTAAAAAATATATTGTAGTCGTTGTTAGGAGGTCGGTATATTAGTAAAAGTGTGA
>OZ038316.1:6929021-6936521 GCA_964035775.1 Osedax frankpressi | reverse complement strand
TGATTATAATAAATATATATATATATATATATATATATATTAATTGACTTTCATATTAATATAATAGATAGAAATGCTACACGGTTTTAATATTAATATTAAATCCTTTGTTAAATATTAATATTAATATTAAAACAATTGTGCGTTTTGAACACGGTGAAGCCAATGAGAAGCGAACAGTGTTATATATTATCATTGTTGGTATCTAGTAAATACAGTGCATTGTCATAGTGTGTTACCGAGTAAATACTGAAGTTAGAGTATAATGAGAGTAATGCATATAATGAGTACAATAGGAAGTATTGGTACTATTTCACTATGACAATGTCATTGTGCTATATGTTATTTCAAAATACACCGGTTATGCAATATCATACCAGAGATATAACCGGATATAGACATATCTGACCAGTTTTAGTGAGATATTGCAGGAAGTAGGGAGATATAACCGGATATAACTAAATACTCTAAAGGGCTAACAATCTTTCTTCGGAATGGCGATCTTCGTAGAGCCGTTGACGTTACGATTGGTCTTGTAGATAGCATTGTTGTACGTTGTCCAATAGATCATTTCCGTCTGTGCGATTAGGGTTGTTTCAGGAATATTTCGAGTGGGGTCAGGATGGGGTCATGATTGGGTCAGGATGGGGGTCATGATTGGGTCAGGATGGGGGTCATGATTGGGTCAGGATGGGGGTCATGATTGGGTCAGGATGGGGGTCATGATTGGGTCAGGATGGGGGTCATGATTGGGTCAGGATGGGGGTCATAATTGAGTCAGGATGGGGGTCATGATTGGGTCAGGATGGGGGTCATGATTGGGTCAGGATGGGGTCATGATTGGGTCAGGATGGGGGTCATGATTGGGTCAGGATGGGGGTCACGATTGGGTCAGGATGGGGGTCATAATTGAGTCAGGATGGGGGTCATGATTGGGTCAGGATGGGGGTCATGATTGGGTCAGGATGGGGGTCATGATTGGGTCAGGATGGGGGTCATAATTGAGTCAGGATGGGGGTCATGATTGGTTCAGGAAGGTTAAAATGTGAAATCTACATATCGGCATTATGCAAGGAGATCAGATGTTCAATTAGGGATGAGTCGGTTTGTTTGTCCTGGGAAGATCCAGGGAGGGTCAGTATTGAGGTTCTAGTAAAGTTCGATTGCGGAAATCAGAATGTTTAGATTATGAAGGGGATTAGGGTTTAGTTAGTGGTAATGTTAATGTAAAGGTAACGGTGAGTTGGTGGTAAGGTTGTAAATAAAGATAATTAGAATCTACAATTGAGTGACATAATATTCATATACTTATGTAATAAATAAATGTATGATATAATAAAAGTACTTCGAAGTTACCAAGAAACCATTATGTAACTATTAAAAATTCTTATATAATTATTTTAAATACAAAATAATTATAATTTACTTTATATACAAATAAAATATATTTCCACTTTCTTTATCTGAGAACAAAAACTAAAATGACCTGGAAGGTTTCCTGGGTCGCTACATACCATTATTATTAATATTCAATATTAATATATACGTACAACTGACATATATTCATAGCTAGAGGCCTTGTTACACTATAGTGCTGTAGGAGAACAATTACTTTAGAGAATCTTCCTTTAATTATAATGGGATGCGGGAAGCAAAATTCTACACGAATTACATAACAGACACAACTTGAACGTATTTGTATATTGCGTGAGCATTATTATACTGGTCTTTGTACAGTGTACAATGTACAGTGTACAGTGTACAATGTACAGTGTACAATGTACAATGTACAGTGTACAATGTACAGTGTACAATGTACAGTGTACAATGTACAGTGTACAATGTACAGTGTACAATGTACAGTGTACAATGTACAGTGTACAATGTACAGTGTACAATGTACAGTGTACAATGTACAGTGTACAATGTACAGTGTACAATGTACAGTGTACAATGTACAGTGTACAATGTACAGTGTACAATGTACAGTGTACAATGTACAGTGTACAATGTACAGTGTACAATGTACAGTGTACAATGTACAGTGTACAATGTACAGTGTACAATGTACAGTGTACAATGTACAGTGTACAATGTACAGTGTACAATGTACAGTGTACAATGTACAGTGTACAATGTACAGTGTACAATGTACAGTGTACAATGTACAGTGTACAATGTACAGTGTACAATGTACAGTGTACAATGTACAGTGTACAATGTACAGTGTACAATGTACAGTGTACAATGTACAGTGTACAATGTACAGTGTACAATGTACAGTGTACAATGTACAGTGTACAATGTACAGTGTACAATGTACAGTGTACAATGTACAGTGTACAATGTACAGTGTACAATGTACAGTGTACAATGTACAGTGTACAATGTACAGTGTACAATGTACAGTGTACAATGTACAGTGTACAATGTACAGTGTACAATGTACAGTGTACAATGTACAGTGTACAATGTACAGTGTACAATGTACAGTGTACAATGTACAGTGTACAATGTACAGTGTACAATGTACAGTGTACAATGTACAGTGTACAATATACAGTGTACAATGTACAATGTACAGTGTACAATGTACAGTGTACAATGTACAGTGTACAATGTACAGTGTACAATGTACAGTGTACAATGTACAGTGTACAATGTACAGTGTACAATGTACAGTGTACAATGTACAGTGTACAATGTACAGTGTACAATGTACAGTGTACAATGTACAGTGTACAATGTACAGTGTACAATGTACAGTGTACAATGTACAGTGTACAATGTACAGTGTACAATGTACAGTGTACAATGTACAGTGTACAATGTACAGTGTACAATGTACAGTGTACAATGTACAGTGTACAATGTACAGTGTACAATGTACAGTGTACAATGTACAGTGTACAATGTACAGTGTACAATGTACAGTGTACAATGTACAGTGTACAATGTACAGTGTACAATGTACAGTGTACAATGTACAGTGTACAATGTACAGTGTACAATGTACAGTGTACAATGTACAGTGTACAATGTACAGTGTACAATGTACAGTGTACAATGTACAGTGTACAATGTACAGTGTACAATGTACAGTGTACAATGTACAGTGTACAATGTACAGTGTACAATGTACAGTGTACAATGTACAGTGTACAATGTACAGTGTACAATGTACAGTGTACAATGTACAGTGTACAATATACAGTGTACAATGTACAATGTACAGTGTACAATGTACAGTGTACAATGTACAGTGTACATTGTACAATGTACACTATACATTGTACAATGTACACTATACATTGTACAGTGTACACTATGTACCGTACACTGTACAGTGTACATTATATACTGTACATTATATACTGTACATTATATACTGTACATTATATACTGTACATTATATACTGTACATTATATACTGTACATTATATACTGTACATTATATACTGTACATTATATACTGTACATTATATACTGTACATTATATACTGTACATTATATACTGTACATTATATACTGTACATTATATACTGTACATTATATACTGTACATTATATACTGTACATTATATACTGTACATTATATACTGTACATTATATACTGTACAATGTAAAATGTACAGTGTACATTATATAATGTACATTATATACTGTACAATGTACAATGTACACTGTACATTGTACATTGTACACTGTGCATTAAGTGTAATAAGGCAAGTAAATTGCATGTCATATCCCTTAATTACGCAAAATATACAAACAGACGATGGCCATGTCGGGAAAATGGGGAAGGAGCGGAGTGTTGCGTGATGATGGAGTGAAAAGGTGGGATCAAGTTTCAAATACGCACATCGCCGCACGATATCGTTTCCGCTCGGATAACGTATAGACGATCACAATGGCGACGGTGGGCGTGACGGTGGGCGTGTCGACGGGGCGTGTCGGTGGGCGTGTCGATGGGCGTGTCGGTGGGGCGTGTCGGTGGGGTGTCTACTGAAGATCTTCGATTCAGCCGCCACCGGGGACAAGACCGGTAATTAAATATAATAGCTCCATTTGTCACCAATTGTGTTGGTAAATTATGAGATGTATTGCAATGTTACAAGTGACGTGGAATTGGGAATACAAAATTTCGCGAGTTCAATATATATATATATATATATATATATATATATAATATTATATATATATATATATATATGATGTCATATTATCTATATATAAAACTTTGTTCAGAACAAAAACAGACTTAAAATAAACGCACCAATTGTAAATTGCAGATATAAAAATGTGTTTGAAAATTACTAAATATATGAGAATATAAAATATATAAGAAAACAAACAGAATATTTAAAGTATGGGAATATATGTTAACGGTAATAAAATAAAAACTAGTTGATACAAATTGTCAAAGATAATAAAAATGTAGAGTAACTGGGCTTTAATAAGAAATAGTTATTTGTCAATAGCATCTTTATATTATCATATTAAACTTATATAAGATGGAGATAATATCATCAAGTGAAATACTAATTACCGTATTAATAGTTTGTTTACAGCATTTAACTTGGAAACCATCCAGGTCATCTTAGTTTCTTTGTTATAAAGTAAAAATACATTTTATTTTCATTAAAATATATTAGGTTTAATTAAAAGTATTATATAATATTGTATAATAATTACATAATCTGATATCTTGTTATGTTGCCATTATTAATAGTATGCAAATACAATTATTACAATTATTAATAATCTTCTACCCATTACCTAACTGTATGCACAGCGTACAGTATACCTTATCGTAAAGTTTTCACTTTACAATGTATAGTATACAGTGTAAAGAGTATAGTGTACAGTTTACCATACATTTTATGGCCTACAGTTTAGGACCTATATTCTCCTGAGCGCTATCTGCACATACCTCTGAACATGAATCTTTACCTTGGGTAAATATTATAATATGTATTGACAAGTAACCGTGATTTTAAGACTACATCCATAACTTTATTGTTCATTATCTAAACACTATAAAGTGCATATTATTTATTATCGAGAGCAATCGTTTTCTAATATAAAATACATTACAAATATTCATTACGTAGAATATATCAAATTATTACGTTTCGAGAATAAGTGATATTATACGATATATGTATTATAAATAAATCAATCAATCCATAGAGCTATTTTTTATAAATTATATATAAAATATTTCTATTTTAATACAGTTCAATTAAATTCGAAAAATGCACGCGATCTTATAATATGATAAAATTCTCATAGACACTAATGTCTAGTAATGTTGTATAGTATACAATATATACTATCGCTATTAATCAAGCCACCTAGATTGTAGCGTACACACGAGTGCATGAGTGAGTGAGTGAGTGGGTGAGTGAGTGAGTGAGTGAGTGAGTGAGTGAGTGAGTGAGTGAGTGAGTGAGTGAGTGAGTGAGTGAGTGAGTGAGTGAGTGAGTGAGTGAATGAGTGAATGAGAGAGTGAGCGAGTGAGTGAGTGAGTGAGTGAGTGAGTGAGTGAGTGAGTGAGTGAGTGAGTGAGTGAGTGAGTGAGTGAGTGAGTGAGTGAGTGAGTGAGTGAGTGAGTGAGTGAGTGAGTGAGTGAGTGAGTGAGTGAGTGAGTGAGGTAGTGAGTGAGTGAGTGAGTGAGTGAGTAAGTGAGTGAGTGAGTGAGTGAGTGAGTGAGTGAGTGAGCGAGCGAGCGAGCGAGTGAGTGAGTGAGTGAGTGAGTGAGTGAGTGAGTGAGTGAGTGAGTGAGTGAGTGAGTGAGTGAGTGAGTGAGTGAGTGAGCGAGCGAGTGAGTGAGTGAGTGAGTGAGTGAGTGAGTAAGTAAGTGAGTGAGTGAGTGAGTGAGTGAGTGAGTGAGTGAGTGAGTGAGTGAGTGAGTGAGTGAGTGAGTGAGTGAGTAAGTGAGTGAGTGAGTGAGAAAGCTCAGGAATTGTAATATGCATACATATAGACCTTATATATATCTATAAACACGCCTATAGTAGGTGTATGTTTGTAATATAGATTATTGCCTATCTATGATGTTACCAATGAAAGGTTATAACAGTAAAACCAATACAACATAGCAAATAGCTATTAGCTATTAGCTATACGATGTATGATACCAGTGGTCAACCAGTCAGGCGTGTACTTTGACCTGTGTCTAGGCAGGCTGTCGGAATGCCGAACAAAGGAGTTACAACGTAGGTAGGTAGTCTACCTATTCGCCCCTCTATTCCCGATAACAATATGGCACCTCGATGCAGGTCCTACATCAAGGGCCATACTCTAACGGGATATCAACTGATGCAAGCGCAAACTTCGATGGAGCGCGCACGAGTTTAAATGCGTGCGTTTGTTATGATGGATACGCGTCTCATAAAAGCATGTGCATTTCGAGGACACGGCGCACGCCTCACCGTATATTACGTAACCATTATTAAAAGATTCGTAGTGGACAATTGAACGAACTCGCGTGCGTCCAGTACAGTTGATACAATTTGCATTAATTCCCCGGGTACCATACCTCCCGGTTATTCCTACGATCATAATTACCCTTTTAGTTATTACCTCAAGTTACCTTTTTGTAATATATTCATACGTTTGGATAGCAAGACAAACTAGTGTTGTTGTCAAATTCACTGTTACATATAAAATACATAATATTTTATCTAATAATTACATATTAAATACATGATTTATTTGGATATAACATTTATTTAAAAGTACATATTTGTAGTATCTATAAATTACTTTTTATAATTATATCGTAATAAATTCTTTATATATATATATATATATATATATATATATATAGTATACGCTCACATCTATGACGTGGAGAGTTAAATTATGTTCAATAATACTTTTCTGAATATATATTTACATATGAACATTAATTAAAATATAATAAATTATTAAGATATTATTAAGATATTATTAAGATATTATTAAGATATTATTAAGATATTATTAAGATATTATTAAGACCATTATTAAGATCATTATTAAGATAATTATTATTATCGTTGTTAAGATCATTATTAAGATCATTATTATTATCGTTGTTAAGATCATTATTAAGATCATTATTAAGATCATTATTAAGATCATTATTAAGATCATTATTAAGATCATTATTAAGATCATTATTAAGATCATTATTAAGATCATTATTAAGATCATTATTAAGATCATTATTAAGATCATTATTAAGATCATTATTAAGATCATTATTAAGATCATTATTAAGATCATTATTAAGATCATTATTAAGATCATTATTAAGATCATTATTAAGATCATTATTAAGATCATTATTAAGATCATTATTAAGATCATTATTAAGATCATTATTAAGATCATTATTAAGATCATTATTAAGATCATTATTAAGATCATTATTAAGATCATTATTAAGATCATTATTAAGATCATTATTAAGATCATTATTAAGATCATTATTAAGATCATTATTAAGATC
>OZ038316.1:6913498-6923821 GCA_964035775.1 Osedax frankpressi | reverse complement strand
AGTTTTTCCAATCCAATTGCCTTTCATGCAAGTCATTGTTGATTTTTGTACTAGGGATATATGGAATTGTTATGTAAACTGACAATAGTTTGATGTAGTTATTCGTATGCAAATAGTCACTTATTAATACAGTAGTGTGGTATAAATTACGAAGTGTGTTACCAATATTTCATTACAAGAATTCGTTTTATAATATCTATCGTCTTTGGTACGATGAACACATACTCCTTAATTCATTTAGCGTTCGATATTACCAAATACCTTTGTTAACTATCGTTACAAACTTTCCTACAAACGCAATCATATCAGTATTTATTAAACTTTATAAAAACTGTTTATATCGACAATATGAAGATGTGTATAAATGCAGGAATTTAAATAATAATTGTCTATATATTTATAATAAATGATATCTAATCGTATAAATTAGTAATCAAATAAATAGGGACATTTTTTATACAATCTACTGTATACACCTAACCCTTTATCTCTCTTATATCTCATAATCCTCAATCCTCCTAACACCATACACGTCTAGCTGCCTTTAACCCACGATCCTTAACCCACTAAACCCCATAAACCCACTAAACCCCATACACCGGTTACTCACCTTTCATCTGGCCGGTATAGGTGCAGGAGTAGATACACGTTGTGCCACTTTTAATAACACCTCGTCCTTCTTTATCGATCCCTGAACAGGAAAGACTGGTATACGCCTTCAAAGGCAATAGCGACGGGCAGGACGAGCCTGGTGAAGGTGTAAAGTTCAATTAAAGGTCAAGAGATGGTAATGATTTGTAGGTTGGAAGAGAAAGCGGATATGAGAGTACAATAGTTAAGAATTATTTAGTGTTCTTGAGTCGTAATACTGAAAGAACTTCGCACACATCTTATGAACAGACTACTTCGAATACTTACCCATCGTAGAACGGTGTTTACAATAAAACAGGTCATACTCCACTCATAAACTCTCTACTTTTAATAACGTAAACTGAGAAGTTATATAAATCGTTTAGTATTCAGCAATTTCTATATTTAGCAAGTTTTATTGGATACAGCAAAATTTCAAAACACTCAAAAACTCGAGCAAATACTATCCCTCCTACACCAATACTAAAACATTATTAACAATATCAATACCCTAACACTGATACTAAAATCCTAACACCGACAGCATTAATCTAAAATGAATACTAACTCTTGCAGGTGAGTATTTTTCCTGACCACGTGCGGTCAGTTTGACAGATCTGAGTCTCGGTTCCAGAATTTGGCGTATACTCTGAATTTGAACATTTCTGATCACAAGATGTTCCAATTGGTTGCGGGTTCGGCTCGCAAGTGCTGTCGATCTAGTAACGTCAAATAGGTCAAATAGGTCAAATAACGGAGTAGACAGCTTTATCGGAGAAGCCTGAGCATTGTTAGAGATACGAGGACGTTATCGTGGATAGGAGAAGCTTTTAGGGAGCGTTGTTAGGGAGCGTTGTTAGTGAGCGTTGTTAGGGAGCGTTGTTAGGGAGCGTTGGTAGGGAGCATTGGTAGGGAGTGTTGTTAGGGAGCATTGGTAGGGAGCGTTGTTAGGGAGCATTGGTAGGGAGCGTTGTTAGGGAGCGTTGGTAGGGAGCGTTGTTAGGGAGCATTGGTAGGGAGTATTGGTATGGAGCGTTGTTAGGGAGCGTTGGTAGGGAGCATTGGTAGGGAGCGTTGTTAGGGAGCGTTGGTATGGAGCGTTGTTAGGGAGCATTGTTAGGGAGCGTTGTTGTGGAGCGTTGCTATGGAGCGTTGGTATAGAGCGTTGTTAGGGAGACTTGATAAGAAGCGTTGATAGGGAGCATTGTTAGGGAGCGTTGGTATGGAGCGTTGTTAGGGAGCATTGGTAGGGAGTGTTGGTAGGGAGCATTGGTAGGGAGTATTGGTATGGAGCGTTGTTAGGGAGCGTTGGTATGGAGCGTTGTTAGGGAGCATTGGTAGGGAGCGTTGTTAGGGAGCATTGGTAGGGAGTATTGGTAGGGAGTGTTGGTATGGAGCGTTGTTAGGGAGCATTGGTATGGAGCGTTGTTAGGGAGCATTGGTAGGGAGCGTTGTTAGGGAGCGTTGGTATGGAGCGTTGTTAGGGAGCATTGGTATGGAGCGTTGTTAGGGAGCATTGGTAGGGAGTATTGGTATGGAGCGTTGTTAGGGAGCATTGGTAGGGAGTATTGGTATGGAGCGTTGTTAGGGAGCGTTGGTATGGAGCGTTGTTAGGGAGCATTGGTAGGGAGCGTTGTTAGGGAGCATTGGTAGGGAGTATTGGTAGGGAGTGTTGGTATGGAGCGTTGTTAGGGAGCGTTGGTATGGAGCGTTGTTAGGGAGCATTGGTATGGAGCGTTGTTAGGGAGCATTGGTATGGAGCGTTGTTAGGGAGCGTTGGTATGGAGCGTTGTTAGGGAGCATTGGTAGGGAGCGTTGTTAGGGAGCATTGGTAGGGAGCGTTGTTAGGGAGCATTGGTAGGGAGCGTTGTTAGGGAGCGTTGGTATGGAGCGTTGTTAGGGAGCATTGGTAGGGAGCGTTGTTAGGGAGCATTGGTAGGGAGCGTTGTTAGGGAGCATTGGTAGGGAGCGTTGTTAGGGAGCATTGGTAGGGAGCGTTGTTAGGGAGCGTTGGTATGGAGCGTTGTTAGGGAGCATTGGTAGGGAGCGTTGTTAGGGAGCGTTGTTAGGGAGCATTGGTAGGGAGTATTGGTATGGAGCGTTGTAAAGAAGCATTGGTAGGGAGCGTTGGTAGGAATGTTGGTAGGGAGCATTGGTATAGAGCGTTGTAAGGGAGACTTGGTAGGAATCTTTTGTAGGGAGACTTGGTAGGAAGCTTTGGTAGGGAGCATTGTTAGGGAGCGTTGTTGGGGAGCGTTGGTATAGAGCGTTGCTATGGAGACTTGGTAGGAATCTTTTGTAGGGAGCATTGGTAGGGAGTATTGGTATGGAGCGTTGTTAGGAAGCTTTTGTAGGGAGACTTGGTAGGAATGTTGGTAGGGAGCATTAGTAGGGAGTATTGGTATGGAGTGTTGTTAGGAAGCGTTGCTATGGAGCCTTACAGCTACACTCGTTGTCCTACCATATAGTCTGCTTATATAAATACACAGTAAACAATCTTCAAAGGCGATTTTTACTTATACTACAAAGCTAATTGATTTTATAAAATAGTATATTTATATTAATTCACTGATGTAATTCTAATGTAACTGGAAATACACTACAAGTAATATTATTTACTGCGATTTAATATCATAAAGTTACCATTAACCATTGTTACAAGAACAATAATAATTGGTACATTTCGCTCTAAACGATAAACCAACTTGATTGTTGAGAGGAAGTGGCGGACATTTTGGGCCCGGAGTAGAGGCGGCAGTGGACAAGAGTGTTGAAGCGGTGTAGGAGGCAGTGGTTGCAGAAGTAGTGACGGTAGTCGGAGTCGATGTGGTGATCTCTTCCGGAGGTATCGATTCTGCAAATGTTAGTCGTCAGATTTCTCACCCGAGAATGAATATTCAATTACGTATATAACATTTAATAACATATATATTATATAACTAATAAAGTATATATTACATAACATATAAATTACATAAAATATATATTATATAAAATATATATTACATAACATATATATTACATAACTATTACGTCCACCTTTATACTCACCGCATACTTCACCATTGTTATTCGTCCACTCCAAGGTCGGTTGACAAGATACCTTGGCCGTGATTGGCCGAAAACCAGATTCGCATTGTACATCGCAAATAGTTCCGATGCGTAGATTACAAAGTTCCGCGTTGACGTGACCATAGGTGGAGATACCAATCCTGCAAGTTTTCACTGAAATAAGTGAGGGAGAGGTTACAGAGGTCAATGTGTAGTGAAATAAGGGCTGGAGAGGGGTAATAAGTTAGTTATTATTATAATAAGTTAGTTAGCAGTTGAGGTAACGTTATACTAATATTATATTTACGGTGTTTGGCGCGTACTGGAGTTCTTTGCGGTTAAAGCGTATTCGGGTAACTAATTCCGGAAAGATTATATTTTAATATCGGGGCTAAACCTCCGGGGCAATTGAAAATGTCAACGGTAAGGATCGGAGAAGAACTGGAATAGTCTGCGCAGAGGCAAGATCTCTTGAAATCGGGCAACGGGGTACAGATATCACTGCAACCACCATTGTCAATACTGCATGCCGTCGTTACTAGAGGTCAGATCGGGGTCATCGGGTCATTCAAGGATACGGTATTATTACGTAGCTAATAACGGCAAATATTAGATTCTAATTAAGTAACTAGAATTCATCAACAATTCCAATAGTTAATTACCTCTATCTCACTGACTAAACCCCTATATTACTTACTAAACTCCTATCTTACTTACTATACACCTATCTTACTTTCTACATCCCTATCTTACTTACTATATCCCTATCTTACTTACTAAACTCCTATCTTACTTACTACATCCCTATCTTACTTACTATACCCTTATCTTACTTACTAAACCCCCATCTTACTTACTACACCCCCATCTTACTTCCTACACCCATATCTTACTTACTACATCCCTATCTTACTTACTACACCCTTATCTTACTTACTATACCCTTATCTTACTTAATATACCCTTATCTTAATTACTATATCTTTATCTTACTTATTACATCCCTATCTTACTTACTACACCCATATCTTACTTACTATACCCTTATCTTACACTTTCTCACAACTATCATGTCTTTTTACCTATCCTACGACTCGCCGACTTCCCCAACATCCCACTTACCCATCAGTTGTGTTTTATTGATGAAGATGATGTCGTTAAGGGCTGAGAAGATGTTTCGTCCAATGTAAGTTATGTTTGGGACTACACCTGAGTCATGCACCATGTTGGAGGCCATTCTGTTTATTGTTTTGACTGATTTAGTATAGCCGATTACATAATGTTTAGTTGATTGAATAACTAGTAATGATTACGTAATCGCTAGTCGATTACATAACTATTACATGACTATTAGTCACTCATTATTAACTTTCTAATTCAGAGGCTATGAAGTATAACAATCACAAAGGAGTAAAACTACAATAAATGTAAGCCTAAGTTATTCTACTTAGAATAACGTTGATCTGAGATATAAATCAAGGAAAATGTTCATTTTTTTCGATCGAGATCAAAGAATATTTGCTCAGGAGCAGAATTAAAGATTTTCAATAATAATCATTTCAAAAAATAATAAATAATCACAATATTTCGATTATTCCTTACCATTAAGATTAACATAATAAATATAAGAACATGTCATCATGCATTTCTCAAACAATTCATTTACTGAAGGAACAATAGATATTTAAAATTAAACATTTTTAATTTTTAATGCGTTTTTAATCACAGATTGAAAATAATTTAGAAAATATAAGTAACTATTGTTATATAATCTGATATACAAAGTTGTAAATATCTGATAAAAGGACAAATCCTTCCTAATAAGGATATATTCAAAACTTCTCATACCTACCTCATCAACACCGGTTTCAGCCAATCAGTCCAATAGACGTACGGACCCCTGGCGACTAAACTGTACGGATACGCATCGCCGGCTTCTCTGAACAGCGTTCTCATTCCGACGCCATCCAGAGAGATTCGAGACAATGTCTTCGAGCGGCCATCGCACCAATAGAGGAGGTCATCTGGGGTCAACGGGTGTCAAAAACAGTAATGAGGATTTAAAGTGAAAAACTCTTGGTATTCGTAAAAAGAAATAAAAGATTGGTCAATTAGGGATCAATAAATGCCCTAATATGGTAAAAGTAGGTTAATATGATAAGAGTAAGTCGATAAAAGATAACCAAAATGGCAACGAGAGCTTAAATAGCTCAACACCAAGTCTAGATGCCGTTTTATAGCCCGTGTTATAGTACACATCTATTTACATACATGATTGTAATAGTTCTTTGATCATACGAGTAATATCTCCATACAGGCAGATCTTAGAAAAGAAGCAAAACACCCAGTATCTATAAATGGCGTTGGATATTGAAACCAACTGTCAAAATCAATAGACAGTCCCATGACCAGAGGAACGTTCTTCACGAATTGCACTTGGTTACGTCCGTCCATCGTAAATCGAAATATCGAGTTGGGCGAATTAGTCCTTGATCCAGCATACATGTGCCTAAAGAGTTGGTGGAGTTGGTAGAGGAAGTGGAGTTGGTGGAGTTGGTGGAGTTGGTAGAGGAAGTGGAGTTGGTAGAGGAAGTTGAGTTGATGGAGTTGGTAGAGGAAGTGGAGTTGGTGGAGTTGGTAGAGGAAGTGGAGTTGGTGGAATTGGTGGAGGAAGTGGAGTTGGTGGAGTTGGTAGAGGAAGTGGAGTTGGTGGAATTGGTAGAGGAAGTGGAGTTGGTGGAATTGGTGGAGGAAGTGGAGTTGGTGGAGGAAGTGGAGTTGGTGGAGTTGGTAGAGGAAGTGAAATTGGTAGAGGAAGTGGAGTTGGTGGAGTTGGTAGAGGAAGTGGAGTTGGTGGAGTTGGTGGAGGAAGTGGAGTTGGTGGAGTTGGTAGAGGAAGTGGAGTTGGTAGAGCAAGTGGAGTTGGTGGAGTTGGTAGAGGAAGTGGAATTGGTAGAGGAAGTGGAGTTGGTAGAGGAAGTGGAGTTGGTGGAGTTGGTAGAGGAAGTGGAGTTGGTGGAGTTGGTAGAGGAAGTGGAGTTGGTGAAATTGGTGGAGGAAGTGGAGTTGGTGGAGTTGGTGGAGGAAGTGGAGTTGGTGGAATTGGTGGAGGAAGTGGAGTTGGTGGAGTTGGTAGAGGAAGTGGAGTTGGTGGAGTTGGTAGAGGAAGTGGAGTTGGTGGAATTGGTGGAGGAAGTGGAGTTGGTGGAGGAAGTGGAGTTGGTGGAGTTGGTAGAGGAAGTGGAATTGGTAGAGGAAGTGGAGTTGGTGGAGTTGGTAGAGGAAGTGGAGTTGGTGGAGTTGGTGGAGGAAGTGGAGTTGGTGGAGTTGGTGGAGGAAGTGGAGTTGGTGGAGTTGGTAGAGGAAGTGGAGTTGGTGGAGGAAGTGGAGTTGGTGGAGTTGGTAGAGGAAGTGGAGTTGGTGGAGTTGGTAGAGGAAGTGGAGTTGGTGGAGTTGGTAGAGGAAGTGGAGTTGGTAGAGGAAGTGGAGTTGGTGGAGTTGGTAGAGGAAGTGGAGTTGGTGGAGTTGGTAGAGGAAGTGGAGTTGGTGGAGTTTGTAGAGGAAGTGGAGTTGGTGGAGTTGGTAGAGGAATAGGAGTTGGTGGAGTTGGTAGAGGAAGTAGAGTTGGTGGAATTCGTGGAGGAAGTGGAAGAGAAATTGAATGTAGCCTGTAAAATCGTTGAGCGTAATATAAAAATAATACTTTCGACATATACCAATATTATATATAGCTCTCTTTTGTATTAATATATTAATACTAATAATATATCATTAGTATTATATATATATATATATATATATATATATATATGTATATATATACCTTTAACATTATATTATATATAGATAGTTATATAATAATTTAAAGTGACCGCCACATATGAACACACGAAACAATAAAATAAGTTACGTACAAGATATTATGAATAATAGAAACGTATTTGAATACAAATAAACAAAATAGAATTCAATGAGATTTATTAAAGATAAATTGATAATAAGAATACAGATGAGTTTAGAACGTTTGGGTAGCGTTGGTAGCCTTTTGGGATGAGTTCTTAATATTCTATTCTTTAAAGCTAGGTCCACAATGAGATGCTAACGTTATAATTATTTACAGATAGAATTGTTTATCAGCTTTATACCCTCTAAAGCTGATGATACATAACTATACATTAAAACTAGAAAAAATACTAAAACTAATAAATGACAATGCAACCTACTATAACTATAATTATTTAAAAGTGTTCTAAAATTAAGTCTAATATTCAACAATAGAAATCAGAATCTAAACATTTCTCATATACAAACAGTAAATTTAGACCAACACATGACTGTCTAAAAAACTCGATATCAAACTTGATTTAGACTTCTCGTTTAATCGTGTAATCCTAAATATCGTCTATTATCAACAAATGTTCCAAAGAATACGTACATATCACACAAATACAGTACCTACTAAATACACACTCATTAAATATAATTAATACATCAACTGTTTTAACTTACTTAGATTACTATAGCAAAAGTAAGACAAATGACTTAAAACTGAACACTCCAATATCGTATTATCAATATGCAATAACACAATTTCATATACAGCAAACCTCAGCATTTCTTAAGCAAATCTAATAAATAAGATTCAAAGAAAGATCTAATTATAAACGACTTTGCATGAAACAGAATACTATTTACAAAAACACCCCAAGTTATCTAACTTCCCACGTAATCAAACATAATTTCTATAGGACATTACAATCAGCAAATATAATTAATCTTGAAATCCCTGACTTCTCATAAACAGCTTTCCTATTAACTCCCCCACCTCATGGAAACAATCCAAATTAAAATTTAAATCCAATAAAATATACTTAAAAAGAAATGACATTTATTTAAACTCACTCATGTCACTCGAATTATCTACTAAACCTTACACCTGGGTTATGATTTCGCTAGACTTTCCCTTCTATACTACCGACTAATTCCTACTCACCAACATCCTATATACTGAACTAACTAACTTCCCTTCTCACTCTTGTATGCTCTTGTACACTCTTGTACACTCTTGTACACTCTTGTACACTTTTGTACACTCTTGCAATACTCTACTTTCTCTTATTCTCCTTACAATTATTATACATCATTCCTTACGATTTTAAAATTATATAAATTATAAAATATAAATTATATGAATTATATGTAATATGTATTATTTATAACATATCTACAATATATACAATACATACAATCTTATATATAATACTTAAAACAATAATAAATTATCATGCAAGTTAAAATTAAGGATACAAATATTTTATTTAAAATTTAATAATTTGTTAATTGCTAAAAAATAATCACAAATAATTTTATTTTATTTATTCACAATCAATTATTAAAACGCAAATTAAACACTGGTTAGTCTTTTGAATACATACTTATACATACATATACACACATACACACATAACACATACTCATACATATATACACACACACACACAAATACATATATATATATATATATACAAACACATTTATATATATACATAAATATATATATGTATATATATATATAAATATATATATATGTGTTGTGAGTGTGTGTGTATGTGCGTGTATGTATGTGTGCGTGTGTGTATGTGTGCGTGTGTGTGCGCGCGTATGTGTGTGTGTATATATGTATATATATATGTATGTGTGTATGTATATAATGGATATTTATTTTAAATAAAAATATTATAAATAAAGTTAATAGATGAATATTTTATTTAAAATTTAATAATTGCTAAGCAAAAATTACAAATAATTTTATTTTATTTATCAAAACAATTCACAATCAATTATTAAAAGCAAATTAAACACTGGTTAGTCTCTTGAATACATACGCAAATACACAAACACACAAACACACATACATATACATACATATACATACATATACACATACACACAAAACAAATACACAAACACACATATATAAACACACAAACACAAACAAACACTCATATACATATGTATATGTATATGTATGTATGTATGTATGTATGTATGTATGTATGTATGTATGTATGTATGTATGTATGTATGTATGTATGTATGTATGTATGTATGTATGTATGTGTGTATGTATGTATGTATGTATGTATGTATGTATGTATGTATGTATGTATGTATGTATGTATGTATGTATGTATGTATGTATGTATGTATGTATGTATGTATGTATGTATGTATGTATGTATGTATGTATGTATGTATGCATGTAGGTATATATGTATGTGTAATACATTGTGTATGTGTGTGTATATATGTGAGTTTATAAGTATATATATGTGTAAGTGTGTGTATGTATGTATGTATATATATATATGTATATATATATATATATATATATATATATATATATATATATATATTACTAAACATGTACCACTAAATAGCTTTATATATCATTATATAGTTTAATTAAATAATATTATTAAAGTTATATCTAAACATTTATATTTATATTAATATTTATTTAAGTAATATTTAGTTATTTGTTTATATTATTTATATTAGATTTATTTTATATTTAGTAAATAAATTTATATTCAATTATTGATTATTTAATTATCAATGATAATCTAGTTTGTATTATAT
>OZ038316.1:6905998-6908498 GCA_964035775.1 Osedax frankpressi | reverse complement strand
GTGACTGAGTGACTGAGTGACTGAGTGACTGAGTGACTGAGTGACTGAGTGACTGAGTGACTGAGTGACTGAGTGACTGAGTGACTGAGTGACTGAGTGACTGAGTGACTGAGTGACTGAGTGACTGAGTGACTGAGTGACTGAGTGACTGAGTGACTGAGTGACTGAGTGACTGAGTGACTGAGTGACTGAGTGACTGAGTGACTGAGTGACTGAGTGACTGAGTGACTGAGTGACTGAGTGACTGAGTGACTGAGTGACTGAGTGACTGAGTGACTGAGTGACTGAGTGACTGAGTGACTGACTGACTGACTGACTGACTGACTGACTGACTGACTGACTGACTGACTGACTGACTGACTGACTGACTGACTGACTGACTGACTGACTGACTGACTGACTGACTGACTGACTGACTGACTGACTGACTGACTGACTGACTGACTGACTGACTGACTGACTGACTGACTGACTGACTGACTGACTGACTGACTGACTGACTGACTGACTGACTGACTGACTGACTGACTGACTGACTGACTGACTGACTGACTGACTGACTGACTGACTGACTGACTGACTGACTGACTGACTGACTGACTGACTGACTGACTGACTGACTGACTGACTGACTGACTGACTGACTGACTGACTGACTGACTGAGTGAGTGAGTGAGTGAGTGAGTGAGTGAGTGAGTGAGTGAGTGAGTGAGTGACTGACTGACTGACTGACTGACTGACTGACTGACTGACTGACTGACTGACTGACTGACTGACTGACTGACTGACTGACTGACTGACTGACTGACTGACTGACTGACTGACTGACTGACTGACTGACTGACTGACTGACTGACTGACTGACTGACTAACTGACTGACTGACTGACTGACTGACTGACTGACTGACTGACTGACTGACTGACTGACTGACTGACTGACTGACTGACTGACTGACTGACTGACTGACTGACTGACTGACTGACTGACTGACTGACTGACTGACTGACTGACTGACTGACTGACTGACTGACTGACTGACTGACTGACTGACTGACTGACTGACTGACTGACTGACTGACTGACTGACTGAGTGACTGAGTGACTGAGTGACTGAGTGACTGAGTGACTGAGTGACTGAGTGACTGAGTGACTGAGTGACTGAGTGACTGAGTGACTGAGTGACTGAGTGACTGAGTGACTGAGTGACTGAGTGACTGAGTGACTGAGTGACTGAGTGACTGAGTGACTGAGTGACTGAGTGACTGAGTGACTGAGTGACTGAGTGACTGAGTGACTGAGTGACTGAGTGACTGAGTGACTGAGTGACTGAGTGACTGAGTGACTGAGTGACTGAGTGACTGAGTGACTGAGTGACTGAGTGACTGAGTGACTGAGTGACTGAGTGACTGAGTGACTGAGTGACTGAGTGACTGAGTGACTGAGTGACTGAGTGACTGAGTGACTGAGTGACTGAGTGACTGAGTGACTGAGTGAGTGAGTGAGTGAGTGAGTGAGTGAGTGAGTGAGTGAGTGAGTGAGTGAGTGAGTGAGTGAGTGAGTGAGTGAGTGAGTGAGTGACTGAGTGACTGAGTGACTGAGTGACTGAGTGACTGAGTGACTGAGTGACTGAGTGACTGAGTGACTGAGTGACTGAGTGACTGAGTGACTGAGTGACTGAGTGACTGAGTGACTGAGTGACTGAGTGACTGAGTGACTGAGTGACTGAGTGACTGAGTGACTGAGTGACTGAGTGACTGACTGACTGACTGACTGACTGACTGACTGACTGACTGACTGACTGACTGACTGACTGACTGACTGACTGACTGACTGACTGACTGACTGACTGACTGACTGACTGACTGACTGACTGACTGACTGACTGACTGACTGACTGACTGACTGACTGACTGACTGACTGACTGACTGACTGACTGACTGACTGACTGACTGACTGACTGACTGACTGACTGACTGACTGACTGACTGACTGACTGACTGACTGACTGACTGACTGACTGACTGACTGACTGACTGACTGACTGACTGACTGACTGACTGACTGACTGACTGACTGACTGACTGACTGACTGACTGACTGACTGACTGACTGAGTGAGTGAGTGAGTGAGTGAGTGAGTGAGTGAGTGAGTGAGTGAGTGAGTGAGTGAGTGAGTGACTGACTGACTGACTGACTGACTGACTGACTGACTGACTGACTGACTGACTGACTGACTGACTGACTGACTGACTGACTGACTGACTGACTGACTGACTGACTGACTGACTGACTGACTGACTGACTGACTGACTGACTGACTGACTGACTGACTGACTGACTGACTGACTGACTGACTGACTGACTGACTGACTGACTGACTGACTGACTGACTGACTGACTGACTGACTGACTGACTGACTGACTGACTGACTGACTGACTGACTGACTGACTGACTGACTGACTGACTGACTGACTGACTGACTGACTGACTGACTGA
>OZ038316.1:6853852-6856352 GCA_964035775.1 Osedax frankpressi | reverse complement strand
AGTCAGTCAGTCAGTCAGTCAGTCAGTCAGTCATTCAGTCAGTCAGTCAGTCAGTCAGTCAGTCAGTCAGTCAGTCAGTCAGTCAGTCAGTCAGTCAGTCAGTCAGTCAGTCAGTCAGTCAGTCAGTCAGTTAGTCAGTCAGTCAGTCAGTCAGTCAGTCAGTCAGTCAGTCAGTCAGTCAGTCAGTCAGTCAGTCAGTCAGTCAGTCAGTCAGTCAGTCAGTCAGTCAGTCAGTCAGTCAGTCAGTCAGTCAGTCAGTCAGTCAGTCAGTCAGTCAGTCAGTCAGTCAGTCAGTCAGTCAGTCAGTCAGTCAGTCAGTCAGTCAGTCAGTCAGTCAGTCAGTCAGTCAGTCAGTCAGTCAGTCAGTCAGTCAGTCAGTCAGTCAGTCAGTCAGTCAGTCAGTCAGTCAGTCAGTCACTCACTCACTCACTCACTCACTCACTCACTCACTCACTCACTCACTCACTCACTCACTCACTCACTCACTCACTCACTCACTCACTCACTCACTCACTCACTCACTCACTCACTCACTCACTCACTCACTCACTCACTCACTCACTCACTCACTCACTCAGTCACTCAGTCACTCAGTCACTCAGTCACTCAGTCACTCAGTCACTCAGTCACTCAGTCACTCAGTCACTCAGTCACTCAGTCACTCAGTCACTCAGTCACTCAGTCACTCAGTCACTCAGTCACTCAGTCACTCAGTCACTCAGTCACTCAGTCACTCAGTCACTCAGTCACTCAGTCACTCAGTCACTCAGTCACTCAGTCACTCAGTCACTCAGTCACTCAGTCACTCAGTCACTCAGTCACTCAGTCACTCAGTCACTCAGTCACTCAGTCACTCAGTCACTCAGTCACTCAGTCACTCAGTCACTCAGTCACTCAGTCACTCAGTCACTCAGTCACTCAGTCACTCAGTCACTCAGTCACTCAGTCACTCAGTCACTCAGTCACTCAGTCACTCAGTCACTCAGTCACTCAGTCACTCAGTCACTCAGTCACTCAGTCACTCAGTCACTCAGTCACTCAGTCACTCAGTCACTCAGTCACTCAGTCACTCAGTCACTCAGTCACTCAGTCACTCAGTCACTCAGTCACTCAGTCACTCAAGCACTCACTCACTCACTCACTCACTCACTCACTCACTCACTCACTCACTCACTCACTCACTCACTCACTCACTCAGTCACTCAGTCACTCAGTCACTCAGTCACTCAGTCACTCAGTCACTCAGTCACTCAGTCACTCAGTCACTCAGTCACTCAGTCACTCACTCACTCACTCACTCACTCACTCACTCACTCACTCACTCACTCAGTCAGTCACTCACTCAGTCACTCACTCAGTCACTCACTCAGTCACTCACTCAGTCACTCACTCAGTCACTCACTCAGTCACTCACTCAGTCACTCACTCAGTCACTCACTCAGTCACTCACTCAGTCACTCACTCAGTCACTCACTCAGTCACTCAGTCACTCAGTCACTCAGTCACTCAGTCACTCAGTCACTCAGTCACTCAGTCACTCAGTCACTCAGTCACTCAGTCACTCAGTCACTCAGTCACTCAGTCACTCAGTCACTCAGTCACTCAGTCACTCAGTCACTCAGTCACTCAGTCACTCAGTCACTCAGTCACTCAGTCACTCAGTCACTCAGTCACTCAGTCACTCAGTCACTCAGTCACTCAGTCACTCAGTCACTCAGTCACTCAGTCACTCAGTCACTCAGTCACTCAGTCACTCAGTCACTCAGTCACTCAGTCACTCAGTCACTCAGTCACTCAGTCACTCAGTCACTCAGTCACTCAGTCACTCAGTCACTCAGTCACTTCACTCACTCACTCACTCACTCACTCACTCAGTCAGTCACTCACTCAGTCACTCACTCAGTCACTCACTCAGTCACTCACTCAGTCACTCACTCAGTCACTCACTCAGTCACTCACTCAGTCACTCACTCAGTCACTCACTCAGTCACTCACTCAGTCACTCACTCAGTCACTCACTCAGTCACTCAGTCACTCAGTCACTCAGTCACTCAGTCACTCAGTCACTCAGTCACTCAGTCACTCAGTCACTCAGTCACTCAGTCACTCAGTCACTCAGTCACTCAGTCACTCAGTCACTCAGTCACTCAGTCACTCAGTCACTCAGTCACTCAGTCACTCAGTCACTCAGTCACTCAGTCACTCAGTCACTCACTCATCACTCACTCACTCACTCACTCACTCACTCACTCACTCACTCACTCACTCACTCACTCACTCACTCAGTCACTCAGTCACTCACTCACTCAGTCACTCAGTCACTCAGTCACTCAGTCACTCAGTCACTCAGTCACTCAGTCACTCAGTCACTCAGTCACTCAGTCACTCAGTCACTCAGTCACTCAGTCACTCAGTCACTCAGTCACTCAGTCACTCAGTCACTCAGTCACTCAGTCACTCAGTCACTCAGTCACTCAGTCACTCAGTCACTCAGTCACTC
>OZ038316.1:6846352-6848852 GCA_964035775.1 Osedax frankpressi | reverse complement strand
AGTCACTCAGTCACTCAGTCACTCAGTCACTCAGTCACTCAGTCACTCAGTCACTCAGTCACTCAGTCACTCAGTCACTCAGTCACTCAGTCACTCAGTCACTCAGTCACTCACTCACTCAGTCACTCAGTCACTCACTCACTCACTCACTCACTCACTCACTCACTCACTCACTCACTCACTCACTCACTCACTCACTCAGTCACTCAGTCACTCAGTCACTCAGTCACTCAGTCACTCAGTCACTCAGTCACTCAGTCACTCAGTCACTCACTCACTCACTCACTCACTCACTCACTCACTCACTCACTCACTCACTCACTCACTCACTCACTCACTCACTCACTCACTCACTCACTCACTCACTCACTCACTCACTCACTCACTCACTCACTCAGTCACTCAGTCACTCACTCACTCAGTCACTCAGTCACTCAGTCACTCAGTCACTCAGTCACTCAGTCACTCAGTCACTCAGTCACTCAGTCACTCAGTCACTCAGTCACTCAGTCACTCAGTCACTCAGTCACTCAGTCACTCAGTCACTCAGTCACTCAGTCACTCAGTCACTCAGTCACTCAGTCACTCAGTCACTCAGTCACTCAGTCACTCAGTCACTCAGTCACTCAGTCACTCAGTCACTCAGTCACTCAGTCACTCAGTCACTCAGTCACTCAGTCACTCAGTCAGTCACTCAGTCAGTCACTCAGTCAGTCATTCAGTCAGTCACTCAGTCAGTCACTCAGTCAGTCACTCAGTCACTCACTCAGTCACTCACTCAGTCACTCACTCAGTCACTCACTCAGTCACTCACTCAATCACTCAGTCACTCAGTCACTCAGTCACTCAGTCACTCAGTCACTCAGTCACTCAGTCACTCAGTCACTCAGTCAGTCACTCAGTCAGTCACTCAGTCACTCACTCAGTCACTCACTCAATCACTCACTCAGTCACTCACTCAGTCACTCACTCAGTCACTCACTCAGTCACTCACTCAGTCACTCACTCAGTCACTCACTCAGTCACTCACTCAGTCACTCACTCAGTCACTCACTCAGTCACTCACTCAGTCACTCACTCAGTCACTCACTCAGTCACTCACTCAGTCACTCACTCAGTCACTCACTCAGTTACTCACTCAGTCACTCACTCAGTCACTCACTCAGTCACTCACTCAGTCACTCACTCAGTCACTCACTCAGTCACTCACTCAGTCACTCACTCAGTCACTCACTCAGTCACTCACTCAGACACTCACTCAGTCACTCACTCAGTCACTCACTCAGTCACTCACTCAGTCACTCACTCAGTCACTCACTCAGTCACTCACTCAGTCACTCACTCAGTCACTCACTCAGTCACTCACTCACTCAGTCACTCACTCACTCAGTCACTCACTCACTCAGTCACTCACTCACTCAGTCACTCACTCACTCAGTCACTCACTCACTCAGTCACTCACTCACTCAGTCACTCACTCACTCAGTCACTCACTCACTCAGTCACTCACTCACTCAGTCACTCACTCACTCAGTCACTCACTCACTCAGTCACTCACTCACTCAGTCACTCACTCACTCAGTCACTCACTCACTCAGTCACTCACTCACTCAGTCACTCACTCACTCAGTCACTCACTCACTCAGTCACTCACTCACTCAGTCACTCACTCACTCAGTCACTCACTCACTCAGTCAGTCACTCACTCACTCACTCAGTCAGTCAGTCAGTCAGTCGGTCAGTCGGTCAGTCGGTCAGTCGGTCAGTCGGTCAGTCGGTCAGTCGGTCAGTCGGTCAGTCAGTAAGTCGGTCAGTCAGTCAGTCAGTCAGTCAGTCAGTCAGTCAGTCAGTCAGTCAGTCAGTCAGTCAGTCAGTCAGTCAGTCAGTCAGTCAGTCAGTCAGTCAGTCAGTCAGTCAGTCAGTCAGTCAGTCAGTCAGTCAGTCAGTCAGTCAGTCAGTCAGTCAGTCAGTCAGTCAGTCAGTCAGTCAGTCAGTCAGTCAGTCAGTCAGTCAGTCAGTCAGTCAGTCAGTCAGTCAGTCAGTCAGTCAGTCAGTCAGTCAGTCAGTCAGTCAGTCAGTCAGTCAGTCAGTCAGTCAGTCAGTCAGTCAGTCAGTCAGTCAGTCAGTCAGTCAGTCAGTCAGTCAGTCAGTCAGTCAGTCAGTCAGTCAGTCAGTCAGTCAGTCAGTCAGTCAGTCAGTCAGTCAGTCAGTCAGTCAGTCAGTCAGTCAGTCAGTCAGTCAGTCAGTCAGTCAGTCAGTCAGTCAGTCAGTCAGTCAGTCAGTCAGTCAGTCAGTCAGTCAGTCAGTCAGTCAGTCAGTCAGTCAGTCAGTCAGTCAGTCAGTCAGTCAGTCAGTCAGTCAGTCAGTCAGTCAGTCAGTCAGTCAGTCAGTCAGTCAGTCAGTCAGTCAGTCAGTCAGTCAGTCAGTCAGTCAGTCAGTCAGTCAGTCAGTCAGTCAGTCAGTCAGTCAGTCAGTCAGTCAGTCAGTCAGTCAGTCAGTC
>OZ038316.1:6823852-6828852 GCA_964035775.1 Osedax frankpressi | reverse complement strand
GTCACTCAGTCACTCAGTCACTCAGTCACTCAGTCACTCAGTCACTCAGTCACTCAGTCACTCAGTCACTCAGTCACTCAGTCACTCAGTCACTCAGTCACTCAGTCACTCATTCACTCAGTCACTCAGTCACTCAGTCACTCAGTCACTCAGTCACTCAGTCACTCAGTCACTCAGTCACTCAGTCACTCAGTCACTCAGTCACTCAGTCACTCAGTCACTCAGTCACTCAGTCACTCAGTCACTCAGTCACTCAGTCACTCAGTCACTCAGTCACTCAGTCACTCAGTCAGTCACTCAGTCACTCAGTCACTCAGTCACTCAGTCACTCAGTCACTCAGTCACTCAGTCACTCAGTCACTCAGTCACTCAGTCACTCACTCACTCACTCACTCACTCACTCACTCACTCACTCAGTCACTCACTCAGTCACTCACTCAGTCACTCACTCAGTCACTCACTCAGTCACTCACTCAGTCACTCACTCAGTCACTCAGTCAGTCAGTCAGTCAGTCAGTCAGTCAGTCAGTCAGTCAGTCAGTCAGTCAGTCAGTCAGTCAGTCAGTCAGTCAGTCAGTCAGTCAGTCAGTCAGTCAGTCAGTCAGTCAGTCAGTCAGTCAGTCAGTCAGTCAGTCAGTCAGTCAGTCAGTCAGTCAGTCAGTCAGTCAGTCAGTCAGTCAGTCAGTCAGTCAGTCAGTCAGTCAGTCAGTCAGTCAGTCAGTCAGTCAGTCAGTCAGTCAGTCAGTCAGTCAGTCAGTCAGTCAGTCAGTCAGTCAGTCAGTCAGTCAGTCAGTCAGTCAGTCAGTCAGTCAGTCAGTCAGTCAGTCAGTCACTCAGTCAGTCAGTCAGTCAGTCAGTCACTCAGTCACTCAGTCACTCAGTCACTCAGTCACTCAGTCACTCAGTCACTCAGTCACTCAGTCACTCAGTCACTCAGTCAGTCAGTCAGTCAGTCAGTCAGTCAGTCAGTCAGTCAGTCAGTCAGTCAGTCAGTCAGTCAGTCAGTCAGTCAGTCAGTCAGTCAGTCAGTCAGTCAGTCAGTCAGTCAGTCAGTCAGTCAGTCAGTCAGTCAGTCAGTCAGTCAGTCAGTCAGTCAGTCAGTCAGTCAGTCAGTCAGTCAGTCAGTCAGTCAGTCAGTCAGTCAGTCAGTCAGTCAGTCAGTCAGTCAGTCAGTCAGTCAGTCAGTCAGTCAGTCAGTCAGTCAGTCAGTCAGTCAGTCAGTCAGTCAGTCAGTCAGTCAGTCAGTCAGTCAGTCAGTCAGTCAGTCAGTCAGTCAGTCAGTCAGTCAGTCAGTCAGTCAGTCAGTCAGTCAGTCAGTCAGTCACTCACTCAGTCACTCAGTCACTCAGTCACTCAGTCACTCAGTCACTCAGTCACTCAGTCACTCAGTCACTCAGTCACTCAGTCACTCAGTCACTCAGTCACTCAGTCACTCAGTCACTCAGTCACTCAGTCACTCAGTCACTCAGTCACTCAGTCACTCAGTCACTCAGTCACTCAGTCACTCAGTCACTCAGTCACTCAGTCACTCAGTCACTCAGTCACTCAGTCACTCAGTCACTCAGTCACTCAGTCACTCAGTCACTCAGTCACTCAGTCACTCAGTCACTCAGTCACTCAGTCACTCAGTCACTCAGTCACTCAGTCACTCAGTCACTCAGTCACTCAGTCACTCAGTCACTCAGTCACTCAGTCACTCAGTCACTCAGTCACTCAGTCACTCAGTCACTCAGTCACTCAGTCACTCAGTCACTCAGTCACTCAGTCACTCAGTCACTCAGTCACTCCGTCACTCAGTCACTCAGTCACTCAGTCACTCAGTCACTCAGTCACTCAGTCACTCAGTCACTCAGTCACTCAGTCACTCAGTCACTCAGTCACTCAGTCACTCAGTCACTCAGTCACTCAGTCACTCAGTCACTCAGTCACTCAGTCACTCAGTCACTCAGTCACTCAGTCACTCAGTCACTCAGTCACTCAGTCACTCAGTCACTCAGTCACTCAGTCACTCAGTCACTCAGTCACTCAGTCACTCAGTCACTCAGTCACTCAGTCACTCAGTCATTCAGTCACTCACTCACTCACTCACTCACTCAGTCACTCACTCAGTCACTCACTCAGTCACTCACTCAGTCACTCACTCAGTCACTCACTCAGTCACTCACTCAGTCATTCACTCAGTCACTCACTCAGTCACTCACTCAGTCACTCACTCAGTCACTCACTCAGTCACTCACTCAGTCACTCACTCAGTCACTCACTCACTCAGTCACTCACTCAGTCACTCACTCAGTCACTCACTCAGTCATTCACTCAGTCACTCACTCAGTCACTCACTCAGTCACTCACTCAGTCACTCACTCAGTCACTCACTCAGTCACTCACTCAGTCACTCACTCAGTCACTCACTCAGTCACTCACTCAGTCACTCACTCACTCACTCAGTCACTCACTCAGTCACTCAGTCACTCAGTCACTCAGTCACTCAGTCACTCACTCACTCACTCACTCACTCACTCACTCACTCACTCACTCACTCACTCACTCACTCACTCACTCACTCACTCACTCACTCACTCACTCACTCACTCACTCACTCACTCACTCACTCACTCACTCACTCACTCACTCAGTCAGTCAGTCAGTCAGTCAGTCAGTCAGTCAGTCAGTCAGTCAGTCAGTCAGTCAGTCAGTCACTCAGTCACTCAGTCACTCAGTCACTCAGTCACTCAGTCACTCAGTCACTCAGTCACTCAGTCACTCAGTCACTCAGTCACTCAGTCACTCAGTCACTCAGTCACTCAGTCACTCAGTCACTCAGTCATTCAGTCACTCACTCACTCACTCACTCACTCAGTCACTCACTCAGTCACTCACTCAGTCACTCACTCAGTCACTCACTCAGTCACTCACTCAGTCACTCACTCAGTCACTCACTCAGTCATTCACTCAGTCACTCACTCAGTCACTCACTCAGTCACTCACTCAGTCACTCACTCAGTCACTCACTCAGTCACTCACTCAGTCACTCACTCAGTCACTCACTCAGTCACTCACTCAGTCACTCACTCACTCACTCAGTCACTCACTCAGTCACTCACTCAGTCACTCACTCAGTCACTCACTCAGTCACTCACTCAGTCACTCACTCAGTCACTCACTCAGTCACTCAGTCACTCAGTCACTCAGTCACTCAGTCACTCACTCACTCACTCACTCACTCACTCACTCACTCACTCACTCACTCACTCACTCACTAGCTCACTCACTCACTCACTCACTCACTCACTCACTCACTCACTCACTCACTCACTCACTCACTCACTCACTCACTCACTCACTCACTCACTCACTCACTCAGTCAGTCAGTCAGTCAGTCAGTCAGTCAGTCAGTCAGTCAGTCAGTCAGTCAGTCAGTCAGTCAGTCAGTCAGTCAGTCAGTCAGTCAGTCAGTCAGTCAGTCAGTCAGTCAGTCAGTCAGTCAGTCACTCACTCACTCACTCAGTCACTCACTCAGTCACTCACTCAGTCACTCACTCAGTCACTCACTCAGTCACTCACTCAGTCACTCACTCAGTCACTCACTCAGTCACTCACTCAGTCACTCACTCAGTCACTCACTCAGTCACTCACTCAGTCACTCACTCAGTCACTCACTCAGTCACTCACTCAGTCACTCACTCACTCACTCAGTCACTCACTCAGTCACTCACTCAGTCACTCACTCAGTCACTCACTCAGTCACTCACTCAGTCACTCACTCAGTCACTCACTCAGTCACTCACTCAGTCACTCAGTCACTCAGTCACTCACTCACTCACTCACTCACTCACTCACTCACTCACTCACTCACTCACTCACTCACTCACTCACTCACTCACTCACTCACTCACTCACTCACTCACTCACTCACTCACTCACTCACTCACTCACTCACTCACTCACTCACTCACTCACTCACTCAGTCAGTCAGTCAGTCAGTCAGTCAGTCAGTCAGTCAGTCAGTCAGTCAGTCAGTCAGTCAGTCAGTCAGTCAGTCAGTCAGTCAGTCAGTCAGTCAGTCAGTCAGTCAGTCAGTCAGTCAGTCAGTCAGTCAGTCAGTCAGTCAGTCAGTCAGTCAGTCAGTCAGTCAGTCAGTCAGTCAGTCAGTCAGTCAGTCAGTCAGTCAGTCAGTCAGTCAGTCAGTCAGTCAGTCAGTCAGTCAGTCAGTCAGTCAGTCAGTCAGTCAGTCAGTCAGTCAGTCAGTCAGTCAGTCAGTCAGTCAGTCAGTCAGTCAGTCAGTCAGTCAGTCAGTCAGTCAGTCAGTCAGTCAGTCAGTCAGTCAGTCAGTCAGTCAGTCAGTCAGTCAGTCAGTCAGTCAGTCAGTCAGTCAGTCAGTCAGTCAGTCAGTCAGTCAGTCAGTCAGTCAGTCAGTCAGTCAGTCAGTCAGTCAGTCAGTCAGTCAGTCAGTCAGTCAGTCAGTCAGTCAGTCAGTCAGTCAGTCAGTCAGTTAGTCAGTCAGTCAGTCAGTCACTCAGTCAGTCAGTCAGTCACTCAGTCAGTCAGTCAGTCACTCAGTCACTCAGTCACCCAGTCACTCAGTCAGTCACTCAGTCACTCAGTCACTCAGTCACTCAGTCACTCAGTCACTCAGTCACTCAGTCACTCAGTCACTCAGTCACTCAGTCACTCAGTCACTCAGTCACTCAGTCACTCAGTCACTCAGTCACTCAGTCACTCAGTCACTCAGTCACTCAGTCACTCAGTCACTCAGTCACTCAGTCACTGAGTCACTCAGTCACTCAGTCACTCAGTCACTCAGTCACTCAGTCACTCAGTCACTCAGTCACTCAGTAACTCAGTCACTCAGTCACTCAGTCACTCAGTCACTCAGTCACTCAGTCACTCAGTCACTCAGTCACTCAGTCACTCAGTCACTCAGTCACTCAGTCACTCAGTCACTCAGTCACTCAGTCACTCAGTCACTCAGTCACTCAGTCACTCAGTCACTCAGTCACTCA
>OZ038316.1:6785448-6818652 GCA_964035775.1 Osedax frankpressi | reverse complement strand
ATTATTCGAAATTATAATAAGCAATCCCTTAGAGTTTATGATTCCCGAATATTTATAATTACTAGAAAACGTCATGGATATAAGAAAAACGGACATTTTTTCTATAAGATATATATACATACATATATATATATATATATATATATATATATATATATATATGTATTAATATATATAGATGGTCTGCATAATACACCAATATCTAGTATCGTAAGCCGTTTCGTAAACCTAAAGCATCTAGATTTCTCTTGTGTTTGCATTTATTTGATTTTAAGGTACATTCAATTTCATTAAAATGAATTAGTGATACTTAATGCTATTTTTATTTTTATTAACGTTAAATTACAACTTTCACTTTTTTTAACATATTATGTAACTTAAGATAATACTCATTATGTATATACCTCCTTATAAAGTATATTATTATACTATGAAATGTATGATAAGATAATATCTGTTACAGAGGTCAGATTGGAAATTAAAGTATTAACCTCCGGTATGGAAATGAACTGATTATGTAGAATAGTAGAATGATTAAGGATTATTTTAGACATCGCATTACAGATTTAACATGAATATCAATTTATTATAAAGTTGTATGTTTTAGAAAACCTAACTGTATCAAAGATACAAAGTTTAGTGTAATTAAACAATTTATTTAATATTAAAATAAGTATATATAATATTTGATAGGAAAATGCTTTTTTACAAATTTATTGATATCCATATCAATATATTATATATATATATATATATATATATGCGTGTGTGGGTGTGTGGGTGTGGATGTGTGGGTGTACGTGTGTGCATGTGTGTGTGCGTGTGTGTCTTTATTAAGTTGAGAATTTTCATAAGTTCGCAGTTTTTTTATTCCAAATTTACTCTGAAAAGTATTTTTTATTAATATTTTATAAAGTAATGTTTAATTAAATAACTTTTAAATCAAACAAATCTTTTTTTAGATATACAATTTTCAATTGTTACTAACTTGGTTTATAGTATTTAACCACAATAATTGCCTGTGTGTACGATATATTGTTAAGAATGGGGTTTGGTAAGAATATTTATTTATAAATGAATATAAATATTAAATTAAATATTACTGTATTATTTTATTATTATGAATACAGTTATTGAATATGAATTACATCATATTGGACATAGTCTATCTAAGCTATTTATTTAATTAATTCTGTAATAATCACCATGTCAACATATTATTATTAACGATGCCACCGAAATAGTAATATTCAAAATAATATTATATTTATAACCTTATAAAACTTACAAGTTACTAAATTAACCATTTTGTCATTTCAATGTCGCATATTTACTGAATACTAGCTTTTAAGACATAGTTTCAACTTTTTCTTAAGTAATGTTACGTAAATAGTTTTAGATCCGGAGCAACAATATGAAACTTTCACAAATATATATTTCTTCCTGTTCAAATTATATATATATATATATATATATATATATATATATATATATATATATATATATATATATGTAAACTATATTATATTATTATTAACATTATCATATAAACTTAATGCATAAACTAAATATAATTAACAATTCATTTAAACTATAAAACTATGAAATTTACACTAGAAAAAAGTATGAACACACACATGATTGAGTTAAGTTAACATCATTATTATAACAAACAACAAGTCGGATTAAACTAGCAAACAAAATAACTTGTAACAAGTGTGGCGCCTTTTCCAAAAGCCGCATCTAGATTTCTTCATATAGGAGTTTCTTTTCACCTTGATGCAAGCGAGTTGTACTGGCGACTTAGCTTTACTGCTACAATGACCACATAGTCGACCTAATGAAAGCAATAGTTTAGATGTATATAATTTGTTTATTACCAAATGTTATATTTAGCAGATTCGAGATTTGATAGAACTATATTCATATTATACTCTTCATTCCAACTAACTAAAAATTCCTCTTTTCTCGATTGATTTGATATCATTACTTCCATCTAATTCAACATTGTTAGCTAATTCGGTCTCGAATTCTGCTATAGCTGACGTAAGATTATTTATTAAAATCTAGTATGATCTAAATCATTAGTAATCTGGTATTAATATTGACTATATAACATTGCCTCTACACGAATTCTTAATGAAATATATACTTATAAGTATTGATATAAGGTTTCCATTAAACTATAATCAACCTAAACATTACTGATAGACACCAATACGGTATAATAACTGTCTAATATTAGTGTATCTATATAATTTATTTTAAGTTTACCATGTTATTAGACAGTTATGTCTAATTAATAAACACAATTGAATTCAATAACTGAATATGTAAATATTATAATCCGTTATCCTGTTTACAAATTCATATTTCCTATTATTTAATAATTTACCAAGTTAATTAATATATAAGACTATATCTATTTTTCTTATGTTCAAATATTGATTCAAGGTATAAATAAGGTTGAATATTTACTTATGATCAATAACTAAAGTGATATATATTATTTATATATAATATATATAATGTTATAACATATTATATATCAGTTGTTGATGTTTATAATATCTAATACATATTGGTGTATATAGATAAATTAAATATATAATAATATCTGCAACCTAAGAAAAACTGTTCGTAGTTATATGTACTTGTGTGGTATAGTGTTTAGTATCTCACTACCATTGCTAATTATTATATTTCTATTATAAAAAATTAATGTGAGTTTATAATTACGATATTTCGTGATATAAGAATATTTATATTCTAAACCTTTAATTTCTTCTGCTTCGTCAGCTGCAACGAGAGTGACAACTCCCACCATCAACAGCAAACACGTCAATAATAACTTCATTCTTAAAATATATAATAATAATATTATTCTAGTTATACTCAATATATTTTAATTTAGATATATAATTATAATGACAGTGTATATAATGCTTATATAAGTTATGTTATAAAACTATATTATATTCGAACTAACATGAAAGTTGACTAATTACTATTATATTTTCCATCAATATTTATAGTTATTTAGGTAGTAACTTCACGCTTGAATAACTTCAATGGGGCTTGGCTGATAAATGTTAATAACACAATTACGGAGAACTCTAGACAGAAAAAAACGAGTTTTTCTAATTTATGTAAAATAATACATCTTAGCGATGATTTATAATTAAGTTTGAAATGGCTACGTGTAGACTAGAAATTATTGTCTACCTTAGAATCTATTTTCTTTAAACTTATTAGTTATCAGTATTAATTTACAAACTCAAAAAATTAAAGAAATATCAATCAATTTCCGTATCTACCATGAGTAAATTAGCAATAATTAATTGAAATTTGAAAGTACTTCAATCAATTTAGTAATTTATTAATTTATTAAGCAGTTTTAAATCGATATATATTTTTTTATTTTAACTGTGAAATAATTAATTGCTATCATAAATACCAAAAAAATGTGCATATTTGTATATATATATGATATATCGTATATGCATATAGTCATTGCTATTTAATTAATATATTTAGTTTTAAATCCTAATGGTGGATTTAAAAAAAGAAAATATTTATTAGAATACAATAAAACGTTTTATAAACGTACACATTACTTATTGTGAAATTTAACAGATATTCTCTGATTCTAGAAGATTTTATAAATCTGGTTTATGACTGTATTCATTGGAATTTTTATTATTATTTAAATATTGATTTATAGTACAATCAAATAATATACATTTCTTGTTTTAGAATTTCATTACTTAAAATATTGTATATATTTTCGGAAAGCTATGTATATATAATACATATTAGATATAATATTATACAAAGTAACACTTGATTACATAAGCTAATCTAAAATAGTATAGTATAATGTAATAGTCTATAAGCAATATATTCACACTAAACAATAATATAACTCAAACTTGTACGATATATTTCAATTTTAAATGGATATGTCCATTATGATTATAATTAAGATTATAATCTCTATGCAAACTGTTTTTATAATATAAACTAGTAAAACTAGCCATCATTTGTGAGTAAGTATATAATTTAATTGATTCATGTGCATTTTAATAGTAAAATAAATTCTGTAAATAGGAATGATGAGAATTATATTCAAAAATCTCATTAACCTATTAGAACTAATTGTAAATATTTAAACCTGCTATCGAAAAAACAATGATAATATACATTTGATTTAATATAGCATGCATATACACATATCATAGAATACAATGTTTTACACTTATTTTAATACTCGATTACTTGTAAATTTAAAGGGCGCACTTTATTAAACTGAATTAAAATATATTTATATATTTAAATATAATATTTAGAGATTTAAAAAATATATTTTCTCGTTTTCAAATCCGTAAAACTATACAGGATTTTCTGGATACAATGTTAAAATTGTATTGTATGTTTAGTTTTAAATAATATAGTATCGAACTAATTATTGTAATAAAATAATAACCACTATTGATATATTACTGAATACAAACTAATTATAATAACCTTTATCTTTTCGTAAATCGATTATTTTAAATTCATTTTCCACATATTTTTTTAAAAATCAATTCAGATTTATTGTTTCGATTATATAGTTTCATACTTTGATTTTGATTTCTTCTTTTCTACTCATAGGGTAGGCCCAATAAGGAACTATATATATCTCGTTAAACATGACGAAACTTAGAGACTTGTATTATTTAATATACAATTAAGTAATAAGTGTATATTAAATTTATATAATTATTATACTTATTTCTTAATTAATTAGGTATGGAATTACTTAAGTAATAAATATTGATATTTATCAAATTAATAATGAATCAGTAAATATTGAAATACACATTACAATTATATTCTTAGAAAATAGTCAAGTACTTAGGTACTGATAAAAGACTAGATAATACAAGTTCTTATAATAAGTTATATAAAAACATATTTACATATAATCATGTTTATGATTGGGCAGGAGTCTGCTCGATATCTTAGAAATAATGCGAAAAGAAAATCTCCCAAATAATAATTTCAAATTACTAGTTAATCATTTTATACATATAGATATTTTATGTGTTATTTATACCATTCGTATATATTCCTTGACATACTTTTATAGTTTAGACTTTATCTATATTCTGATTTTAATGTTATTATTTCATTAACTTATATTTAACTAGTATCACCTTTATTGCAATATTGGTCAACATTTCTCTTAGACTCACTTTATTTAATATTTATAGATTATTAATTTATATAATACCGATATAGAAATTGACTACATAACAGATGGCTTCATTAATTAATATTATATAATTTTACAAAGAGTTATTGCTAGGTTGAGTAATACAACTAATTCACTGATTGATACTCGTTTATAACATGTTATATCAAATCTATTTAGTAAGCAAAACTTAAAAGAAACAAGAAATTGGAGATGCTTAGATATTGTTAATGGATATATTAAGAGTTTCCATAAAATAATCTTATTTGTATATTTGTAGTTAAATCACATAGTGAAAACCTTTGCTGACTCCCTTTCGAGTGCTACGTGATCAATCATTTAATTCCTACCTGATAATGTAATTAGAAGGACCATTTATTATATCATCTCCCGATATTAGATCAAATTATTATAACAATAGATCCGTGAGTACAATTTCTCTTTGAAAGTAATCTAATAAAAAGTACTAGATCCACTCATAGTAACTACAAGTAAACGTATTTTCTAGGAAGCTAAACATCTTATTAAAAAGTTCTTACATTTAAAATACCTCCACGTGATCCGACAAGCGATAAATTAAAATGGATGCATAATAACCAAATTAGAAAACATCAAAAAGTGTGAAAGAATAAACATAAAGAGAAAAAGTTAAAAAACATTCAAAATTCATTTAGTCTTACCGCAATAAAGCCGTAAATAAAATACTTCGTATAAATAATAATAATTATGCTAAATATAAAATATATCCAGTATAATAAAATTATATTCTTATATAACTGTATTCTTTAATTATAAGTATTGCTAAAATATATATCTATTGGATGGAGATCATATATGTAATGCAATTTATAGATTAATGTTATGATATTTATATTATTTAATTTTTCCAAGTTTAACTTAATCAGTTAATATCGAGAAAAATAATGTTAGAGATAATTGATTAAGGAGATTGTTTATAAAGGAAATTATAAAAATTGTATTATATTCAAGACAAAATCCCTGACGTACACCTGATTTTACGTTCTTTTAATGAGATAATTAAGTATTTTTTTAACGTAGTGCTTCCTTGAAGATATATATGAATTAACTAATTAAATACATAACCATTTATAAAATATGTATTATTTTAAATATTAATAATTTATTGTAAATGATATCAAAGGATTTGACCATATCGATATTGTAATAATGATTAGGAAGGTGATGTACTTATTGAATGGTTTTTATAGATAATGTTTTATCATCTGTCTTAAATATAGTGTAATGTGATTAATTTTAAATAAACGGTATTTTTGAGATACAATTTTATCACCTGTCTTAAATATAGAGTAATGCGACTAATTTTCCATAAATCAACATATATTTCAGAAGATAAACATGTATTATAAATATTAGATATAGGTTAACATAGTTTATATTATTTTTTATTGTACATTTAGGTATATGATTATGACTTGCATAAGTAATATTATTTGTATTTAGTTAGACACAAATGCTTACACACACAAATCAAATGTTATGTAAAATATAAGTGTTAATTAAAACTACTGTAAAAAATTAGGGTACAGACCATGTCCGCATGGCAGTACCCTAATTAGGGTATATAAGAAATAAAACGAATTGTATCCTAAAATATATCTAATTTACCCTACATTTGTAACTACGATGTACCCCATATGTACCCTAAATAAAACATGTTAGCGTACCCTAATTAAAAATTGCTTTTTACCCTAATTGAAAGGGTATTCATGTACACTATTATAAATATTACTGTACCCTAATTTATATTACATATTGTACCCGGATAGATTAAAATATCCTACATAATAAAATAATAATCCATAAAATTGAACAGATTTATTATTTAATATATATAAATATAGAAACATAATGAAGAACATGAAGACAATTGTTTAATATCTTTCATTTCAAATGCTCATTTTCGATATACTGTATGCCATTTCACTTGTTTATCTGTTATATTACAGTGTATTGTTAAATAACGTAGAAATTAAATAGATTATCACACAAATCAAATAATTTATGTATTATTATATTAATATGAAAATATCATCCAATCAATAAAACTAGTCATTATAATAATTTAAAAACACATTTATTACGAATATTAAAATAATATAAATATTTCATATTATAATTCAAATTAACCTCTATTATTAATATATAATGAATGGTCAATGTCCATTGTTCATCCACACATAAATATATTATTATAGATACCATTGTTGATTTTAATGAGATCTAAAATTTTATAATATATGATATTACATTATTGAAAGTATTATATATATGATATATTATGAAAATTGTTTATCTATTAACTATATAAATAAATTACTATAACAATATTAATAATTTAATATAAAGTAATATACTGTCGTGTGCAAATTGGCAAGATATGCAATTTGGCACACTTCCTGTGATGTTATCTATTTTCATTGTAAATACATTTAAAAAATTACATAAAAATAAATTATAATACTACAATGATTACAAATAATGTAATTAATCATTATTTATCATAATATATTTTTAATTAATATTAAATGATTTAATTATGATTTAATTATTTTTTTAATGGACGTATTTATAGGCGTGACTAATTTGAAATTCAAATTATTACATTTAATTTCAATGATTTTATCGGTATTTAACAGGCAGCATCGAAATTATTGAATCAGCATGTTATACTACATATCGATGATATAAGAAAACATATATTTAATAAATTATCTTAATTTATAATTTTATATAGATTGTGAATTATATTTAAATATATATACAATGTATGATATTTATTATCATACTTGATATTTACTAACATCGAGTTAGTTAACTAATCAAGATTACTTTTGAATTCAATAGTTTAAAATATATATATTCCTTTGGATATATACTATTCAATATTATACTAGTATTATCAAATAAATAAAATTTAAATAAAAATATATATCATATTAGCAAGTACCGAGATCAGTAAAGTAAATACTTATATGTCTCCCTAATTAAAAAATAAATAGATACATTCAGTAGTATCGTATATAAAGAATTATTTTATTAAAGTAGTTATTATATTATTAAAATTTAAGAATACTATGTATGTGTCGCTGTCCATGCAGTGAGCGTGTCCATTTTCAACTAACTGAGATTATGAATACTTGAAATTGGAAATTATTTTATTAAATATACATAAAAATATTTTAAGTACCTCTATCTTATTTTAACATTTACAAATTAAAAATTAATTATATGTATATTATTACATTGTCATAAAGCAATTTCATTAACTTTCAAGATTATTTATAAATTATATTGTAGTTTTTGAAAGTTGAAAAAACCTCGCAGTCAATGATATTTGCAAAAATTGCATAGGTTGACAAATTGCACACGACAATACCCATCAATAGTAATACAGTATAAATAAAAATGTTAGTAAAATAACTGTTTATATATATACATATGTTTATATATATAAATATACATATATAGCAAACCTAATTTCGATATATTCTCAATATATTCAATTACTTTACAATTGCTTACCAATTTATTTTCTTACTATTAGTAGAATTCTGGATCATATCATATCTGTTTTAACGAATATAAATAATACAAATCATATATTTATAAAATTAATCTCTGATTATTATAAAAATATGAATTTATATATATTAGTGTTAAAATCATTATTATAAAATATCATAAATATATGTATGTTTCTTATTGTAATAATATCATTTTTTTTACAAATTTAAATTGTAATTATGATTATGTTATTACAATTATCTCGAGTAATTGCAGTTGAATTATATTCATATTTGTTATTTTCTTTTATTATTAAATAATTATTTCTTTAGATATATTGAAAATAGTAGACATTATTTTAAATTATAATTTATTTAAATTCATTATATTATCAATTACATATAATAATTTATTAAATATTAATTATTAACTACATCATATTAAGCTACGTATAGAACACACATTATATAAAAAATTTTCAATTAACAATGATATGAATATAACATCAGTATAGGAATATAACCTATACCCAATATTAACTACAGTACTCTTGAACTTTATTATAGAGTGGAAGAGTGAGTTGGAGTGGGAGAGGGAAGAGGAAGAGGTAGAGAAAGAAGTAGAGGAAGAGGAATAGGAATATGAAGAGGGATTGTGAGAGGGGCAGGAAGGTGGAGAGAGAGAGACAGGGAGAAGGAGAGTGAGAGTGAGAGGGGAGGGAAAGGGAAATGGAGAGGGGGATGGAGAGTGAGAGGGAGAGGGAGTAGGAGAGGGAGAGGGAGAGGATGATAGAGAGGTAGAGGTGTGAAATTATCCATTATACTATCCACTAGAGTAGAGCGATAGTTATTATTATTATTAAAATTATAAAATTATTATAATAATATGATATACTATATTATATACTATAATATATGTGATATGTTATCTATTTATAAAGTATACCTATATGTATACTTTATATATAAATTAATTATATAATATTGGATTTATTATATTATATATAATATAATTATTGTTTAATATAATAAGTAATATGTTATTCATCATCACATATATATATATATATATATATATATATATATATATATATATATATATATATATATATATATATATATGTAATACTAACAAATTAGATATATGTTGGTTCAATGAATGTTTTCAAATAAGTTACAACCTTTACAATAAAAACCGGCAATAAAAATACAAAAATTATAGTTGTAATTATTTTTATTTATTTATATAATATTAGGGTATACAAAACAACTGTACATTTTCGTACCTCTTGTACCCTAAAATATAGTTCCGGTGTACCCTATAAATGAATCATTTCATACCCAAATTGATTATTTAATATTGTATCCTTATTAGGGTACAATACAAATATCAAGCATTTTTGTGCCTTCCGTACCCTAAAAATTGGCATCTCTGTACCCTAATGTTTTACAGTAATAGTAGAGATAGGATATCGAATATTATATAAATACATGTAAACATATATTTTGAGTAAATTGATTTTAAGGAAAATCGAGATATTAGAGATTACATTAGAGGATATAACAACTATGTAACAAGAGTAAGGCTTTAGGTGATGGATCTGTTAAAATGGGAATGTTTTCAGCAAGTAGACTACTAGAGCTAGTGTCAATAGATTTTATCACTGATGATAAGGCATCAGATGGTAGTTATCAATGGTATTTTTTATCAAAGTAAGATAACAGCGTATCACCCAGCTGGTAATGGTCAAACCGAAATAATGAATATAACTCTATTATCTTTATTAAGATATCTATTTGCAGAGAAGAAAACTAAATGACCACTATACCTAAACGAGTAACACATGCATATACTACATTAGAACATTCGTCCACTGGATACTTACCATTCTTTTTAATGTTCGGAAGAGAAGACGCTATAAACTCAATGACGCCTGAGTGATTACGCCTCGCAAATATATGCGCCCTCGCATCTCTTGCAATAGCTATATGACATAGCTATATGACATAGCTATATGACATAGCTATATGACATAGCTATATGACATAGCTATATGACATAGCTATATGACATAGCTATATGACATAGCTATATGACATAGCTATATGACATAGCTATATGACATAGCTATATGACATAGCTATATGACATAGCTATATGACATAGCTATATGACATAGCTATATGACATAGCTATATGACATAGCTATATGACATAGCTATATGACATAGCTATATGACATAGCTATATGACATAGCTATATGACATAGCTATATGACATAGAAATATGACATAGCTATATGACATAGCTATATGACATAGCTATATGACATAGCTATATGACATAGCTATATGACATAGCTATATGACATAGCTATATGACATAGCTATATGACATAGCTATATGACATAGCTATATCACATATGACAATAGGCATATGACAATTGACAATAAATACGTTATTTTGACAACTAATAATCTTTTTAATCTATGTCAATAATATTTATTAATTGAAGATTGAATTGGAAATTCATTTCGATTCTCTGACATGGGCAAGAGATAATTATGTTGAATCTTAGAATGATTGAGAATTATCCTAGAATGGTAAATAAATGTATTAAAATAAATTCATAAATATCCTACGATTTATTCATAATGGATTTTAGTAATGAATTCATTATTATTTTAAACTCTATTGGGATATCATAATTACAATGTATGCCTTTATATTATAATTTATATTACATTGTACATTGTATCATACTGTATAATGAAGTATAATGTACTTTACATATAATAATAGGTATATGAATAAAGAATATAGTGAGATTTAGCATAAATAACATAATGAGTTGATACTTTACATATATTATAAATATATTAAATTTATTTGTTATCCAAATTCATTTTATATATATATATATATATATATATATATATATAATTTGTCTTTATGGATGATTATTAAGTTCACTTTTTTTCTGTAGAGTTTATCCTGCAAAATATTTGTAGTTGATAATTTACAAAATAATAATATTTAAATCATATCAAATAACTTTTAAGTTAAACAAATATTCATTTAAAGAATATAAAATGTTTTAATCATACTAACTTCGTTTAAAGTATATTCCATTTCACTTATAGGGGATATATATATATATATATATATATATATATATATATATGTATGTATGTATATATATGCCTTCTCCACCAACCGCATCTAGATTTCTTCATATAGGAGATTCTTTTCAACTTGATGCAACGCAGTTGGATTGGCGACTTAGCTTTACTGCTGCAATGACCGCATAGTCGACCTAATGAAAGCAATAGTTTAGATGTATCTAATTCGTATATGAACAAATATGGAACATAGCAGAAATTCATGCAAATTCAATCTATTTGATAGAATTATAAACATATTATAGTCTTCATTCCAACTAACTAAAAATTCCTCTTTTCTCCATTGATTCGATATCATCACTTCCATGAAATTCAACATTTTTAGCAAATTCGGACTCGAATTCTGCTATAGCTGAGGTAAGTTTATTTATTAAAATCTAATATGAACGAAAATAATCTATATCTGATTATTAAACTACTATTGCTATTATTACTCCGGAGCAATCACAGTAATGCACTTTAATCCCATACAGTATTAGAAAATGTAGTAATCTTAGTTATTAGTAAACTGGTATTAATATTTACTATAGGACATTACATATACACGACTTCTTAATCTAATATATACTTTAAGTATTGATATGAGGTTTCCATTAAACTATTACCAACATATATACTACTGGTAGAAACCTATACGGTATAACAGCCGTCTAATTGTAGTGTATCTAAATAACTTATTTAAAGAATAACATGTTATTAGACAGTTACGTCAGATTAATAAATAAAAGTAATTTCAAAAACTGAATATGTAGATATTATAATCAGTTATCATATTTACAAAATCATATTTCCTAAAATTTAATAACTTACTAAATTAATTAAAATTAAGACTCGCTCTATTAACTCTTATCCTAGTATAAGAAAAAAAGATGTTTCTGCGAGTCTAACACCCTTTCAATTTTCAAAAGGGTTTTCCAGGTTTTTAATCGACTTTAAAACCCTCTAACATGTGTAAAAGATTTTCTAGAGTTACGTTTAGCTGAAAAACCCCTTAAAATAATAAACATTATAAAAAGGTTTCTCCAAAACTTTAATTATTGAAATACTATTTTACATTAAATATATATACATATGAATTATTTTTCATACAATACTAATTATAAAAAAATGCGTTCAAATGCAATAAATGATCTCTTAAGGTGTAGGTAATTATATTTGTTATCTATGTTATATATTATATTTATATTAATGATCAATCTACATGTGATAAGATATAATATATATATTATATGAACTTGTACTACAATTTTAAATAACTACATTTTCAGATGTCCAGATTTTACTACTAGTATAAAAGTTATGATAGATTTTTTGCTATTAATTATCATAAAAAAATGGAAGTGAGAGAAATCAATCTAATAATATCGAAACCAAAAGATAAAGATTTAATAATGATGTTTGTAATTCTAGTAGTGATTACTCCAATAATTGAAAGAATTTCTAAATATATGGATATTATGAAATAATATTGTCAACATCAAATATTTATATTTTGAAGTTAGTTCTTTAGTAAATATTCATAATACATATTATACATGTGTTTAATTAACTGTAATATATCAATTTAATATTGATATTATAATCTTTAATATTGATATTATAGGGATTGTATGCAGAATACAAAATGACACACATTTGGAGTATTTAAAAAAACATACATATTGCAGAAATGTTCAAATTACACCCGTCCTCGTCAATTGTCGAAATTGTCTATGAAAACATAACATATTCTTTTATAGGATAATCAATTTGATAAGAGTATATATTTTATTATATTGTTTTATATTTTTAGGCATTGGATTAGTTTAACAAAATGGGGATAGAATTTAAGAATATTAATAAAATATTCCGTATTCCAATTGATATCATTAAGTATATCTGGAAATATGCCCAATATACAAGTATATTCAATGTCTATATATCATAATTATTTTTTATGCCAGTATATATAATATTTATATAAATTATGTTATCAAACTATATTATATTCAAACTAACAAGAAAGGTAACTAATTCCTATTACATTAGCCATCAGTGTTTATAGTTAGTTAGATCGTAACTTCACACTTGAATGACTATGGGGGGTGGCTGATAAAATTTAATAACATATTTTAGAAAAACTAGATTTTCTAATTTTTATTATGTAAACAAATGTATAATGGTGATGATTTATAATTAAGTCTCATTTGGCTATGGGTAGACTAGAAATGATTTGCCATTATATTATAATTTAATAAATCTAATCACCTCAAATATCTTAATAAATTGCCGTATCTATCATGAATAACATAGCTAGAGTTAATTACGAATTGAAAGTACGTCAATCATTCCAGTAATTTATTATGCATTTTTAAGTCAATGCATTTACCATTTTGATTATGAAATAGTTTGCTTGTATCATAAATATCTAAGAAATGTGCATATTTGAAAAAAATATGATATTCGTATATTATGATTGGAACAATATATTTAGTTATAGTTTCCAATATTAACTTTGGATTCTTAAAAAGAAGATATTTAATCCGATGCAATAAAACATTTGATAAAAGTACCATTCTTATATTAAAAATTGATATATACACATTTTTGAATATTCTTGAATATATTAATATAATATGACGGTAGTCATTGACATTTTTATAATTATTTATACAAATAAATGACTAAATATTAAATGGAGAATCTTAATTAAAATCCATTTAAATTATGTATTTTAGTAAAACTAGAACAAATGGAAAAATGTGTTTATAATTGGATTACATAATTTAAAATTGTGTATGAATATTTTGAAAATGACCTACATATTTGTTATTAATAAGAATAGGATTTTAATTTAAAAACATATGTTTGTGACCTTCGCTAATGCAACCTAACAATACATACTAAGCTAGTTTTATATTTAAAATCATAATATTTGTATGGTAACCTAATTATTTTGTTTTCTCCTGAGAAATTACCCAACTCAAAGTTCTTTCCGGAAATTGTGTAGTACCAATTCAAATGTATAAGAATAATTAATAACATTTCATATTTATTAATAAATACTTTGAGTTAACAAATATAATAACATCATTTCACAAAGTTGGCTACAAATTGATGTCAAATAAGTAAAATAAGAAAATCACTTGCGATATAAACTACTTTCTTACTTACCAATATCTTAATTGTTACCATAAATGTTTGCTAATATGCATTACTACTTACCAATATCTTAATTGTTACCATAAATGTTTGCTAATATGCATTACTACTTACTAATATCTTAATTGTTACCATAAATGTTTTCTAATATGCATTACTACTTACCAGGACAACATTATATATCTTAATTGACTATTTAAATATGTTTAGAATTAATTATGTTTAGTAATCCCTCTCCCTCTCCCTCTCCCTCTCCCTCTCCCTCTCCCTCTCCCTCTCCCTCTCCCTCTCCCTCTCCCTCTCCCTCTCCCTCTCCCTCTCCCTCCCCTTCCCCCTATCCCTTTCCCTTTCACTCCCCCTCTCCCTCTCCCTCTCACTCTCACTCTCACTCTCACTCTCCCTCTTCTACTCCCTCTCCCGCTCCCTCTTTTACTCCCTCTCCCTCTCCCTCTCCCTCTCCCTCTCCCTCTCCCTCTCCCTCTCCCTCTCCCTCTCCCTCTCCCTCTCCCTCTCCCTCTCCCTCTCCCTCTCCCTCTCCCTCTCCCTCTCCCTCTCCCTCTCCCTCTCCCTCTCCTTTCCCTTTCCCTTTCCCTTTCCCTTTCCCTTTCCCTTTCCCTTTCCCTTTCCATTTCCTTTTCCCTTTCTCTTTCCCTCTCCCTCTCCCTCTCACTCTCAATATCCCTTTCCCTTTCACTCTCACTCTCCTTCTCCCTGTCTCTCTCTCCATGTCCCTGTCCCTCTCACACTCCCTCTTCCTATTCCTATTCCTCTTCTTCTACTTCTTTCTCTACCTCTTCCTCTTCCCTCTCCCACTCCCACTCACTCTTCCACTCTATAATAAAGTTCAAGAGTACTGTAGTTAATATTGGGTATAGGTTATATTCCTATACTGATGTTATAGTCATATCATTGTTAATTGAAAATTTGTTATATAATGTGTGTTCTATACGTAGCTTAATATGATGTAGTTAATAATTAATATTTAATAAATTATTATATATAATTGATAATATAATGAATTTCAATAAATTATAATATAAAATAATATCTACTATTTTCAATATATCTAAAGAAATAATTATTTAATAATAAAAGAAAATAACAAATATGAATATAATTCAACTGCAATTACTCGAGATAATTGTAATAACATAATCATAATTACAATTTAAATTTGTAAAAAAAATGATATTATTACAATAAGAAACATACATATATTTATGATATTTTATAATAATGATTTTAACATTAATATATATAAATTCATATTTTTATAATAATCAGAGATTAATTTTATAAATATATGATTTGTATTATTTATACTCGTTAAAACAGATATGATATGATCCAGAATTCTACTAATAGTAAGAAAATAAATTGGTAAGCAATTGTAAAGTAATTGAATATATTGAGAATATATCGAAATTAGGTTTGCTATATATATATATATATATATATACATATATATATATATATATATATATATATATATATATATATATATTACATATGTATATATAAACACTTATTTAATAAAAATTTAATTTAATCTTTATTGATGGGTATATTATTTTATATTAAATTATTAATATTGTTATAGTAATTTATTTATATAGTTAATAGATAAACAATTTTCATAATATATTATATATATAATACTTTCAATAATGTAATACCATATATATTATACAATTTTAGATCTCATTAAAATCAACAATGGTATCTATAATAATATATTTATGTGTGGATGAACAATGGACATTGACCATTCATTATATATTAATAATAGAAGTTACTTTTAATTATAATATGAAATATTTATATTATTTTAATATTCGTAATAAATGTGTTTTTAAATTATTATAATGACTAGTTTTGTTGATTAGATGATATTTTCATATTAATATAATAATACATAAATGATTTGATTTGTGTGATAATCTATTAAATTTCTGCGTTATCTAACAATACATTATAATATAACAGATAAACAAGTGAAATGGCATACAGTATATCAAAAATGAGCATTTGAAATGAAGGATATTAAACAATTGTCATCATGTTCTTGTCATTTTGTTTCTATATTTATATTTATTAAATAATAAATCTGTTCAATTTTATGGATTATTATTTTATTATGTAGGATATTTTAATCTATCCGGGTACAATATATAATATAAATTAGGGTACAGTACTATTTATGATAGGGTACATGAATACCCTTTCAATTAGGGTACACAAATACGTTTTATTTAGGTTAAAAAACAATTTTTGAAATATATGTTGATTTATGGAAAATTAGTCGCATTACTCTATATTTAAGACAGGTGATAAAACTGTATCTCAATAATACCGTTTATTTAAAATTAATCACATTACACTATATTTAAGACAGATGATTAGACGTTATCTATCAAAAAAACATTCAATAAGTACATCAACTCCTAATCATTATTACTATATCGACATGGTCAAATCCTTTGATATCATTTACAATAAATTATTAATATTTAAAATAATACATATTTTATAAATGGTTATGTATTTAATTAATTAATTCATATATATCTTCAGGGAAGCACTAGGTTAAAACACATACTTAATTATCTTAATGCAAGAACGTAACCTCAGTTTTAAGTCTGGGATTTTGCCTTGAATCCAATATTATTTTTATAATTTCCTTTATAAACAATCTCCTTAATCAATTATCTCTAACTTTATTTTTCTCGGTATTATCTGATGACGTTAAACTTGGAAAGATTAAATAATATAAATAGCATAACATTAATCTATAAATTGCATTACATATATGAACTCCATCCAATAGATATCTAATTCAGCAATACTTATATGCAAAGATGCAGAGTACAGTGTATATATTTTATATTTATTATAATTATTATTATTTATGCCAAATATTTTCTTTACGGCTTTTTTCGCATAATAACTAAATGAATTTTGAATGTTTTTAACTCTTTATGTTTATTCTTTCGCCACACTTTTTGATGTTTTCTAATTTGGTTATTATACATCCATTTTAATGTATCACTTGTCGGAACATGTGGAGGTATTTTCTATGTAAACTCTCTTTGATAAGATGTTTAGCTTCCTAGAAAATACGTTTACTTGTAGTTACTATGAGTGGATGTAGTACTTTTTATTAGATTACTTTCAAAGAGAAATTCTACTCACGGATCTATTGTTACAATAATTTGATCTAATATCGGGAGATGATATAATAAATGGTCCTTCTAATTACATTATCAGGTAGGAATTAAATGATTGATCACGTAGCACTCGAGAGGGAGTCAGCAAAGGTTTTCACTATGTGATTTAACTACAAATATACAAATAAGATTATTTTATGGAAACTCTTAATATATCCATTAACAATATCTAAGCATCTCCAATTTCTTGTTTCTTTTAAGTTTTGCTTACTAAATAGATTTGATATAACATGTTATAAACGAGTATCAATCAGTGAATTAGTTGTATTACTCAACCTAGCAATAACTGTTAGTAAAATTATATAATATTAATTAATGAAGCCATCTGTTACGTAGTCAATTTCTATATCGGTATTATATAAATTAATAATCTATAAATATTAAATAAAGTGAGTCTAAGAGAAATGTTGACCAATATTGTAATAAAGGTGATACTAGTTAAATATAAGTTAATGAAATATGAACATTAAAATCAGAATATAGATAAAGTCTAAACTATAAAAGTATGACAAGGGATATACGAATGGTATAAATAACACATAAAATATCTATATTTATAAAATGATTAACTAGTAATTTGAAAGTATTATTTGGGAGATTTTCTTTTCGCATTATTTCTAAGATATCGAGCAAACTCCTGTCCAATCATAAACATGATTATATGTAAATATGTTTTTATATAACTTATTATAAGAACTTGTATTATCTAGTCTTTTATCAGTACCTAAGTACTTGACTATTTTCTAAGAAAATAGTTTTAATGTGTATTTCAATAGTTACTGATTCATTATTAATTTGACCAATATCAATATTTATTACTTATGTAATTCCATACCTAATTAATTCAGAAATAAGTATAATAATTATATAAATTTAATATACACTTATTACTTAATTGTATATTAAATAATACAAGCCTCTAAATTTCGTCATGTTTAACGAGATATATATAGTTCCTTGTTGGGCCTACCCTATGAGTAGAAATAAAGAAATCAAAATCAAAGTATGATACTATATAATCGAAACAATAAATCTGAATTGATTTTTAAAAAAATATGTGGAAAATTAATTTAAAATAATCGATTTACGAAAAGATAAGGGGTATTATAATTAGTTTTTATTCAGTAATATATCAATACTGGTTATTATTATATTACAGGTATTAATAATTAGTTCGATACTATATTATTTAAAACTAAACATACAATAATATGTTAACATTGTATCCAGAAAATCCTGTATAGTTTTACGGATTTGAATACAAGAAAATATATTTTTTAAATCTCTAAATATTATATTTAAATATATAAATATATTTTAATTCAGTTCAATATAGTGCGCCCTTTAAATTTACAAGTAATCGAGTATTAAAATAAGTGTAAAACATTGTATTCTATGATATGTGTATATGCATGCTATATTAAATCAAATGTATATTATCATTGTTTTTTCAAAAGTAGGTTTAAATATTTACAATTAGTTCTAATAGGTCGATGAGATTTTTGAATATAATTCTCATCATTCCTATTTACAGAATTTATTTTACTATTAAAATGCACATTAATCAATTAAATTATATACTTACTCACAAATGATGGCTAGTTTTACTAGTTTATATTATAAAAATAGTTTGCATAGAGATTATAATCTTAATTATAATCATAATGGACATATCCATTCAAAATTGAAATATATCGTACAAGTTTGAGTTATATTATTGTTTAGTATGAATATATTGCTTATAGACTATTGCATTATACTATACTATTTTAGATTAGCTTATGTAATCAAGTTTTACTTTGTATAATATTATATCTAATATGTATTATATATACATAGCTTTCCGAAAATATATACAATATTTTAAGTAATGAAATTCTAAAACAAGAAATGTATATTATTTGATAGTACTATAAATCAATATTTAAATAATAATAAAAATTCCAATGAATACAGTCATAAACCAGATTTATAAAATCTTCTAGAATCAGAGAATATCTGTTAAATTTCACAATAAGTACTGTGTACGTTTATAAAACGTTTTATAGTATTCTAATAAATATTTTCTTTTTTTTAAATCCACCATTAGGATTTAAAACTAAATATATTAATTAAATAGCAATGACTATATGCATATACGATATATCATATATATATATATATATATATATAAATATGCACATTTTTTGGTATTTATGATGCAAGCAATTATTTCACAGTTAAAATAAAACAAATAATCGATTTAAAATTGCTTAATAAATTAATAAATTGATTGAAGTACTTTCAAATTTCAATTAATTATTGCTAATTTACTCATGGTAGATACGGCAATTGATTGATATTTCTTTTATTTTTTGAGTTGGTAATTATTACTGATAATTAATATAAGACTAAAGAATATAGATTCTAAGGTAGACTATAATGTCTAGTCTACACGTAGCCATTTCAAACTTAATTATAAATCATTGCTAAGATGTATTATTTTACATAACATAAATTAGAAAAACTAGTTTTTTTTCAGTCTAGAGTTCTCCGTAATTGTGTTATTAACATTTATCAGCCATGCCCTATTGAAGTTATTCAAGTGTGAAGTTACGATCTAAATAACTATAAATACTGATGGAAAATATAATAGTAATTAGTCAACTTTCATGTTAGTTCGAATATTATATAGTTTGATAATATAACTTATATAAGCATTATATACACTGTCATTATAATTAAATATCTAAATTAAAATATATTGAGTATATCTAGAATAATATTATTATTATATATTTTAAGAATGAAGTTATTATTGACGTGTTTGCTGTTGATGGTGGCAGTTGTCACTCTCGTTGCAGCTGACGAGGCACAAGAAATTAAAGGTATGTCTATAATATACAATAGCACTTTTTTGAATATTAATATTCTTATATCACGAAATATCATAATTATAAACTCACATTAATTTTTTATAATAAAAATATAATAATTAGCAATGTTAGCGGGATACTAAACACTTAACCACACAAATAAATATAACTACGAACAGTTTATCTTAGGTTGCAGATATTATTATTATATATTATAAACATCAACAACTGATATATAATATGTTATAACATTATATATATTATATATAAATAATATGTATCACTTTAGTTATTGATCATAAGTAAATATTCAACCTTATTTATACCTTGAATTAATATTTGAACAAAAGAAAAATAGATATAGTCTTAATATTAATTAACTTGGTAAATTATTAAATAATAGGAAATATGAATTTGTAAGCAGAATAACGGATTATAATGTTTACATATTCAGTTATTGAATTTAATTGTGTTTATTAATATGACATAACTGTCTAATAACATGGTAAACTTAAAATAAATTATATAGATACACTAATATTAGACAGTTATTATACCGTATCGGTGTCTATCAGTAATGTTTAGGTTGATTATAGTTTAATGGAAACCTTATATCAATACTTATAAGTATATATTTCATTCAGAAGTCGGGTAGAGGCAATGTTATATAGTCAATATTAATACTAGATTACTAATGATTTAAATCATGCTAGATTTCAATAAATAATCTTACGTCAGCTATAGCAGAATTCGAGACCGAATTAGCTAACAATGTTGAATTTGATGGAAGTAATGATATCAAATCAATCGAGAAAAGAGGAATTTTGAGTTAGTTGGAATGAAGACTATAATGTGAATATAGTTCTATCAAATATATAACATTTGCATGAAAATCTGCTAAATACAACATTTGGTAATAAACGAATTATATATATCTAAACAATTGCTTTCATTAGGTCATCTATGTGGACAATGCAGCAGCAAAGCTAGATCTCCAGTCCAACTCGCTTGCATCAAGTTGAAAAGAATCTCCTATATGAAGAAATCTAGATGCGGCTTTTGGAAAAGGCGCCACACTTGTTACAAGTTATTTTGTTTGCTAGTTTAATCCGACTTGTTATTTATTATAATAATGATGTTAACTTAACTCAATCATGTGTGTGTTCATACTTTTTTCTAGTGTAAATGTCATAGTTTTATAGTTTAATGAATTGTTAATTATATTTAGTTTATGCATTAAGTTTATATGATAATGTTAATAATAATTTAATATAGTTCACATATATATATATATATATATATATATTATTTGAACAGGAAACGATATAGGATTGTGAAAGTTTCATATTGTTGTTCCGGATCTGACACTATTTACGTGAAATTAATTAAGAAAAAGTTGAAACTATGTCTTAAATGTCCTAAATGAATGTCTTAAAAGCTAGTATTCAGTAAATATGCGACATTGAAATGACAAAATAGTTAATTTAGTAACTTGTAAGTTTTATAAGATTATAAATATAATATTATTTTTAATATTACTATTTCGGTGGTATACCACCGATATATCGTTAATAATACTATGTTGACATGGTGATTATTACAGAATTAATTAAATAAATAGCTTGTATAGACTATGTCCAATATGATGTAATTCATATTCAATAACTGTATTCATAATAATAAAATAATAGAATAATATTTAATTTAATATTTATATTCATTTAAATATTTATATTGAATCATAAATAAATATTCCTACCAAACCCTATTCTTAACAATATATCGTACATACAGACAGTATTTGTGGTTAAATACTATAAACCAAGTTATTAACAATTGAAAATTGTTTATCTAAAAAAAAAGATTTGTTTGATTTAAAAGTTATTTAATTAAGCATTACTTTATAAAATATTAATAAAAATACTTTTCAGAGTAAATTTGAAATAAAAAAACTGCGAACTTATGAAAATTATCAACTTAATAAAGACACACACGCACACACACACGCACACCCACACACCCACACCCACACACCCACACCCACACACCCACACATATATATATATATAATATATTGATATGGATACCAATAAATTTGAAAAAGCATTTTCTTATCAAATATTATATAAACTTATTTTAATATTAAATAAATTGTTTAATTACACTAAACTTTGTATCTTTGCTACAGTTGGGTTTTCTAAAACATACAACTTTATAATACATTGATATTCATGTTAAATCTGTAATGCCATGTCTAAAATAATCCTTAATCATACTACTATTCTACATAATCAGTTCATTTCCATACCGGAGGTTAATACTTTAATTTCCAATCTGACCTCTGTAACAGATATTATCGTATCATAAAGTTCATAGTATAATAATATACTTTATAAGGAGGTATAGACATAATGAGTATTTATCTCAATCTATACTAATTTTTAAGAAAATATAAGTTATAATTTAACATTAATAAAAATAAAAATAATATTTAGTATCACTAAAATTACGTAAATCTAAAATCAGGAATATTATATTAGCTTTAAAGATTTACACTTATAACTATTAGTACTTGTACAATTTATCTGCACACATGTGTATATATATATATATATATATATATATATATATATATATATATGTATATATATATATATATATATATATATATATATATATATATGTATATATATATATATATATATATATATATATATGTGTATATATATATATATATATATATATATATATATATATTTACCATATAAACATTAGTAACACATTGGCGTATGTACTCATACAATTAAATCAACTGTTGAGTCAGTTCTTTTAGCAGTGAGAAACATACCGCCATTCAAATTGTGTAATCTTCTGTAAGGATGTGCAGCGAGATAACTTATAACTATAATAGAAATGTTATTCCAAATCTATTATCTCAGCTTGTAACCTACGACATATGTCCACATGATAACTTTTTCTGACAATAAAATCATTATCCGGAGCGAGCAAATAACATGACTAAGTTATTTAATCCAGGAAGAATATTGCATAGATTTACTAAATGTTCTGTATAGGAAAATGACTTCAAGGTATAATTTAATATTAAAAATATAATATTTATACATTATTAAGATACATTCCAATATATAAAACTATTCTCGATATGCTGTGAACTTTTTATTGTATGTTTAATGATCTGCAGTGGATCTAATTTTAAATACTTTATAACATTCGACTAGCAACTACTGAAAAATATTTAATTGTACATTACTAAATTTACTAACTTCTCTTCCTAATCAAATATCGGTTTTATATTAATCACACGTACTTTAGATAAATTAAATAATAATACTACATGATGTTATTTAATTAAACGTATTTGATAGGCAAAACTTAGAGGCTTAAATTATTTAATATTCACTTATTACTAATAACAATTATATATAAATATCTTAATAAATTATTTATGAAATTATATAAGTAATATAGACAATATCGATATTGATTATATTAATAATTATGTACAGATTAAAATAATTTTATAAGAAAAAAGTCATGAAATACGGATAAAATGACTACACCCACATAATACAAGTGTTTATAATAAGTTATATAACAACATATGTACTTATAATTATGTTTAGGATTGGAGTCCGCTAGACATCTGAGAAATACTGCGATAAGAAAATCTCCCAAATATTAATTATAAATTACTAGTTAATAATTTTATACAATACCTCCTTTTCATATATTAATTTAGTTGATACTGTATTTATGTAATCTATTAATACGTACATATTTAATAGAATACGCAAATTAATGTATACATACTATTTAAAGTCTAATGATGTTTTATATTTTAACTTTATCACTGATATTCCTATACATTAGTTGTTATACCAATAGATCCACGAGTACAATTACTCTTTACATATCTTGTTAACGTGTCATTATCTATATTATATCCTAATAAGTATACAATCTATTTCATGACTACATTTTATAAACTGCGTAGACGAAATTATAATGGGAGTAAAATGGTGAAGTAAAATATAATAAATTATCAGTATTTATATTAGCTTTTGGAATATGATTATTATTAATAATATAGTTAAAATAATAGTTTCAATATTGAATAATTCAGCAAATCTCTCACATAAAATGATGGAATGTTCATCATAATTCTATATATTATTGTTTAGTAAATGTTTGTCTAGTAAACTATTCGTTAACTAATTTAGTTTAAGCTTTTCCCATTATATCCATTATTGTATTATGATAATCCCCTTTATCTATCTTAATTGACTTTTAAAATATGTTTAGTAATCTAATGCCACGTATCATAATTAAACATTTCTTAAAAGATCTTTCTGTCACTTTATTCTCATTTACCCTGCGTTTATTATTAATTTGAACTAGTTTAGTTTTAAGGTACATGTTTATTTAATATATATAACAAAGTAATAATTAGCAAATATAAACATTATATCAAAAATTACAGATCTAATTTAAAATTAGATACGTCTATAGAAGATATATATCTAGAGTTAATATACTCTTTTGATGTTGACTGAGTTTCGCTAGTGTATCTGTAATTGGGAGTATTTCTGCAATCAGTTTTGATACATAGCATATGATACCATAGTATCATTTATAATCATTACTTATTTTAATAATTAAACTATGTATGATATACTTTATAATTTAAAAATAATTATATATAATTACATCGTCTTATAATTTAGATATCATTATAATAACATAAACAAATATATTTAGTAATAAATTAATTATCTAGCTACGGGTCGAATTATAGTTTATATAATTCTTATTTATAATATAAGTCGATTAGTTAAATATTTTATTAATTGATAGTATATATTTTGATCATAATAATAGAAAAAAACCTGGAATTTAGTTTAATGTTTAATGAGCATTTATTTGAAAACATTTTTTAAAATAACAAATTATAAGACTACGCTAATCTATATATAGATGTCTTAATAATGTTTTGAGTAAAGTTTTTGCGTATATATATACATTGATATCTAGTAAATCTATAATGAGATAATACAATTAAAATCCAATGTAGATGACCTTCAAGAACATTTACACGGACTATCGTAATCATAAAACATCTACACATCTCCTGTGTTTGCATGCATTGTCTTAAGACGTATTATGTATGTTATACATTCAATTTCACTTAAATAATAATCTTTTTAGTCTATATTAATAATATTTATTTATTGGATATTGAATTGGAAATTCATTCCGACTTTCTGACATGGGCAAGAGATAATTATTTTGAATCTTAAAATGATTGAGGATTATTCTAGAATGGAAAATCAATTTATTAAAATAAATTCATTAATATTCTACGATTTATTCATTACTAATGAATTAATTATAATTTTAAACTCATTATTGTAATATCATAATTGAATATAAAAATTCTTTTTCAACTTTATTTGTTATCAAAATTCATATATTATATATAATAATTATATATATATATATATTTGACTTTATGGACGATTATTAAGATAAGAATTTTCATAAGTTCGCAGTTTTCTCTGCAGAGTTTACTCTGCAAAACATTTTTAATTAATAATGTACAAAATAATAATATATAAATCATATAAAATATCTTTTAAGTTTAATAAATCTTCATTTAAAAAATATTAAATGTTAAACTTTTACTAACTTCGTTTACAGTATTTTCCATGTCGCGTATATCGGGAATAATTGCAAAAGTAGAATCTTCCGTACCTACAAGCTCTGTAAACTTTCATTTTTCCAAAGAAACCGCCACAAATAGTTTCTGTACGAAATATTGTTAATAAATAATGTAAATAATCAATACAAATATTATATAGAATATTAACTCATAATTTAATGAAATTATTATATTAATATTACGAATACAGTTTTTGAATCAATATGAATTATAGTATAGTGTAGATATTCTATCTAAGATTTTTATTTAATGAATTCATTACAAAATAATATTACATTAAAAACTCCATAAAACTTACAAGTTACTAAATTATTTATTTGGTATCATTTCACTGTCGAATATTAATAATCGTATACTAGCTTTTAAGACATAGTTTCAACTTTTTCCTAAATAATTTCACGTAGATAGTTTTGGATCCGGAGCAACAATATGAAACTCTCACAATCCTATATCTCTTCCTGTTCAAATTATATATATATATATATATATATATATATATATATATAATTAATAATAAATTTACACTATAAAATTATGTAATTTACATACAAGTGTTTGTATTAACTCAGCATAACTATTAATAGTAATTATAACAAGCAACAAGTTGGATTAAACTAGCAAACAAATAACTTGTAACAAGTGTGTCGCCTTCTCCAAAAGCCGCATCTAGATTTCTTCATATAGGAGATTCTTTTCAACTTGATGCAAGCGAGTTGGACTGGTGATCTAGCTTTGCTGCTGCATTGACCGCATAGTCGACCTAATGAAAGCAATAGTTTAGATGTATCTAATTCGTATATGACCAAATATGGAACATAGCAGGATGCAAATGTAATATATTTGTTAGAACTATATTCATATTATAGTCTTCATTCTAACTAACTTAAAATTCCTCTTTTCTCGATTGATTCGATATCATCACTTCCATCTAATTCAACATTTGTAGCTAATTCGGACTCGAATTCTGCTATAGCTGTCATAAGTTCATTTATTAAAAGCTAATATAAACAATAATGATCTATATATGATTATTATACTACTATTGCTAGCTAATTATTACTCCGGATTTTTATTGGTAAACTACTATCAGTTAATTCCAAGCTTGCAAGGTAATATTGCCTATATTATATTATATAATCTACTAATATAGTATTATAAGCAATTGTAAGGTATTTATAGACCTCTATTATAGTCTACAATAATTAAATTTTAATATAGGAAAGTATTAAAAAATATAGTACTCTTGATTATTAGTAAACTGGTATTAATATTGACTATAAGACATTGCCTATATACGACTTCTTAATGCAACATATTCTTGTAAGTATTGATATAAGGTTTCTATTAAACTATGACCAACCTAAACAATACTAATATAAACCTATAAGGCACAGAAATAGTCCTATTGTATTATATCTATGTAACTTATTTTTATTATATTAGACAGTTATTTCTGATTATCAAACAGAAATAATTTCAAAAACTCAATATGTTGACATTAGAATCAGTTATCATGTTTACAAATTCATACTTTGTATTATTTAATAAGTTACCAAGTTAATAATATTAAGACTAGATATATTTACTCTACAAATATAAATTCAAGATATAAAAAATGTTGAATATTTACTTATGATCAACAACTAAAGTGATATATATTATTTATATACGAAATAGCTAACCAGATATATTTTGTATTTTAATAACAAATATTATATTTTATGATATCATATATCATATATCATTATGTATGGTATAGAGTTTAATCTCACTACCATCGTTAATTATTATATTTCTATTATAAAAACTTAATGTGAATGTATAAATATAAAATTTCCTAAAATAAGAATATTTATATTCTAAACCTTTCGTTTCTTCTGCCTCGTCAGCTGCAACGAGAGTGACAACTCCCACCATCAACAGCAAACACGTCAATAATAACTTCATTCTTAAAATATATAATAATAATATTATTCTAGATATACTGTATGCATTTTAATTTATATATAAATATATATATATATATATATATATATATATATATTTATATATATATAAATATATATATATATACATATATACAACTATAATGACAGTATATATTATACTTATATAAGTTATATTATCAAACTATATTATATTCAAACTAACATGAAAGTTTACTAATTCCTATTTCATTATCCATCAGTATTTATAGTTAGTTAGATCGTAACTTCACACTTGAATGAATCTATGGGGCGTGGCTGATAATAATTAATAAGACAATTTGGAAAATCCAGATTTTCTAATTTATATTTTGTAAAAAAAATGCTATCATGTCGATGATTTACAATTAAGTATCATTTGGCTATGGGTAGACTAGAAATTATATGCCATTAAATTGTAATTTAATAAATCTAATCACCTCAAATATTTTAATAAATTGCCGTATCTATCATGAATAAAATGGCTACAGTTAATTACGAATTGAAAGTACATCAATCATTTCAGTAATTTATTATGCATTTTTAAATCAATGCATTTACCATTTTGATTGTGAAATAATTTACTTGTATCATAAATATCTAAGAAATGTGAATATTTCAAAACAAATATGATATTCGTAAATTATGATTGGATTAATATGTTTAGTCATAGTTTCCAATATTAACTTTGGATTCTTAAAAAGAAGATATTTAATCCGATGCAATAGAACATTTTATAAAGGTGCACTTCTCTTATTAAGAAATTGATATATACAGATTTTAGAATATTCTAGAATATATTAATATAATATGACTTTATTAATTGCAATTTTTATTAATATTTAAACAAATAAGTGACATATATAAAATGGGGATCTTAATTAAAATCGATTTTAATTATGAATATTAATAAAATTAGCCCAAGTGGTAAAATGAGTTAATAATTGGAATTTTTTATGGATATTTTAAAAATGTCCTAAATAAAAACAATTACTACATATTATAAGAAAAGGATATTAATTAAAAAAAATATTTTTGACATCTTCGTTAATGCAACCTTACAATATATTTACATACTAAGCAAGTTATATATATAAAATGTTAACATTTGTATGGTAACCTGATTATTTTGTTTTCCGCTGAGATTGTAGTTTTTTGAGAAAACCAAACTCAATGTTTTTTTCGGAAATTTTGTAGTACCTATTCAAATGTATAGGATAAATTAATAACATTTAATATTTATTAATAAATACTTTGAATTAAAAAATATGATAACACCATTTCACAAAGTTAGCTACAAATTGATGTCAAATTAGAATAACTAAAAAACATTTTAAAAAATTACTAAATATTATATTTAAATATATTTTATTTAAGTACAATAATTCTATGCTATATTAAATCAAATGCACGTCGTCCATGTATTTTTCAATAGTAGGTTTAATATGTTTCCAATTGGTTATAATAAAGTCGTTGAGATTTTTAGATATAATTTTCATCATTACTTTTTACAGAATTTTTTCTACGATAAAAATACACATATGTCTATCCAAAGAAAAACTCACTCACAAATGTTGTCTAGTTTTGCTAGTTTATATAATCAAGATTATAATCTTAATTATTGTAATTAACATTGAAATCTATGGTGAAAGTTTGAATAATATTATTGTATCAAATTTATATATTGCTTATAGACTATTGAATTATACAATAATATTATAGATTAGCTTTTTTGATTAACTTTTACTTTAGCTTTCAGAAAATATATAATATATTTTAAATAATGAAATTCTAAAACCAGAAATGTATTTTATTTGATTGGAACATAAATCTATATTTAATCATAATAAAAATTCCAATGAATAAATCATCCACCACATCCATAGAAATCTTCTATGATAAGAGAATATATATATAATTTATATATTCTTGCATTCCAATAAATATCTTGTTTCTTTTTCCACTGTTAGGATTGGAAACTTAATATATTAATTCAATAGACGTGACTATATGCATATCATATATATGCATAACTGCATATTTCTTAGGTATTTATGATAGCAAGCAAAATACTTCATACTCAAAATCAAAACACATATAAGAAGTTGATAGATCATCGCCATGATACATTTATTACATAACATAAATTAGAAAAACTCGTTTTTCTTCGGTCTAGAGTTTTACTAAAATATGTTATTAACTTTTATCAGGCACGCCCCTGAGAATCATTCAAGTGTGAAGTTACGACCTAAATAACGATATATACTGATGGATAATGTAATAAGAATTAGTCAACTTTCATGTTAGTTTTAATATAATGTAGTTTGAGAACATAAATTATATCAATATTATATATACTGTAATTATAATTATATATATATATATATATATATATATATATATATATATGTGTATATTAAAATGTATACATTAAGTATAGAATAATATTATTATTATTTATTTTAAGAATGAAGTTATTATTGACGTGTTTGCTGTTGATGGTGGCAGTTGTGACTCTCGTTACAGCTGACGAGGCAGAAGAAACGAAAGGTATGTCTATATTTCACGAAATATATATTTCTAAAGTCACATTAAGTTATAATAATAGAAATATAATAATTAACAATGGTAGTGAGGTTAAACACTAAACAATAGCAAGTCAATATAGCAATGTATTGCTTCTCTTATCATTTCAGATATTATCAATTCTTTAATTTAGCGATATTTTATATATAACAGTATGTAATATTTATGATAAACATCAAATACATGATATATGATATAGGATATCATAATATATATTATATATATATATATATCACTTTAGTTATTGATCATAAGTAAATATTCAACCTTATTTATAACTTGAATTAATATTTGAACATAAGATTAAATAGATCTAGTCTTAATATTAATTAACTTGGTAAATTATTAAATAATAGTAATTATGAATTTGTAAGCAGAATAACGGATTTTAATGTTTACATATTCAGTTATTGAATTTAAATGTGTTTATTAAATTTAATATTGAATTTAAATGTGTTCTATCAGTAATGTTTAGGTTGGTCATAGTTTAATAAAAAACCTCATATCAATACTTACAAGTAAATATTGCGTTAAGAAGTTGTGTAGAGGCAATATCTTATAGTCAATATTAATACCAGTTTACTAATAACCAAGATTACTATATTTTCTAATACTTTAATAGATTAAAGTATATCTAGTGTATAATATAATAAAGTTCTATTAATAGCCTCCAATTGCTTATAATACTATATTAGTAGTTTATATCATATAATATTAGTAGACTATACTATAGTCTATTAATATAATAAAGGCAATATTACCTTGTAACCTTGTAGACTGATAGTAGTTTATTAATGATACTCCGGAGTAATAATAGTTATCAATAGTAGTTTAATAATCAGATAATTTAATAATCGGATATAGATAATTATTGATTATATTAGATTTTAATAAAAAAAAAACTACCCTCAGCTATAGCAGAATTCGAGTCCGAATTAGCTAAAAATGTTGAATTTGATGGAAGTGATGATATCGAATCACTGGAGAAAAGAGGACTTTTTAGTTAGTTGGAATAAAGACTATAATATGAATATAGTTCTATCAAATATATTACATTTGCATGAATTCCTGCTATGTTCCATATTTGTTCATATACGAATTAGATACATCTAAACTATTGCTTTCATTAGGTCGACTATGTGGTCATTGCAGCAGTAAAGCTAAGTCGCCAATCCAACTGCCTTGCATCAAGTTTAAAAGAATCTCCTATATGAAGAAATCTAGATGCGGCTGGTGGAGAAGGCGACACACTTGTTACAAGTTATTTTATTTGCTAATTTAATCCGACCTGTTGCTTTTTATAATAGAGATATTGTGTTAATATAAACACGTGTATGTGTACTTTTCTAGTGTAAATGTCATAGTTTTATAGTTTAAATGTATTGTTAATTACAATTAGTTTATGCGTTTAAGTTTATATGATAATGTTATTAATAATAAAATATAGTTAGCAATATATATATATATATATATGTATATATATATATATATAATTTGAATAGGAAGAAACATAGGATTGTGAAAGTTTCATATTGTTGTTCTGGATCTAAAACTATCTACGTGAAATTATTTAAGAAAAAGTTGAAACTATGTCTTAAAAGCTAGTATTCAGTAAATTCGATCTTGAAATGACAAAATAGTTCATTTAGTATCTTGTAAGTTTTATAAGATTATAAATATTATATTATTTTGAATGTTACTATTTCTGTGGCTTCGTGAATA
>OZ038316.1:6735448-6782948 GCA_964035775.1 Osedax frankpressi | reverse complement strand
ATTATAATGGGAGTAAAATGGTGAAGTAAAATATAATAAATTATCAGTATTTATATTAGCTTTTGGAATATGATTATTATTAATAATATAGTTAAAATAATAGTTTCAATATTGAATAATTCAGCAAATCTCTCACATAAAATGATGGAATGTTCATCATAATTCTATATATTATTGTTTAGTAAATGTTTGTCTAGTAAACTATTCGTTAACTAATTTAGTTTAAGCTTTTCCCATTATATCCATTATTGTATTATGATAATCCCCTTTATCTATCTTAATTGACTTTAAAATATGTTTAGTAATCTAATGCCACGTATCATAATTAAACATTTCTTAAAAGATATGTATGTCACTTTATTCTCATTTACCCTGCGTTTATTATTAATGTGAACTAGTTTAGTTTTAAGGTACATGTTTATTTAATATATATAACAAAGTAATAATTAGCAAATATAAACATTATATCAAAAATTACAGATCTAATTTAAAATTAGATACGTCTATAGAAGATATATATCTAGAGTTAATATACTCTTTTGATGTTGACTGAGTTTCGCTAGTGTATCTGTAATTGGGAGTATTTCTGCAATCAGTTTTGATACATAGCATATGATACCATAGTATCATTTATAATCATTACTTATTTTAATAATTAAACTATGTATGATATACTTTATAATTTTAAAATAATTATATATAATTACATCGTCTTATAATTTAGATATCATTATAATAACATAAACAAATATATTTAGTAATAAATTAATTATCTAGCTACGGGTCGAATTATAGTTTATATAATTCTTATTTATAATATAAATCGATTAGTTAAATATTTTATTAATTGATAGTATATATTTTGATCATAATAATAGAAAAAAACCTGGAATTTAGTTTAATGTTTAATGAGCATTTATTTGAAAACATTTTTTAAAATAACAAATTATAAGACTACGCTAATCTATATATAGATGTCTTAATAATGTTTTGAGTAAAGTTTTTGCGTATATATATACATTGATATCTAGTAAATCTATAATGAGATAATACAATTAAAATCCAATGTAGATGACCTTCAAGAACATTTACACGGACTATCGTAATCATAAAACATCTACACATCTCCTGTGTTTGCATGCATTGTCTTAAGACGTATTATGTATGTTATACATTCAATTTCACTTAAATAATAATCTTTTTAGTCTATATTAATAATATTTATTTATTGGATATTGAATTGGAAATTCATTCCGACTTTCTGACATGGGCAAGAGATAATTATTTTGAATCTTAAAATGATTGAGGATTATTCTAGAATGGAAAATCAATTTATTAAAATAAATTCATTAATATTCTACGATTTATTCATTACTAATGAATTAATTATAATTTTAAACTCATTATTGTAATATCATAATTGAGTATAAAAATTCTTTTTCAACTTTATTTGTTATCAAAATTCATATATTATATATAATAATTATATATATATATTTGACTTTATGGACGATTATTAAGATAAGAATTTTCATAAGTTCGCAGTTTTCTCTGCAGAGTTTACTCTGCAAAACATTTTTAATTAATAATGTACAAAATAATAATATATAAATCATATAAAATATCTTTTAAGTTTAATAAATCTTCATTTAAAAAATATTAAATGTTAAACTTTTACTAACTTCGTTTACAGTATTTTCCATGTCGCGTATATCGGGAATAATTGCAAAAGTAGAATCTTCCGTACCTACAAGCTCTGTAAACTTTCATTTTTCCAAAGAAACCGCCACAAATAGTTTCTGTACGAAATATTGTTAATAAATAATGTAAATAATCAATACAAATATTATATAGAATATTAACTCATAATTTAATGAAATTATTATATTAATATTACGAATACAGTTTTTGAATCAATATGAATTATAGTATAGTGTAGATATTCTATCTAAGATTTTTATTTAATGAATTCATTACAAAATAATATTACATTAAAAACTCCATAAAACTTACAAGTTACTAAATTATTTATTTGGTATCATTTCACTGTCGAATATTAATAATCGTATACTAGCTTTTAAGACATAGTTTCAACTTTTTCCTAAATAATTTCACGTAGATAGTTTTGGATCCGGAGCAACAATATGAAACTCTCACAATCCTATATCTCTTCCTGTTCAAATTATATATATATATATATATATATATATATATATATATAATTAATAATAAATTTACACTATAAAATTATGTAATTTACATACAAGTGTTTGTATTAACTCAGCATAACTATTAATAGTAATTATAACAAGCAACAAGTTGGATTAAACTAGCAAACAAATAACTTGTAACAAGTGTGTCGCCTTCTCCAAAAGCCGCATCTAGATTTCTTCATATAGGAGATTCTTTTCAACTTGATGCAAGCGAGTTGGACTGGTGATCTAGCTTTGCTGCTGCATTGACCGCATAGTCGACCTAATGAAAGCAATAGTTTAGATGTATCTAATTCGTATATGACCAAATATGGAACATAGCAGGATGCAAATGTAATATATTTGTTAGAACTATATTCATATTATAGTCTTCATTCTAACTAACTTAAAATTCCTCTTTTCTCGATTGATTCGATATCATCACTTCCATCTAATTCAACATTTGTAGCTAATTCGGACTCGAATTCTGCTATAGCTGTCATAAGTTCATTTATTAAAAGCTAATATAAACAATAATGATCTATATATGATTATTATACTACTATTGCTAGCTAATTATTACTCCGGATTTTTATTGGTAAACTACTATCAGTTAATTCCAAGCTTGCAAGGTAATATTGCCTATATTATATTATATAATCTACTAATATAGTATTATAAGCAATTGTAAGGTATTTATAGACCTCTATTATAGTCTACAATAATTAAATTTTAATATAGGAAAGTATTAAAAAATATAGTACTCTTGATTATTAGTAAACTGGTATTAATATTGACTATAAGACATTGCCTATATACGACTTCTTAATGCAACATATTCTTGTAAGTATTGATATAAGGTTTCTATTAAACTATGACCAACCTAAACAATACTAATATAAACCTATAAGGCACAGAAATAGTCCTATTGTATTATATCTATGTAACTTATTTTTATTATATTAGACAGTTATTTCTGATTATCAAACAGAAATAATTTCAAAAACTCAATATGTTGACATTAGAATCAGTTATCATGTTTACAAATTCATACTTTGTATTATTTAATAAGTTACCAAGTTAATAATATTAAGACTAGATATATTTACTCTACAAATATAAATTCAAGATATAAAAAATGTTGAATATTTACTTATGATCAACAACTAAAGTGATATATATTATTTATATACGAAATAGCTAACCAGATATATTTTGTATTTTAATAACAAATATTATATTTTATGATATCATATATCATATATCATTATGTATGGTATAGAGTTTAATCTCACTACCATCGTTAATTATTATATTTCTATTATAAAAACTTAATGTGAATGTATAAATATAAAATTTCCTAAAATAAGAATATTTATATTCTAAACCTTTCGTTTCTTCTGCCTCGTCAGCTGCAACGAGAGTGACAACTCCCACCATCAACAGCAAACACGTCAATAATAACTTCATTCTTAAAATATATAATAATAATATTATTCTAGATATACTGTATGCATTTTAATTTATATATAAATATATATATATATATATATATATATATATATATTTATATATATATAAATATATATATATATACATATATACAACTATAATGACAGTATATATTATACTTATATAAGTTATATTATCAAACTATATTATATTCAAACTAACATGAAAGTTTACTAATTCCTATTTCATTATCCATCAGTATTTATAGTTAGTTAGATCGTAACTTCACACTTGAATGAATCTATGGGGCGTGGCTGATAATAATTAATAAGACAATTTGGAAAATCCAGATTTTCTAATTTATATTTTGTAAAAAAAATGCTATCATGTCGATGATTTACAATTAAGTATCATTTGGCTATGGGTAGACTAGAAATTATATGCCATTAAATTGTAATTTAATAAATCTAATCACCTCAAATATTTTAATAAATTGCCGTATCTATCATGAATAAAATGGCTACAGTTAATTACGAATTGAAAGTACATCAATCATTTCAGTAATTTATTATGCATTTTTAAATCAATGCATTTACCATTTTGATTGTGAAATAATTTACTTGTATCATAAATATCTAAGAAATGTGAATATTTCAAAACAAATATGATATTCGTAAATTATGATTGGATTAATATGTTTAGTCATAGTTTCCAATATTAACTTTGGATTCTTAAAAAGAAGATATTTAATCCGATGCAATAGAACATTTTATAAAGGTGCACTTCTCTTATTAAGAAATTGATATATACAGATTTTAGAATATTCTAGAATATATTAATATAATATGACTTTATTAATTGCAATTTTTATTAATATTTAAACAAATAAGTGACATATATAAAATGGGGATCTTAATTAAAATCGATTTTAATTATGAATATTAATAAAATTAGCCCAAGTGGTAAAATGAGTTAATAATTGGAATTTTTTATGGATATTTTAAAAATGTCCTAAATAAAAACAATTACTACATATTATAAGAAAAGGATATTAATTAAAAAAAATATTTTTGACATCTTCGTTAATGCAACCTTACAATATATTTACATACTAAGCAAGTTATATATATAAAATGTTAACATTTGTATGGTAACCTGATTATTTTGTTTTCCGCTGAGATTGTAGTTTTTTGAGAAAACCAAACTCAATGTTTTTTTCGGAAATTTTGTAGTACCTATTCAAATGTATAGGATAAATTAATAACATTTAATATTTATTAATAAATACTTTGAATTAAAAAATATGATAACACCATTTCACAAAGTTAGCTACAAATTGATGTCAAATTAGAATAACTAAAAAACATTTTAAAAAATTACTAAATATTATATTTAAATATATTTTATTTAAGTACAATAATTCTATGCTATATTAAATCAAATGCACGTCGTCCATGTATTTTTCAATAGTAGGTTTAATATGTTTCCAATTGGTTATAATAAAGTCGTTGAGATTTTTAGATATAATTTTCATCATTACTTTTTACAGAATTTTTTCTACGATAAAAATACACATATGTCTATCCAAAGAAAAACTCACTCACAAATGTTGTCTAGTTTTGCTAGTTTATATAATCAAGATTATAATCTTAATTATTGTAATTAACATTGAAATCTATGGTGAAAGTTTGAATAATATTATTGTATCAAATTTATATATTGCTTATAGACTATTGAATTATACAATAATATTATAGATTAGCTTTTTTGATTAACTTTTACTTTAGCTTTCAGAAAATATATAATATATTTTAAATAATGAAATTCTAAAACCAGAAATGTATTTTATTTGATTGGAACATAAATCTATATTTAATCATAATAAAAATTCCAATGAATAAATCATCCACCACATCCATAGAAATCTTCTATGATAAGAGAATATATATATAATTTATATATTCTTGCATTCCAATAAATATCTTGTTTCTTTTTCCACTGTTAGGATTGGAAACTTAATATATTAATTCAATAGACGTGACTATATGCATATCATATATATGCATAACTGCATATTTCTTAGGTATTTATGATAGCAAGCAAAATACTTCATACTCAAAATCAAAACACATATAAGAAGTTGATAGATCATCGCCATGATACATTTATTACATAACATAAATTAGAAAAACTCGTTTTTCTTCGGTCTAGAGTTTTACTAAAATATGTTATTAACTTTTATCAGGCACGCCCCTGAGAATCATTCAAGTGTGAAGTTACGACCTAAATAACGATATATACTGATGGATAATGTAATAAGAATTAGTCAACTTTCATGTTAGTTTTAATATAATGTAGTTTGAGAACATAAATTATATCAATATTATATATACTGTAATTATAATTATATATATATATATATATATATATATATATATATATATGTGTATATTAAAATGTATACATTAAGTATAGAATAATATTATTATTATTTATTTTAAGAATGAAGTTATTATTGACGTGTTTGCTGTTGATGGTGGCAGTTGTGACTCTCGTTACAGCTGACGAGGCAGAAGAAACGAAAGGTATGTCTATATTTCACGAAATATATATTTCTAAAGTCACATTAAGTTATAATAATAGAAATATAATAATTAACAATGGTAGTGAGGTTAAACACTAAACAATAGCAAGTCAATATAGCAATGTATTGCTTCTCTTATCATTTCAGATATTATCAATTCTTTAATTTAGCGATATTTTATATATAACAGTATGTAATATTTATGATAAACATCAAATACATGATATATGATATAGGATATCATAATATATATTATATATATATATATATCACTTTAGTTATTGATCATAAGTAAATATTCAACCTTATTTATAACTTGAATTAATATTTGAACATAAGATTAAATAGATCTAGTCTTAATATTAATTAACTTGGTAAATTATTAAATAATAGTAATTATGAATTTGTAAGCAGAATAACGGATTTTAATGTTTACATATTCAGTTATTGAATTTAAATGTGTTTATTAAATTTAATATTGAATTTAAATGTGTTCTATCAGTAATGTTTAGGTTGGTCATAGTTTAATAAAAAACCTCATATCAATACTTACAAGTAAATATTGCGTTAAGAAGTTGTGTAGAGGCAATATCTTATAGTCAATATTAATACCAGTTTACTAATAACCAAGATTACTATATTTTCTAATACTTTAATAGATTAAAGTATATCTAGTGTATAATATAATAAAGTTCTATTAATAGCCTCCAATTGCTTATAATACTATATTAGTAGTTTATATCATATAATATTAGTAGACTATACTATAGTCTATTAATATAATAAAGGCAATATTACCTTGTAACCTTGTAGACTGATAGTAGTTTATTAATGATACTCCGGAGTAATAATAGTTATCAATAGTAGTTTAATAATCAGATAATTTAATAATCGGATATAGATAATTATTGATTATATTAGATTTTAATAAAAAAAAAACTACCCTCAGCTATAGCAGAATTCGAGTCCGAATTAGCTAAAAATGTTGAATTTGATGGAAGTGATGATATCGAATCACTGGAGAAAAGAGGACTTTTTAGTTAGTTGGAATAAAGACTATAATATGAATATAGTTCTATCAAATATATTACATTTGCATGAATTCCTGCTATGTTCCATATTTGTTCATATACGAATTAGATACATCTAAACTATTGCTTTCATTAGGTCGACTATGTGGTCATTGCAGCAGTAAAGCTAAGTCGCCAATCCAACTGCCTTGCATCAAGTTTAAAAGAATCTCCTATATGAAGAAATCTAGATGCGGCTGGTGGAGAAGGCGACACACTTGTTACAAGTTATTTTATTTGCTAATTTAATCCGACCTGTTGCTTTTTATAATAGAGATATTGTGTTAATATAAACACGTGTATGTGTACTTTTCTAGTGTAAATGTCATAGTTTTATAGTTTAAATGTATTGTTAATTACAATTAGTTTATGCGTTTAAGTTTATATGATAATGTTATTAATAATAAAATATAGTTAGCAATATATATATATATATATATGTATATATATATATATATAATTTGAATAGGAAGAAACATAGGATTGTGAAAGTTTCATATTGTTGTTCTGGATCTAAAACTATCTACGTGAAATTATTTAAGAAAAAGTTGAAACTATGTCTTAAAAGCTAGTATTCAGTAAATTCGATCTTGAAATGACAAAATAGTTCATTTAGTATCTTGTAAGTTTTATAAGATTATAAATATTATATTATTTTGAATGTTACTATTTCTGTGGCTTCGTGAATAATAATATGTTGACTGGTAAACTGTAAGTGCTAAATTATAATGAATGGAGATTATAATAGAAATAATTCAATAAAAAGCTTAGATAGAATATATGCAATATGATATAATTCATATTCAATAAGAAACTGTATTCGTAATAATACATTAAATACAGTAATATTTTATTTTATATTTATATTTAATCATAAATAAAATTCCTACTAAAACCTATTCTTATCAATATATCGTACATACAGACACTATTTGTGGTGGTTTCGTTGGACCAAAGAAAGTGTACAGAGCTTGTAGGTTCAAAACATTCTACTTTTGCAACCCATTCCGATATTGGCGATACGGAAAATACTGTAAACCAAGTTAGAGACAATTGAAAATTATATATTAAAAAAAGAGATTTTTTGACTTAAAAGTTATTACTTTATAAAATGTTAATAAAAAATACTTTTCAGAGTAAATTTGGAATAAAAAACTGCGAACTTATGAAAATTATCAACTTAATAAAGACACACATGCACACACACACACATACACACACACACACACACACACACACACACACACACACACACACACATATATATATATATATATATATATATATATATATAATATATTAATATGGATACCAATAAATTTGTAAAAAAGCATTTTCCTATCAAATATTATATATACTTATTTTAATATTAAATAAATTGTTTAATTACACTAAACTTTGTATCTTTAATACAGTTAGGTTTTCTAAAACATACAACTTTATAATAAATTGATATTCATGTTAAATCTGTAATGCTATGTCTAAAATAATCCTCAATCATTCTACTATTCTACATAATCAGTTCATTTCCATACCGGAGGTTAATACATTAATTTCCAATCTGACCTCTGTAACAGATATTATCGTATCATAAATTTCATAGTATAATAATATACTTTATAAGGAGGTTTAGACATAATGAGTATTTATCTCAATCTATACTAATTTTTAAGAAAATATAAGTTATAATTTAACATTAATAAAAATAAAAATAATATTTAGTATCACTAAAATTACGTAAATCTAAAATCAGGAATATTATATTAGCTTTAAAGATTTACACTTCAAATTATTAGTACTTGTACAATTTATCTGCACACATGTGTATATATATATATATATATATATATATATATATATATATATATGTATATATATATATATATATATGTGTATATATATATATATATATATATATATATATATATTTACCATATAAACATTAGGAACACATTGGCGTATGTACTCATACAATTAAATCAACTGTTGAGTCCGTTCTTTTAGCAGTGAGAAACATACCGCCATTCAAATTGTGTAATCTTCTGTAAGGATGTGCAGCGAGATAACTTATAACTATAATAGAAATGTTATTCCAAAGCTATTATCTCAGCTTGTAACCTACGACATATGTCCACATGATAACTTTTTCTGACAATAAAATCATTATCCGGAGCGAGCAAATAACATGACTAAGTTATTTAATCCAGGAAGAATATTGCATAGATTTACTAAATGTTCTGTTTAGGAAAATGACTTCAAGGTATAATTTAATATTAAAAATATAATATTTATACATTATTAAGATACGTTCCAATATATAAAACTATTCTCGATATGCTGTGAACTTTTTATTGTATGTTTAATGATCTGCAGTGGATCTAATTTTAAATACTTTATAACATTCGACTAGTAACTACTGAAAAATATTTAATTGTACATTACTAAATTTACTAACTTCTCTTCCTAATCAAATATCGGTTTTATATTAATCACACGTACTTTAGATAAATTAAATAATAATACTACATGATGTTATTTAATTAAACGTATTTGATAGGCAAAACTTAGAGGCTTAAATTATTTAATATTCACTTATTACTAATAACAATTATATATAAATATCTTAATAAATTATTTATGAAATTATATAAGTAATATAGACAATATCGATATTGATTATATTAATAATTATGTACAGATTAAAATAATTTTCTAAGAAAAAAGTCATGAAATACGGATAAAATGACTACACCCACATAATACAAGTGTTTATAATAAGTTATATAACAACATATGTACTTATAATTATGTTTAGGATTGGAGTCCGCTAGACATCTGAGAAATACTGCGATAAGAAAATCTCCCAAATATTAATTATAAATTACTAGTTAATAATTTTATACAATACCTCCTTTTCATGTATTAATTTAGTTGATACTGTATTTATGTAATCTATTAATACGTACATATTTAATAGAATACGCAAATTAATGTATACATACTATTTAAAGTCTAATGATGTTTTATATTTTAACTTTATCACTGATATTCCTATACATTAGTTGTTATACCAATAGATCCACGAGTACAATTACTCTTTACATATCTTGTTAACGTGTCATTATCTATATTATATCCTAATAAGTATACAATCTATTTCATGACTACATTTTATAAACTGCGTAGACGAAATTATAATGGGAGTAAAATGGTGAAGTAAAATATAATAAATTATCAGTATTTATATTAGCTTTTGGAATATGATTATTATTAATAATATAGTTAAAATAATAGTTTCAATATTGAATAATTCAGCAAATCTCTCACATAAAATGATGGAATGTTCATCATAATTCTATATATTATTGTTTAGTAAATGTTTGTCTAGTAAACTATTCGTTAACTAATTTAGTTTAAGCTTTTCCCATTATATCCATTATTGTATTATGATAATCCCCTTTATCTATCTTAATTGACTTTAAAATATGTTTAGTAATCTAATGCCACGTATCATAATTAAACATTTCTTAAAAGATATGTATGTCACTTTATTCTCATTTACCCTGCGTTTATTATTAATGTGAACTAGTTTAGTTTTAAGGTACATGTTTATTTAATATATATAACAAAGTAATAATTAGCAAATATAAACATTATATCAAAAATTACAGATCTAATTTAAAATTAGATACGTCTATAGAAGATATATATCTAGAGTTAATATACTCTTTTGATGTTGACTGAGTTTCGCTAGTGTATCTGTAATTGGGAGTATTTCTGCAATCAGTTTTGATACATAGCATATGATACCATAGTATCATTTATAATCATTACTTATTTTAATAATTAAACTATGTATGATATACTTTATAATTTTAAAATAATTATATATAATTACATCGTCTTATAATTTAGATATCATTATAATAACATAAACAAATATATTTAGTAATAAATTAATTATCTAGCTACGGGTCGAATTATAGTTTATATAATTCTTATTTATAATATAAATCGATTAGTTAAATATTTTATTAATTGATAGTATATATTTTGATCATAATAATAGAAAAAAACCTGGAATTTAGTTTAATGTTTAATGAGCATTTATTTGAAAACATTTTTTAAAATAACAAATTATAAGACTACGCTAATCTATATATAGATGTCTTAATAATGTTTTGAGTAAAGTTTTTGCGTATATATATACATTGATATCTAGTAAATCTATAATGAGATAATACAATTAAAATCCAATGTAGATGACCTTCAAGAACATTTACACGGACTATCGTAATCATAAAACATCTACACATCTCCTGTGTTTGCATGCATTGTCTTAAGACGTATTATGTATGTTATACATTCAATTTCACTTAAATAATAATCTTTTTAGTCTATATTAATAATATTTATTTATTGGATATTGAATTGGAAATTCATTCCGACTTTCTGACATGGGCAAGAGATAATTATTTTGAATCTTAAAATGATTGAGGATTATTCTAGAATGGAAAATCAATTTATTAAAATAAATTCATTAATATTCTACGATTTATTCATTACTAATGAATTAATTATAATTTTAAACTCATTATTGTAATATCATAATTGAGTATAAAAATTCTTTTTCAACTTTATTTGTTATCAAAATTCATATATTATATATAATAATTATATATATATATTTGACTTTATGGACGATTATTAAGATAAGAATTTTCATAAGTTCGCAGTTTTCTCTGCAGAGTTTACTCTGCAAAACATTTTTAATTAATAATGTACAAAATAATAATATATAAATCATATAAAATATCTTTTAAGTTTAATAAATCTTCATTTAAAAAATATTAAATGTTAAACTTTTACTAACTTCGTTTACAGTATTTTCCATGTCGCGTATATCGGGAATAATTGCAAAAGTAGAATCTTCCGTACCTACAAGCTCTGTAAACTTTCATTTTTCCAAAGAAACCGCCACAAATAGTTTCTGTACGAAATATTGTTAATAAATAATGTAAATAATCAATACAAATATTATATAGAATATTAACTCATAATTTAATGAAATTATTATATTAATATTACGAATACAGTTTTTGAATCAATATGAATTATAGTATAGTGTAGATATTCTATCTAAGATTTTTATTTAATGAATTCATTACAAAATAATATTACATTAAAAACTCCATAAAACTTACAAGTTACTAAATTATTTATTTGGTATCATTTCACTGTCGAATATTAATAATCGTATACTAGCTTTTAAGACATAGTTTCAACTTTTTCCTAAATAATTTCACGTAGATAGTTTTGGATCCGGAGCAACAATATGAAACTCTCACAATCCTATATCTCTTCCTGTTCAAATTATATATATATATATATATATATATATATATATATATATAATTAATAATAAATTTACACTATAAAATTATGTAATTTACATACAAGTGTTTGTATTAACTCAGCATAACTATTAATAGTAATTATAACAAGCAACAAGTTGGATTAAACTAGCAAACAAATAACTTGTAACAAGTGTGTCGCCTTCTCCAAAAGCCGCATCTAGATTTCTTCATATAGGAGATTCTTTTCAACTTGATGCAAGCGAGTTGGACTGGTGATCTAGCTTTGCTGCTGCATTGACCGCATAGTCGACCTAATGAAAGCAATAGTTTAGATGTATCTAATTCGTATATGACCAAATATGGAACATAGCAGGATGCAAATGTAATATATTTGTTAGAACTATATTCATATTATAGTCTTCATTCTAACTAACTTAAAATTCCTCTTTTCTCGATTGATTCGATATCATCACTTCCATCTAATTCAACATTTGTAGCTAATTCGGACTCGAATTCTGCTATAGCTGTCATAAGTTCATTTATTAAAAGCTAATATAAACAATAATGATCTATATATGATTATTATACTACTATTGCTAGCTAATTATTACTCCGGAGTTTTATTGGTAAACTACTATCAGTTAATTCCAAGCTTGCAAGGTAATATTGCCTATATTATATTATATAATCTACTAATATAGTATTATAAGCAATTGTAAGGTATTTATAGACCTCTATTATAGTCTACAATAATTAAATTTTAATATAGGAAAGTATTAAAAAATATAGTACTCTTGATTATTAGTAAACTGGTATTAATTTTGACTATAAGACATTGCCTATATACGACTTCTTAATGCAACATATTCTTGTAAGTATTGATATAAGGTTTCTATTAAACTATGACCAACCTAAACAATACTAATATAAACCTATAAGGCACAGAAACAGTCCTATTGTATTATATCTATGTAACTTATTTTAATTATATTAGACAGTTATTTCTGATTATCAAACAGAAATAATTTCAAAAACTGAATATGTTGACATTAGAATCAGTTATCATGTTTACAAATTCATACTTTGTATTATTTAAGAAGTTACCAAGTTAATAATATTAAGACTAGATATATTTACTCTACAAATATAAATTCAAGATATAAAAAATGTTGAATATTTACTTATGATCAACAACTAAAGTGATATATATTATTTAAATACGAAATAGCTAACCAGATATATTTTGTATTCTAATAACAAATATTATATTTTATGATATCAAATATCATATATCATTATGTATGGTATAGAGTTTAATCTCACTACCATCGTTAATTATTATATTTCTATTATAAAAACTTAATGTGAATGTATAAATATAAAATTTCCTAAAATAAGAATATTTATATTCTAAACCTTTCGTTTCTTCTGCCTCGTCAGCTGCAACGAGAATGACAACTGCCACCATCAACAGCAAACACGTCAATAATAACTTCATTCTTAAAATATATAATAATAATATTATTCTAGATATACTGTATGCATTTTAATTTATATATAAATATATATATATATATATATATATACATATATACAACTATAAGGACAGTATATATTATACTTATATAAGTTATATTATCAAACTATATTATATTCAAACTAACATGAAAGTTTACTAATTCATATTACATTATCCATCAGTATTTATAGTTAGTTAGATCGTAACTTCACACTTGAATGAATCTATGGAGCGTGATAATAATTAATAACACAATTTGGAAAATCCAGATTTTCTAATTTATATTTTGTAAAAAAAAAAATGCTATCATGTCGATGATTTACAATTAAATCTCATTTGGCTATGGGTAGACTAGAAATTATATGCCATTAAATTGTAATTTAATAAATCTAATCACCTCAAATATTTTAATAAATTGCCGTATCTATCATGAATAAAATGGCTACAGTTAATTACGAATTGAAAGTACATCAATCATTTCAGTAATTTATTATGCATTTTTAAATCAATGCATTTACCATTTTGATTGTGAAATAATTTACTTGTATCATAAATACCTAAGAAATGTGAATATTTCAAAACAAATATGATATTCGTATATTATGATTGAATTAATATGTTTAGTCATAGTTTCCAATATTAACTTTGGATTCTTAAAAAGAAGATATTTAATCCGATGCAATAGAACATTTTATAAAGATGCACTTCTCTTATTAAGAAATTGATATATACAGATTTTAGAATATTCTAGAATATATTAATATATGACTTTATTAATTGCAATTTTTATTAATATTTAAACAAATAAGTGACATATATAAAATGGGGATCTTAATTAAAATCGATTTTAATTATGAATATTAATAAAATTAGCCCAAGTGGTAAAATGAGTATATAATTGGAATTTTTTATGGATATTTTAAAAATGTACTAAATAAAAACAATTACTACATATTATAAGAAAAGGATATTAATTTAAAATAACATTTTTGACAACTTCGTTAGTGCAACCTAACAATATATTTTCATACTAAGCAAGTTATATATATAAAATGTTAACATTTGTATGGTAACCTGATTATTTTGTTTTCCGCTGAGATTGTAGTTTTTTGAGAAAACCAAACTCAATGTTTTTTTCGGAAATTTTGTAGTGCCTATTCAAATGTATAGGATAAATTAATAACATTTAATATTTATTAATTCTATACTTTGAATTAAAAAATATGATAACATCATTTCACAAAGTTAGCTACAAATTGATGTCAAATTAGAATAACTATAAAACATTTTAAAAAATCACTAAATATTATATTTAAATATATTTTATTTAAGTACAATAATTCTATGCTATATTAAATCAAATGCACGCCGTCCATGTATTATTCAATAGTAGGTTTAATATGTTTCCAATTGGTTATAATAAAGTCGTTGAGATTTTTAGATATAATTCTCATCATTACTTTTTACAGAATTTTTTCTACAATAAAAATACACATATGTCTATCCAAAGAAAAACTCACTCACAAATGTTGTCTAGTTTTGCTAGTTTATATAATCAAGATTATAATCTTAATTATTGTAATTAACATTGAAATCTATGGTGAAAGTTTGAATAATATTATTGTATCAAATTTATATATTGCTTATAGACTATTGAATTATACAAGAATATTATAGATTAGCTTTTTTGATTAACTTTTACTTTAGCTTTCAGAAAATATATAATATATTTAAAATAATGAAATTCTAAAACCAGAAATGTATTTATTTGATTGGAACATAAATCTATATTTAATCATAATAAAAATTCCAATGAATAAAGTCATCCACCACATCCATAGAAATCTCTTAGAATAAGAGAATATATATATCATTTATATATTCTTGCATTCCAATAAATATATTGTTTCTTTTTCAACTGTTAGGATTGGAAACTTAATATATTAATTCAATAGACGTGACTATATGCATATCATATATATGCATAACTGCATATTTCTTAGGTATTTATGATAGCAAGCAAAATACTTCATACTCAAAATCAAAACACATATATCGTTTTAAATCTGCGTAATAAATTAATGAATTAATTGTTGTACTTTCACATTTTAATTGATTATATCTAATTTAGTCACGGTAACTACGGCAGTTGATTTAAATTTCATTTATTTTTTGAGTTAATAAATTATTACAGAAAATTAATATAAGTCTAAAGAAAATAAGTTTATAAATGGTTAAATATAATTCTTAGTCTACCCATAGCCAAATTAAACTTAATTATAGATCATCGCCATGATACATTTATTACATAACATAAATTAGAAAAACTCGTTTTTCTTCGGTCTAGAGTTTTACTAAAATGTGTTATTAACTTTTATCAGGCACGCCCCTGAGAATCATTCAAGTGTGAAGTTACGACCTAAATAACTATATATACTGATGGATAATGTAATAAGAATTAGTCAACTTTCATGTTAGTTTTAATATAATGTAGTTTGAGAACATAAATTATATCAATATTATAGATACTGTAATTATAATTATATATATATATATATATATATATATATATATTAAAATGTACACAGTATATATAGAGTAATATTATTATTATTTATTTTAAGAATGAAGTTATTATTGACGTGTTTGCTGTTGATGGTGGCAGTTGTGACTCTCGTTACAGCTGACGAGGCAGAAGAAACGAAAGGTATGTCTATATTTCACGAAATATATATTTCTAAAATCACATTAAGTTATCATAATAGAAATATAATAATTAACAATGGTAGTGAGGTTAAACACTAAACAATAGCAAGTCAATATAACAATGTATTGCTTCTCTTATCATTTCAGATATTATCATTTCTTTAATTTAGCGATATTTTATATATAACAGTATGTAATATTTATGATAAACATCAAAGACCTGATATATGATATAGGATATCATAATATATATTATATATAAATAATATATATATATCACTTTAGTTATTGATCATAAGTAAATATTCAATCTTATTTATACCTTGAATTTATATTTGAACATAAGATTAAATAGAGCAAGTTTTAATATTAATTAACTTGGTAAATTATTAAATAATAGGAAATATGAATCTGTAAGCAGAATAACGGATTTTAATGTCTATATATTCAGTTATTGAATTTAATTGTGTTTATTAATTAGACATAGCTATCTAATAACATGGTATACTTAAAATAAGTTATATAGATATACTGTAATTAGACAGTTATTATGCCGTATAAGTGTCTATTAGTATTGTTAAGGTTGGTCATAGTTTAATGTAAACCTCATATCAATACTTACAAGTAAATATTGCGTTAAGAAGTTGTGTAGAGGCAATATCTTATAGTCAATATTAATACCAGTTTACTAATAACCAAGATTACTATATTTTCTAATACTTTAAGAGATTAAAGTATATCTAGTGTATACTATAATAAAGTTCTATTAATAGCCTCCAATTGCTTATAATACTATATTAGTAGTTTATATCATATAATATTAGTAGACTAGACTATAGTCTATTAATATAATAAAGGCAATATTACCTTGTAACCTTGTAGACTGATAGTAGTTTATTAATGATACTCCGGAGTAATAATAGTTATCAATAGTAGTTTAATAATCAGATAATTTAATAATCGGATATAGATAATTATTGATTATATTAGATTTTAATAAAAAAAAAACTACCCTCAGCTATAGCAGAATTCGAGTCCGAATTAGCTAAAAATGTTGAATTTGATGGAAGTGATGATATCGAATCACTGGAGAAAAGAGGACTTTTTAGTTAGTTGGAATGAAGACTATAATATGAATATAGTTCTATCAAATATATTACATTTGCAAGAATTCCTGCTATGTTCCATATTTGGTCATATACGAATTAGATACATCTAAACTATTGCTTTCATTAGGTCGACTATGCGGTCATTGCAGCAGTAAAGCTAAGTCGCCAATCCAACTGCCTTGCATCAAGTTGAAAAGAATCTCCTATATGAAGAAATCTAGATGCGGCTTTTGGAAAAGGCGACACACTTGTTACAAGTTATTTTATTTGCTAGTTTAATCCGACTTGTTGCTTGTTATAATAGAGATATTGTGTTAATATAAACACGTGTATGTGTACTTTTCTAGTGTAAATGTCATAGTTTTATTGTTTAAATGTATTGTTAATTACAATTAGTTTATGCGTTTAAGTTTATATGATAATGTTATTAATAATATAATATAGTTAGCAATATATATATATATATATATATATATATATATATATATATATAATTTGAATAGGAAGAAACATAGGATTGTGAAAGTTTCATATTGTTGTTCTGGATCTAAAACTATCTACGTGAAATTATCTAAGAAAAAGTTGAAACTATGTCTTAAAAGCTAGTATTGAGTAAATTCGATCTTGAAATGACAAAATAATTCATTTATATCTTATAAATTTTATAGAGTTATAAATATAATATTATTTTGAATGTTACTATTTCTGTGGCTTCGTGAATAATAATATGTTGACTGGTAAACTGTAAGTGCTAAATTATAATGAATGGAGATTATAATAGAAATAATTCAATAAAAAGCTTAGATAGAATATATGCAATATGATATAATTCATATTCAATAAGAAACTGTATTCGTAATAATACATTAAATACAGTAATATTTTATTTATATTTATATTTAATTATAAATAAAATTCCTACTAAAACCTATTCTTATCAATATATCGTACATACAGACACTATTTGTGGTGGTTTCGTTGGACCAAAGAAAGTGTACAGAGCTTGTAGGTTCAAAAAATTCTACTTTTGCAACCCATTCCGATATTGGCGATACGGAAAATACTGTAAACCAAGTTAGAGACAATTGAAAATTATATATTAAAAAAAGATATTTTTTGACTTAAAAGTTATTACTTTATAAAATGTTAATAAAAAATACTTTTCAGAGTAAATTTGGAATAAAAAACTGCGAACTTTTGAAAATTATCAACTTATTAAAGACACACACGCAGACACACACACATACACACACACATATATATATATATATATATATATATAATATATTGATATGGATACCAATAAATTTGTAAAAAAGCATTTTCCTATCAAATATTATATATACTTATTTTAATATTAAGTAAATTGTTTAATTACACTAAACTTTGTATCTTTGATACAGTTAGGTTTTCTAAAACATATAACTTTATAATAAATTGATATTAATGTTAAATATGTAATGCCATGTCTAAAATAATCCTTAATCATTCTACTATTCTACATAATCAGTTCATTTCCATACCGGAGGTTAATACTTTAATTTCCAATCTGACCTCTGTAACAGATATTATCGTATCATAAATTTCATAGTATAATAATATACTTTATAAGGAGGTATAGACATAATGAGTATTTATCTCAATCTATACTAATTTTTAAGAAAATATAAGTTATAATTTAACATTAATAAAAATAAAAATAATATTTAGTATCACTAAAATTACGTAAATCTAAAATCAGGAATATTATATTAGCTTTAAAGATTTACACTTATAACTATTAGTACTTGTACAATTTATCTGCACACATGTATATATATATATATATATATATATATATATATATATATATATATATATATATGTATATATATATATATATATATATATGTATATATATATATATATATATATATATATATATATATATATATATATATATGTGTATATATATATATATATATATATATATTTACCATATAAATATTAGTAACACATTGGCGTATGTACTCATACAATTAAATCAACTGTTGAGTCCGTTCTTTTAGCAGTGAGAAACATACCGCCATTCAAATTGTGTAATCTTCTGTAAGGATGTGCAGCGAGATAACTTATAACTATAATAGAAATGTTATTCCAAATCTATTATCTCAGCTTGTAACCTACGACATATGTCCACATGATAACTTTTTCTGACAATAAAACCATTATCCGGAGCGAGCAAATAACATGACTAAATTATTTAATCCAGGAAGAATATTGCATAGATTTACTAAATGTTCTGTTTAGGAAAATGACTTCAAGGTATAATTGAATATTAAAAATATAATATTTATAGATTATTAAGATACGTTCCAATATATAAAACTATTCTCGATATGCTGTGAACTTTTTATTGTATGTTTAATGATCTGCAGTGGATCTAATTTTAAATACTTTATAACATTCGACTAGCAACTACTGAAAAATATTTAATTGTACATTACTAAATTTACTAACTTCTCTTCCTAATCAAATATCGGTATTATATTAATCACACGTACTTTAGATAAATTAAATAATAATACTACATGATGTTATTTAATTAAACGTATTTGATAGGCAAAACTTAGAGGCTTAAATTATTTAATATTCACTTATTACTAATAACAATTCTATATAAATATCTTAATAAATTATTTATGAAATTATATAAGTAATATAGACAATATCGATATTGATTATATTAATAATTATGTACAGATTAAAATAATTTTCTAAGAAAAAAGTCATGAAATACGGATAAAATGACTACACCAACATAATACAAGTGTTTATAATAAGTTATATAACAACATACGTACTTACAATTATGTTTAGGATTGGAGTCCGCTAGACTCCCAAATATTAATTATAAATTACTAGTTAATAATTTTATACAATACCTCCTTTTCATGTATTAATTTAGTTGATACTGTATTTATGTAATCTATTAATACGTACATATTTAATAGAATACGCAAATTAATGTATACATACTATTTAAAGTCTAATGATGTTTTATATTTTAACTTTATCACTGATATTCCTATACATTTGTTGTTATACCAATATATCCATAAGTGCAATTACTCTTTACATATCTTGTTAACGTGTCATTATCTATATTATATCCTAATAAGTATACAACCTATTTCCTGACTAAATTTTATAAACTGCGTAGACGAAATTATAATGGGAGTAAAATGGTGAAGTAAAATATAATAAATTATCAGTATTCGTATTAGCTTTTGGAATATGATTATTATTAATAATATAGTTAAAATAATAGTTTCAATATTGAATAATTTAGCAAATCTCTCACATAAAATGATGGAATGTTCATCATAATTCTATGTAGTATTGTTTAGTAAATGTTTGTCTAGTAAACCATTCGTTAACTAATTTAGTTTAAGCTGTTCCCATTATATCCATTATTGTATTATGATAATCCCCTTTATCTATCTTAATTGACTTTTTAAATATGTTTAGTAATCTAATGACACGTATCATAATTCCATATTTATTAAAAGATCTTTCTATTTCTTTATTCTCATTTAACTTGCGTTTATTTTTTATTTGAACTAATTTAGTTTTAAGGTTCATGTTTATTTAATAGATATAACAAAGTAATAATTAGCAAATATAAACATTATATCAAAAATTACAGATCTAATTTAAAATTAGATACGTCTATAGAAGATATATATCTAGAGTTAATATACTCTTTTGATGTTGACTGAGTTTCGCTAGTGTATCTGTAATTGGGAGTATTTCTGCAATCAGTTTTGATACATAGCATATGATACCATAGTATCATTTATAATCATTACTTATTTTAATAATTAAACTATGTATAATATACTTTATAATTTAAAAATAATTAAAAATTATTACATCGTCTTATAATTTAGATATCATTATAATAACATAAACAAATATATTTAGTAATAAATTAATTATCTAGCTACGGGTCGAATTATAGTTTATATAATTCTTATTTATAATATAAATCGATTAGTTAAATATTTTATTAATTGATAGTATATATTTTGATCATAATAATAGAAAAAAACATGGAATTTAGTTTAATGTTTAATGAGCATTTATTTGAAAACATTTTTTAAATAACAAATTATTAGACTAAGCTAATCTATATATAGATGTCTTAATAATGTTTTGAGTAAAGTTTTAGCGTATATATATATATACATTGATATCTAGTAAATCTATAATGAGATAATACAATTAAAATCCAATGTAGATGACCTTCAAAAACATTTACACGGACTATCGTAATCATAAAGCATCTACACATCTCCTGTGTTTGCATGCATTGTCTTAAGACGTATTATGTATTTTATACATTCAATTTCACTTAAATAATACTCTTTTTAGTCTATATTAATAATATTTATTTATTGTATATTGAATTGGAAATTCATTCCGACTTTCTGACATTGACAAGAGATAATTATGTTGAATCTTAAAATGATTGAGGATTATTCTAGAATGGAAAATCAATTTATTAAAATAAATTCATAAATATTTTACGATTTATTCATAATGGAGTTTAGTATTGAATTAATTATAATTTTAAACTCATTATTGTAATATCATAATTGAGTATAAAATTCTTTTTCAACTTTATTTGATATCAAAATTCATATATTATATATAATAATTATATATATATATTTGACTTTATGGACGATTATTAAGATAAGAATTTTCATAAGTTCGCAGTTTTCTCTGCAGAGTTTACTCTGCAAAACATTTTTAATTAATAATGTACAAAATAATAATATATAAATCATCTCAAATATCTTTTAAGTTTAATAAATCTTCATTTAAAAAATATTAAATGTTAAACTTTTACTAACTTCGTTTACAGTATTTTCCATGTCGCGTATATCGGGAAGAATTGCAAAAGTAGAATCTTCCGTACCTACAAGCTCTGTAAACTTTCATGTTTCCAAAGAAACCGCCACAAATAGTTTCTGTACGAAATATTGTTAATAAATAATGTAAATAATCAATACAAATATTATATAGAATATTAACTCATAATTTAATGAAATTATTATATTAATATTACGAATACAGTTTTTGAATCAATATGAATTATAGTATAGCGTAGATATTCTATCTAAGATTTTTATTTAATGAATTCATTACAAAATAATATTACATTAAAAACTCCATAAAACTTACAAGTTACTAAATTATTTATTTGGTATCATTTCACTGTCGAATATTAATAATCGTATACTAGCTTTTAAGACATAGTTTCAACTTTTTTGATTGATATATTCTGAAATATTCTAGAATCTATTAATTTAATATAAAATCATTGCATTTTTTATAATTATTTAAAAAAATAAGTGACTAAACTTGTTTTATAATTTCACTTTAAAATATAATTTTATATTATTTACTTGCGGAAACCAATTTTTATATTATAACTAGAAGTGTGGATATTATATAAGAAGAAACTTAAGCAAATTAGCTAATCTTTAACATTATAGTATTTTAAATATTAAATGGAGAATCGTAATTAAAATCCATTTTAATTATGTTTTTTAGTAAAACTGACCAAAATATGAAAATATGTTTATTATTGGATTGCATAATTTACAATTATTTATTAAAATTTAAAAAATGTTCTAAAAATGTGTTATAAGAATAGGATATTAATTTTAAAACATATGTTTGTGACCTTCGCTAATGCAACCTAGCAATACATACTAAGCTAGTTTTATATTTAAAATCATAATATTTGCATGGTAACCTAATTATTTTGTATTCTCCTGAGAAATTACCCAACTCAAAGTTATTTCCGGAAATTGTGTAGTACCAATTGAAATGTATAAGAATAATTAATAACATTTCATATTTATTAATAAATACTTTGAGTTAAAAAATATAATAACATCATTTCACAAAGTTGGCTACAAATTGATGTCAAATAAGTAAAATAAGAAAATCACTTGCGATATAAACTACTTTCTTACTTACCAATATCTTAATTGTTACCATAAATGTTTGCTAATATGCATTACTACTTACTAATATCTTAATTGTTACCATAAATGTTTGCCAATATGCATTAATATTTATTAATATCATAGATAAGCAACTAAAACCACTGACTCGACTACTTAATTTCATGATTAGACTAGTATTTAACACACATACATGATAGACTATCTCTTTATTATACTAATTTCGCAACCATCAATAAAACTATGAACTCTAAAATAAAAAAATAGACGAATTGTTATATCTCTGCGAATATTATTAACTAAATGGAACTTACCCGAATGACTGACTTACTTACTTTAAAAAACATTTTCTACAATGACATTATGTCTAGGATAAAATTCTACATTAGTTGATTTTTCCTACTTACTTCCTAATGCCTATAAATGGAACAATTCATCACCAACTGTGTTATTATTCATAAAATAACTTTATATATATTCCTTTCCTTCAGTTTTATTCATCGATATGTCCATCCTTCCAAATGTTATTTAATTTTTATATTTCCATTTACACGTCTGAAAATAGCATTGATATTATTTTTTCTGTGTCTAAATATATATCAATATGATCAATATAGCATTATATTTATATTAATATTCGTCATTTTCCTATATCTACGAGTTTAAATTAACGCGTATATTTTACATAACATTTGATTTGTGTGTGTAAAAATGTGTGTCTTCAACTAAATAAAAATAATATTATTTCTGCAAGTCATAATTATCTACCTAAATGTACAATAAAAAAATAATATAAACTATGTTAACCAATATCTTATATTTATAATACATGTTTATCTTCTGAAATATATGTTGATTAATTGAAAATTAGTCACATTACACTATATTTAAGACAGATGATAAAACATTATCTATAAAAACCATTCAATAAGTACATCACCTTCCTAATCATTATTACAATATCGATATGGTCAACTCCTTTGATATCATTTACCATTAATTATTAATATTTAAAATAATACATATTGTATACATCATTACGTATTTAATTATGAAATATTATACATATCTTCAAGGAAGCACTACGTTAAAAAAATACTTAATTATCTCATTAAAAGAACGTAAAATCAGGTGTACGTCTGGGATTTTGTCTTGAATCCAATATAATTTTTATAATTTCCTTTATAAACGATCTCCTTAATCAATTATCTCTAACTATATTTTTCTCGATATTAACTGATTAAAACTAAAGTTAAAGTTGGAAAGATTAAATAATATAAATATCATAACATTAATCTATAAATTGCATTACATATATGATATCCATCCAATAGATATCTAATTCAGCAACACCTATAAGTAAAGATGCATAGTATAGTGGATATATTTTATATTTAGTATAATTATTAATATTTAAGCCAATATTTTCGTGGCGGCTTTTATGCAAAACGACTAAATGAATTTTGGATGTATTCAACTTTTTCTCTTTAGGTTTATTATTTCGCCAAACTTTTTGATGTTTTCTAATTTGTTTATTATGCATCCATTTTAATTTATCACTTGTCGGACCATGTGGAGGTATGTTAAATGTAAGAACTTTTTTATAAAATGCTTAGCTTCCTTCCATTCAAATAAGATTATTTTATGGAAACTCTTACTATGTCCATTAACAATATCTAAGTATCTCCAATTTCTTGTTTCTTTTAAGTTTTGCTTACTAAATAGATGTGAAATAGAATGTTATAAACGAGTATCAATCAGTGAATTAGTGGTATTACTCAACCTAGCAATAACTCTTAGTATAATTATATAATATTAATTAATGAAGCCATCTGTTACGTAGTCAATTTTTATATCGGTATTATATAAATTAATAATCTATAAATATTAAATAAAGCGAGTCTAAGAGGAATGTTGACCAATATTGTAATAAAGGTGATGCTAGTTAAGTATAAGTTAATTGAATATAAACATTAAAATCAGAATATAGATAATGTCTAAACTATAAAAGTATGTCAAGGAATATATACGAATGGTATGCATAACACATAGAATATCTATATGTAATGTAAGTAATGAATAAATATATAAAGAATGCAAATAATTAAAATAGAACAGATATAAATAAATTATAAATATATATAATATATATATATATATAAATATATATATATATATAAGTGATTAATATAAAATCTTCTAGAATCAGAGAATATCTGTTTAATTTCACAATAAGTAATGTGTACGTTTATAAAACGTTTTATTGTATTCTAATAAATATTTTCTTTTTTTTAAATCCACCATTAGGATTTAAATCTAAATATATGAATTAAATAGCAATGACTATATGCATATACGATATATCATATATATGCAAATATGCACATTTTTTGGTATTTATGATAGCAAGCAATTATTTCACAATTAAAATAAAAAATATATATCGATTTAAAACTGCTTAATAAATTAATAAATTACTAAATTGATTGAAGTACTTTCAAATTTCAATTAATTATTGCTAATTTACTCATGGTAGAAACGGAAATTGATTGATATTTCTTTTATTTTTTGAGTTTGTAAATTATTACTGATAATTAATAAGTTTAAAGAAAATAGATTCTAAGGTAGACTATAACTTCTAGTCTACATGTAGCCATTTCAAACTTAATTATAAATCATCGCTAAGATGTATTATTTTACATAACATAAATTAGAAAAACTCGTTTTTTTCATTCTAAAGTTCTCCATAATTGTGTTATTAACTTTTATCAGCCACTCCCCATTGAAGTTATTCAAGTGTGAAGTTACGATCTAAATAACTATAAATATTGATGGATAATATAATAGTAATTAGTCAACTTTCATGTTAGTTCGAATATTATATAGTTTTATAACATAACTTATATAAACATTATATACACTGTCATTATAATGATATATATAAATTAAAATGTATACAGTATATCTAGAATAATATTATTATTATATATTTTAAGAATGAAGTTATTATTGACGTGTTTGCTGTTGATGGTGGGAGTTGTCACTCTCGTTGCAGCTGACGAGGCACAATAAATGAATGGTTTAGAATATTAATATTCTTATATCACGAAATATCATAATTATAAACTCACATTAATGTTCATAATAGAAATATAATAATTAGTAATGATAGAGGGATACTAAACACTAAACCACACAAATAAATATAACTACGAACAGTTTATCTTAGATTGCAGTTAGTATTATATATTTAATTTATCTATATACACCAATGTGTATTATCTATTATAAACATCAAAAACTGATATATAATATGTTATATCATTATATATATTATATATAAATAATATGTATCACTTTAGTTATTGATCATAAGTAAATATTCAACCTTATTTATACCTTGAATTTATATTTGAACATAATATTAAATTGAGCTAGTCTTAATATTAATTAACTTGGTATATTATTAAATAATAGGAAATATGAATTTGTAAGCAGAATAACGGATTCTAATGTCTACATATTCAGTTATTGAATTTAATTGTGTTAATTAATTAGACATAACTATTTAATAATATGGTATACTTAAAATAAATTATATAGATACACTATAATTAGACAGTTATTATGCCGTATTGACATCTATCAGTAATATTTAGGTTGATTATAGTTTAATGGAAACCTCATATCAATACTTACAAGTAAATATTTATTAAGAAGTCGTGTATAGGCAATGTCATATAGTCAATATTAATACATTTATAGCAAATGAATACAAACATTAGAGAAATCTAGATGCTTTAGGTTTACGAAACGGCTACAAACAGTCCATTCAGGTATCTTTGAAGGTCATCTCATCTGTATTTTAAACAACTTATCCTGCTATAGATTTACTAGAGATTGATGTATTATGTATAATATATATAGATATTAATATATATATATATATATATATATAAATATATATATATATATAGCTCAAAATAGTATTATTGAAACCAAATAAACAAGTGTATTAATGGATCTAAGATTTCTTCTTAAAAATGATATAAAAGTTACAATCAAATGCATTAATTACCATAAAATATAAAAATAAAAAGCAGTCATAATGATACAATGAATTCATACAGAATATCACTAGAGTCATCATTATTTCAATCGTATTATTTGTAAATCCGAATATCTTCAGCAATTCCTAATCCACCCTACAGCGTAATGTTAACAAAGATCAGAGAGATATATCCACAATAAAAACTACATACTTCATGTTAGAATATAAATAGCTTTCGGAAACACAAAATATATTTAATATAATGAATTTCTAAATCAAGAAATATATTTTATTTATTAGGACTATAAATCAATATTTAAATTACTTTACAAATTAAATGAATAAAGTCATAAACTACATTTATAGAACGTTTCTAGAATAAAATAATTTAAGTGTAATCTCTAAATAAAAAATGTATGCGTTTATAAGATGTTTGCATGTATTCCAATAAATATCTTCTTTCTTTTCCACTGTTAGGATTGGCAACTTAATATATTAAATCAATACTCGTGACTATATGCATATCATATATATCTTATATATGCACATATTTATATTTCTTAGTCATTTATGATAGCAAGCTAAATACTTCACATTCAATTATTTGATGTAAATTAAATTTGTAATTAATGATTGATAATTTACTCATGGTAGCTACGACACTTGATTTCGATTTCCTTTTTTTTGAGTTAATAAATTATCACAGATAATAAAAATAAATCTAAAGAAAATATCTTTATTAAAGTAAAATATAATTTCTATTCGACCTCTAGCAAAATCTAACTTAATTATAAATCATCGCCATGATACATTTTTACATAACATAAATTAGAAAAACTCGTTTTTCTTTAGACTATAATTTTCTTTAGAACTAAGATCTCTTAAATTGTGTTAATGACTTTACATCCACTCGCCTTATAGTCATTCAAGCGTGAATTTATGACCTAAATAGCTATATATACTGATGGATAATATAATAGGAATTAGTTGACTTTCATGTTAGTTTGAATATAATATAGTTTTATAACATAACTTATAAAATTAATATATATACTGTCATTATAATTATATATATATATATATATATATATATATATATATATATATATTAAAATGTATGCAGTATATATAGAATAATGTTATTATTATTTATTTTAAGAATGAAGTTATTATTGACGTGTTTGCTGTTGATGGTGGCAGTTGTCATTCTCGATGCAGAACAGATAAATGATGAGACAGAACAAATAAATGGTATGTTTATAATATTCAAAAGAGCCTTTTAGAATATTAATATTCTCATTTCATTGAATATCATATTTATACATTCATATTAAATATTTATAATAGAAATATAATAATTAGCATTTCTTTAATTTATCGATATTTTCTATATATAATATCTATGATAAATACCCAAAATATGATATTTGATATAATAATATGTATCACTTTAGTTATCGATTAACCATTTACTTCCCTTTTTAAAATATAACTATCTAATAACATGGTATACTTAAAAAAAGTTATATAGATACGTTTATCTAGTGTATACTATAATAGAGATATATTAATAACCTACAATTGCTTATAATACTATATTAGTAGATTATATAATATAATAAAGGCAATAATACCTTACAAGCTTGGAATTAACTGATAGTAGTTTACCAATAAAACTCCGGAGTATTAATTAGCTAGCAATAGTAGTATAATAATCAGATATAGATCATTATTGTTTATATTAGCTTTTAATAAATAAACTTACCTCAGCTATAGCAGAATTTGCATCCGAATTAGCTAAAAATGGTGAATTAGATGGAAGTGGTGATATCGAATCAATGGAGAAAAAAGGACTTTTTAGTTAGTTGGAATGAAGATTATAATATGAATATAATTCTATCAAATATATTACATTTACATGAATTCGTGTTATATTCCACATTTGGTCATATACGAATTATATACATCTAAACTATTGCTTTCATTAGGTGGACTATGCGGTCAATGCAGCGACGTTACTAAGTCGCCAGTCGAACTGCCTTGCCTCAAAGTGAAAAAAATCTCCTATATGAAGAAATCTAAATGCGGCTGGTGGAGAAGGCGCCACACTTGTTACAAGTTATTTTATTTGCTAATTTAATCCGACTTGTTGCTTGTTATAATAGAGATATTGTGTTAATACAATCACATGTATATTATAGTTTAAATGTATTGTTAATTATAATTTGTTTGTGCATTTAAGTTTATATGTAATGTTATTAATAATATAATATAGTTAGCAATATATATATATATATATATATATATATATATATATATATATATATATATATATATATATATATATATATATATCTAAAATCTGAATAGGAAGAAATATAAGATTGTGAAAACTTTATATTGTTGCCACGGATCTAAAATGGTCTACTTGACAATATTTAAGAAAAAATTGGTAATATGTCTAAAAAGCTAGTATTCAGTAAATATGCAACAATGAAATGTCAAAATAGTTCATTTAGTATGTTGTAGGTTTTATAGAGTTATAAATATAATATTATTTTGAATATTACTATTTCGGTGGCTTCGTGAATAATAATGTGTTGACTGGTGAACTGTAAGTTCTAAATTCTAATAAATGGAGATTATAATAGAAATAATTCAATAAATAGCTTAGATAAAATATATGCAATATGATATAATTCATATTCAATAATTGTATTTGTAATAAAATAATACAGTAATATTTTATGTAATATTTATATTCATTTAAATCAATATATTCAATCATAAATAAATATTCCTACAAAACCCATTCTTAACAATATATCGTACACACAGATACTTATTGTAGTTAAATACTGTAAACCAAGTTAGTAACAATTGAAAATTGTATATTTAAAAAAAATTTATTTGAAAATGTATGTAAAAGTTATTTAATTCAATATTACTTTATAAAATATTAATAAAAATTATTTTTCAGAGTAAATTTGGAATATAAAACTGCGAACTTAATAATTATCAATAAAGACACACACGCACACACATACACACACACACGAACACATGAACATATACACACATACATGTATATATATATAATATATTGATATGTATACCAATAAATTTGAAAAAGCATTTTCCTATCAAATATTATATTGACTTATTTTAATATTAAATAAATTGTTTAATTACACTAAACTTTGTATCTTTGCTACAGTTAGGTTTTCTAAAACATACAACTTTATAATAAATTGATATTCATGTTAAATCTGTAATGCCATGTCTAAAATAATCCTTAATCATTCTACTATTCTACATAATCAGTTCATTTCCATACCGGAGGTTACTACTTTAATTTCCAATCTGACCTCTGTAACAGATTTTATCGTATCATAAATTTCATAGTATAATAATACACTTTATCATGAAAGATAGAAATAATGAGTATTATATTAAGTTACACTAATATGTAAGAAAATATAAGTTATAATTTAACATTAAATAAAAATAAAAATAGCATTAAGTATCACAAATTAATTGTAATGAAATTGAATGTACCTAAAATGAATTGATTGGTGAATATACTCATACAGTTACAGTAAAAAGGTTGAGTCCGTTTTTCTAGCAGTGAAAAACAGACTGAAACTCATATTATTTAATCTTCTGTAAGGATGTGCAACGAGATAACTTAATTATTACAATTCTATTATCTCAGCTTGTAACTTACGACATATGTCCACATGATAATCTTTTCTGCTAATAAAACTATTATCCGGTGCGAGCCAATAACATACAGAAAATGTTTAACTCAGGAGGAATATAAATTTACTAAATATTCTGTTTTATGTATATATGATGTTACTCAAGGAAACATATTTGATAGGTAAGACGATTATTATAATCAATAGAAACTATGAGGCTTAAATTATTTAATATTCACTTATTACTAATAACAATTATATATAAATATCTTTTAATAAATTAGTTATGAAATTATATTAGTAATATAGACAATATCTATATTGATTATAGTAATAGTTAAATACAGATTAAAATAATTTTCTAAGAAAAAAGTCATGAAGTACTGATAAAATGTCTACACTCACATAATACAAGTGTTTATAATAAGTTATATAACAACATATGTACTTACAATTATGTTTAGGATTGGAGTCCGTTAGACATCTGAGAAATACTGCGATAAGAAAATCTCCCAAATATTAATTATAAATTACTAGTTATACAATACCTCCTTTTCATGTATTAATTTAGTTGATACTGTATTTATGTAATCTATTAAAATATTAATACGTACATATTTAATAGAATACGCAAATTAATGTATACATACTATTTAAAGTCTAATGATGTTTTATATTTTAACTTTATCGCTGCTATTCCTATACATTTGTTGTTATACCAATAGATCCACGAGTACAATTACTCTTTACATATCTTGTTGACGTGTCATTATCTATATTATATCCTAATAAGTATACAACCTATTTCATGACTAAATTTTATAAACTGCGTAGACGAAATTATAATGGGAGTAAAATGTTGGAGTAAGATCAGATAAATTATCAGTATTCGCATTATCTTTTGGAATATGATTAATATTAATAATATAGTTAAAATAATAGTTTCAATATTGAAGAATTCAGCAAATCTCTAAAAAATCTCGCAAATTGGGAGTATGTCTGCAATCAGTTTTGATACATAGCATATTTAAAAATAATTATATATAATTACTTCGTCTTATAATTTAGATATCATTATAATAACATAAACAAATATATTTAGTAATAATTTAATTATCTAGCTAAGGGTCGAATTATAATTTATAGTATTTCTTATTTATAATATAAATCGATTAGTTAAATATTTTATTAATTGATAGTATATTTTGATCATAATAATAGAAAAAAACATGGAATTTAGTTTAATGTTTAATGAGTATTTATTTGAAAACATTTTTTAAATAACAAATTATAAGACTAAGCTAATCTATATATAGATGTCTTAATAATGTTTTGAGTAAAGTTTTAGCGTATATATATACATTGATATCTAGTAAATCTATAATGAGATAATACAATTAAAATCCAATGTAGATGACCTTCAAGAACATTTACACGGACTATCGTAATCATAAAGCATCTACACATCTCCTGTGTTTGCATGCATTGTCTTAAGACGTATTATGTATGTTATACATTCAATTTCACTTAAATAATAATCTTTTTAGTCTATATTAATAATATTTATTTATTGAATATTGAATTGGAAATTCATTCCGACTTTCTGACATGGGCAAGAGATAATTATGTTGAATCTTAAAATGATTGAGGATTATTCTATAATGGAAAATCAATTTATTAAAATAAATTCACTAATATTCTACGATTTATTCATTACTAATGAATTAATTATAATTTTAAACTCATTATTGTAATATCATAATTGAGTATAACAATTCTTTTTCAACTTTATTTGTTATCAAAATTCATATATTATATATAATAATTATATATATATATTTGCCTTAATGGATGATTATTAAGATAAGAATTTTCATAAGTTCGCAGTTTTCTCTGCAGAGTTTACTCTGCAAAACATTTTTAATTAATAATGTACAAAATAATAATATATAAATCATATCAAATATCTTTTAAGTTTAATAAATCTTCATTTAAAAAATATTAAATATTAAACTTTTACTAACTTCGTTTACAGTATTTTCCATGTCGCGTATATTGGGAAGAATTGCAAAAGTAGAATCTTCCGTACTTACAAGCTCTGTAAACTTTCATGTTTCCAAAGAAACCGCCACAAATAGTTTCTGTACGAAATATTGTTAATAAATATTGTTAATAAATAATGTAAATAATCAATAAAAATATTATATAGAATATTAACTCATAATTTAATGAAATTATTATATTAATATTACGAATACAGTTTTTGAATCAATATGAATTATAGTATAGTGTAGATATTCTATCTAAAATTTTTATTTAATGAATTCATTACAAAATAATATTACATTAAAAACTCCATAAAACTTACAAGTTACTAAATTATTTATTTGGTATCATTTCACTGTCGAATATTAATAATCGTATACTAGCTTTTAAAACATAGTTTCAACTTTTTCCTAAATAATTTCACGTAGATAGTTTTGGATCCGGAGCAACAATATGAAACTCTCACAATCCTATATCTCTTCCTGTTCAAATTATATATATATATATATATATATATATATATATAATTAATAATAAATTTACACTATAAAACTATGAAAGTTACATACACGTGTTTGTATTAACTCAGCATAACTAATAATAGTAATTATAACAAGCAACAAGTCGGATTAAACTAGCAAACAAATAACTTGTAACAAGTGTGTCGCCTTCTCCACCAGCCGCATCTAGATTTCTTCATATATGAGATTCTTTTCAACTTGATGCAAGCGAGTTGGACTGGTGATCTAGCTTTGCTGCTGCATTGACCGCATAGTCGACCTAATGAAAGCAATAGTTTAGATGTATCTAATTCGTATATGAACAAATATGGAACATAGCATGATGCAAATGTAATATATTTGTTAGAACTATATTCATATTATAGTCTTTATTCTAACTAACTAAAAATTCCTCTTTTCTCGATTGATTCGATATCATCACTTCCATCTAATTCAACATTTGTAGCTAATTCGGACTCGAATTCTGCTATAGCTGTCATAAGTTTATTTATTAAAAGCTAATATAAACAATAATGATCTATATCTGATTATTATGCTACTATTGCTAGCTAATTATTACTCCGGAGTATTATTGGTAAAATACTATCAGTTAATTCCAAGCTTGCAAGGTAATATTGCCTTTATTATATTATATAATCTACTAATATAGTATTATAAGCAATTGTAAGGTATTTATAGACCTCTATTATAGTCTACACTAAATAAATTTTAATATAGGAAAGTATTAAAAAATATAGTACTCTTGATTATTAGTAAACTGGTATTAATTTTGACTATAAGACATTGCCTATATACGACTTCTTAATTCAACATATACTTGTAAGTATTGATATGAGGTTTCTATTAATCTATGACCAACCTAAACAATACTAATATAAACCTATAAGGCACAGAAACAGTCCTATTGTATTATATCTATGTAACTTATTTTAATTATATTAGACAGTTATTTCTGATTAGCAAACAGAAATAATTTCAAAAACTGAATATGTTGACATTAGAATCCGTTATCATGTTTACAAATTCATACTTTGTATTATTTAATAAGTTACCAAGTTAATAATATTAAGACTAGATATATTTACTCTACAAATATAAATTCAAGATATAAAACATGTTGAATATTTACTTATGATCAACAACTAAAGTGATATATATTATTTAAATACAAAATAGATAACCAGATATATTTTGTATTTTAATAACAAATATTATATTTTATGATATCATATATCATATATCATTATGTATGGTATAGAGTTTAATCTCACTACCATCGTTAATTATTATATTTCTATTATAAAAACTTAATGTGAATGTATAAATATAAAATTTCCTAAAATAAGAATATTTATATTCTAAACCTTTCGTTTCTTCTGCCTCGTCAGCTGCAACGAGAATGACAACTGCCACCATCAACAGCAAACACGTCAATAATAATTTCATTCTTAAAATATATAATAATAATATTATTCTAGATACACTGTATACATTTTAATTGTTATACATAATTATAATGACAGTATATATAATACTTATATAAGTTATGTTATAAAACTATATACTATTCAAACTAACATGGCAGTTGACTAATTACTATTTTATTATCCATCAATATTTATAGTTATTTAGATCGTAACTTCACACTTGAATAACTCCAATGGGGCTTGGCTGATAACAATTAATAACACAATTTGGAAAATCCAGTTTTTCTAATTTATATTATGTAAAAAAAATGCATCATGGTGTTGATTTACAATTAAGTCAGATTTGGCTATGGGTAAACTAGAAATTATATACAATTTTATTATAATTTGGTAAATCTAGTAAACTCCTTTGACTTATATTACCAGTAATAATTTATCACCTCAAAAGTATATTTGTATGTATATTTTAATAAATTGCTTTATCTATCATGAATAAATAGCTTAAGTTAATTACGAATTCAAAGTACATCAATCAATTCAGTAATTTATTATACATTTTAAGTCTATATATGTACTATTTTGTGCATATATGAAAAAATATGATATTATTATATAAAATTTATATATTGCTTATAAACTATTGAATTATACAAGAATATTATAGATTAGCTTTTTTGATCAATTTTTACTTTAGCTTTCAGAAAATATATAATATATTTAAAATAATGAAATTCTAAAACTTGAAATGTTTTTTATTAGTTTGAAACACAAATCTTTATTTAATCATAATAAAAATTCAAATGGATAAAGTCATCCACCACATCCATAGAAATCTTCTAGAATAAGAGAATATATATATAATTTATATATTCTTGCATTCCAATAAATATCTTGTTGTTTCTTTTTCAACTGTTAGGATTGGAAACTTAATATATTAATTCAATAGACGTGACTATATGCATCATATATATGCATAACTGCATATTTCTTAGGTATTTACGATAGCAAGCAAAATACTTCATACTCAAAATCAAAAAACATATATCGTTTAAAACTGAGTAATAAATTAATGAATTAATTGGTGTACTTTCAAATTGTAATTAATTATAGCTAATTTAGTCACTGTAACTACGGCAGTTGATTTAAATTTCCTTTATTTTTTGAGTTGATAAAAGAGTTGATAGATCATCGCCATGATACATTTTTTATATAACATAAATTAGAAAAACTCGTTTTTCTTCAGTCTAGATTTTACTAAAATGTGTTATTAACTTTTATCAGGCACGCCCCTGAGAATCATTCAAGTGTGAAGTTACGACCTAAATAACTATATATACTGATGGATAATATAATAAGAATTAGTCAACTTTCAGGTTAGTTTTAATATAATGTAGTTTGAGAACATAAATTAAATTAATATTATATATACTGTAATTATAATTATATATATATATATATATATTAAAATGTATACAGTAAGTATAGAATATTATTATTATTATTTATTTTAAGAATGAAGTTATTATTGACGTGTTTGCTGTTGATGGTGGCAGTTGTGACTCTCGTTACAACTGACGAAGCAGAAGAAACGAAAGGTATGTCTATATTTCACGAAATATATATTTTATAATAACATGGTATACTTAAAATAAGTTATATAGATATACTATAATTAGACAGTTATTATGCCGTATTGGTGTCTATCAGTAATGTTTAGGTTGATTATAGTTTAATTGAAACCTCATATCAATACTTATAAGTATATATTGCATTAAGAAGTCGTGTATAGGCAATGTCATATAGTCAATATTAATACGAGATTACTAATGATTTATATTATACTAGATTTTAATAAATAACCTTACGTCAGCTATAGCAGAATTCGAGACCGAATTAGCTAACAATGTTGAATTAGATGGAAGTAATGATATCAAATCAATCGAGAAAAGAGGAATTTTAAGTTAGTTGGAATGAAGACTATAATATGAATATAAGTCTATCAAATATATTACATTTGCATGAAAATCTGCTAAATGCAAGATTTGGTAATAAACGAATTATATATATCTAAACTATTGCTTTTATTAGGTCGACTATGCGGTCAATGCAGCAGTAAAGCTAAGTCGCCAGTCCAACTCGCTTGCATCAAGTTGAAAAGAATCTCCTATATGAAGAAATCTAGATGCGGCTGGTGGAGAAGGCGCCACACTTGTTACAAGTTATTTGTTTGCTAGTTTAATCTGACTTATTGTTTGTTATAATTACTATTATTAGTTATGCTGAGTTAATACAAACACGTGTATGTAACTTTCATAGTTTTATAGTTTAAATTTATTATTAATTTATTATGTATATATATATATATATATATATATATATATAATTTGAACAGGAAGAGATATAGGATTGCGAAAGTATCATATTGTTGCTCCGGATCTAAAACTATTTACGTGAAATTACTTAAGAAAAAGTTGAAATTATGTCTTAAATGTCCTAAATGAATGTCTTAAAAGCTAGTATTCAGTAAATATGCGACATTGAAATGACAAAATAGTTAATTTAGTATTTTGTAAGTTTTATAAGGTTATAAATATAATATTATTTTGAATGTTACTATTTCAGTTGCATCGTTAATAATAATATGTTGACATGGTGATTATTACAGAATGAATTAAATAAATAGCTTAGATAGACTATGTCCAATATGGCATAATTCATATTCAATAACTATATTCATTAACTGTATTCATATTAATAAAACAATACAGTAATATTTTATTAAATATTTAAATTCATTTAAATATTTATATTCAATCATAAATAAATATTCCTACTCAAACCCAAACCCTATTCTTAACAATATATCGTATATACAGAAACTCTTTGTGGTTAAATACTATAAACCAAGTTAGTAACAATTAATAATTGTATTTAAAAAAAAGATTTGTTTGTTTTAAAAGTTATTTAATTAAACATTACTTTATAAATATTAATAAAAAATACTTTTCAGAGTAAATTTGGAATAAAAAATCTGCGAACTTATGAAAATTCTCAACTTAATAATTATCAATAAAGACACACACGCAAATACACGCACACACACACACACACACACACACACACACACACACACACACACACACACACACACACACACACACACACACACACACACACACACATATATATATATATATATATATATATATATATATATATATTATACATAATATATTAATATGGATAACAATAAATTTGTAAAAAAGCATTTTCCTATCAAATATTATATAAACTTATTTTAATGTTAATTAAATTGTTTAATTACACTAAACTTTGTATATTTGATACAATTAGGTTTTCTAAAACATACAACTTTATAATAAATTGATATTCATGTTAAATATGTAATGTCATGTCTAAAATAATCCTTAATCATTCTACTATTCTACATAATCAGTTCATTTCCATACCGGAGGTTAATACTTTACTTTCCAATCTGACCTCTGTAACAGATATTATCGTATCATAAATTTCATAGTATAATAATATACTTCATAAGGAAGAATAGAAATAATGAGTATTATCTTAAGTTACATAATATGTATAAAAATATAAGTTGTCATTTTACATAAATAAAAATAAAAATAGCATTAAGTATCACTAATTAATTTTAATTAAATTGAATGTACCTCAAAAGTAAATGAATGCAAACACAGGAGAAACCTAGATGCTTTAGGTTTACGAAACGGCTCCAAACAGTCCATGCAGGTATCTTTGAAGGTCAATGTATTTTACTAGAGATTTGCTCCTATGTATTTTAAACAAATTATCCTGCTATAGATTTACTAGAGATTGATATATTATGTATAATATCTATCGATATTAATATATACATATAAATATTTCAAGAGTATTATTGAAACCAATTAAACAAGTTCATAAATGGATATATAGATATTATTATACTGGAATTATTAGATATTATATATTTCTTTAAATAATTATAAAAAAATATATGGAGTTGAAATATAAAGCCTAGTAGATATTTAAGACTGAGCATAAAAGCTTGATTTTGCATATTAAATTTACAATTTTCGCAAGTATTTTAAATAATTTCTATAAGATTTCATCGCCATGAAATCGTGACCTTTATTTGTACCTTTACATCACTAGATTGTAAACAATATTTTAAATTTTTTTAAATTTACCATTCGATGTTATAATTCAACTTAGTATACATTTTAAGTATCTTATATTATTTATATTGGAAATTATTTAATAATTGAATGTTATCATAAATTACGCAGCTTATTTAGAATAATCAAATTAAACAATGCATTAACCAACATACCATTATATAAAAATTGTATATCTAATATATCTAGTATACATTCTATTATATAATTACTATATATCTGGTTTATATCCTATGGGATATATGGGCTCTTTGGGTATTGTAATTTCCACATGCTGAAAAAAAGATTTTTTGAATGTTTATTAAATGTTTAAAATATAATAATTTTGTAAAAATATAAAGTATAATTAAAATCTGTTATACAGATTTAATAAATCGACAACATTGGTAAATACAAAATTACATTGATTGAAATATAAATGAAAGTTAAAAATCAATATTTTCATGGAATTTTAATCTAATACATGAGATAACTATTTAATAATAAATAATTTACTTTATTTTAAAATATATTTTATATTCATTCAAAAAATACTTTTTATTCAAATATGATATATATTTATATTGTTCTTAAATGAAATTAAGTTAAATATTCGGAACAAATATTTTACATTTAAGAAAATAAATTAATTGTAATTATAATTTAATTTATAACATTATTATATGTGAAAATCTAGTGTTTATTAAGTAGTAATTATTATAATTATTGTAATTATTATTCATAATCAATATACTAAAAACATATTGTATATTGTATTTATTATTATAAAATTACACTATTATATATATATATATATATATATATATATATGTGTGTGTGTGTGTGTGTGTGTGTGTGTGGATTTGTATATTTTAATAATATACCATCGATTTTAGGAATATTTCTAATGTGCATTACCAAAATGTACAAATAAATTATTTAATATTCATTACAATGATAAATATGTTAACAATATAAATTAAGATTTAGAATGAATAAAGTAATATAATAAACAAATAAGAATGAAAATAAAAGATGTATATATGTATATATATATAATGTATTCTAAAAACAAATTTAATTAATATATTTGTTTAATATTTTGAAATACCACTTTATTACTTATGTTATTATGTGTTTTATAGCATGAATTATCGCATTTTTTTCCAACATATATTATTGATGTTTTTGACTTGTGTTTACTCAATTTTTAACTATTGCAAAATTCTCATTCTTACATTTTACACAAAATTTTGTAAAAAAATACACATGTTAACCCAAGTTTATTTACACACTTATTTACTAAGTATATGTTTTTTGTATTGATTACTCGTTATGATTATCATAATATCTATAGTTATAGTATATATTCTAACTTATGTATGCATTTAAATGCTATCTAATAAATAAATTATAATATTTCGGTATGTAGCCTAGATATTCCGATGATATCATCGCATAACAATGTGAAACAATTGTGCTACGCTTGCAAATTGTTGTTACAATGCTCTTATTGTGTATCTTATCATTTACGCTGAAATCTTATATATCTTTTTATATCCGTTAAGTAGTTGGAAACGGCATGTTATACGTTATAGAATTGATCTCGGGATTAGTCATCGAAAAGAACATTTAGTCATCAAATATTTAGATCAATTATAGATTACATATCCAAGTTAGATTGGTGAATAATATCACGATTTGTTCATACGTAATTAAATATCAAATTTGGTTACTTTATATAAAGCCTACGTTTAGAATTCTATATTGAATTGGGGATTCAATAATTTGTCTTAAAGGTTAATTTCTATTGAATTATTAATGTAAATATATATATATATATATATATATATATATATATATATATATGTATATATATATATATATATATATATATATATATATGTATATATATATATATAAAGGAACGTCGTTCTTTTTAACCCGCAGAGTGAAATAAAACATATATATTTATTTCACTGTGAGTGTATTTATCTATGAAATTATAATTATAAGTTAACATACTATGTTAAAAATATTATTTGATGGAAAAAAACATATATTACCTATAGTACATATTATTATGATATATATATATATATAATAATATATATATATATATATATATATATATATATATTTATATATATATATATATATATATATATATTGCTAGTTTATTATTTTTAAATTTATAATATAAATTAATATAATAAAAAAATAAAACATAATATAATACATTTTTACTATAATTCGTAACTCCAGAATTTCGAACTCGCCCAATGTAGTCTTTATTACAATATTTAAATATTGTGTTGTAGATGATTGTATTTAATAGATATATATATATATTTATAATATATGAAATATATATTTCATACTATATGGTATATTTATTAAAATATGCTTACTAAAGTATTACTATTAGTATTATTATACTTAACATTATTACTATTGCTAATATTGCTATAACTAGAGCTAATAGCATGTGAATTTTCTCTGGAATATAACAATGTAAAATTAGATGTATAGTTTTTAATTCCACCATATCATCTACATCTAATGGATTGTCATCCTTACTATTCTTATTTGGTGCTACTTAAATACACGTTATGTACTCCTAATTTAGTTGGCTTATATAATTTGTCTTGAAATTTAATATTAAATCGCTAAATAATAATTATTACTAAATAATAATTATTAATACTGTAATGAATATTATTTTTAAAATAAATAATTTATTTTATAAAGTACCGTTTATAATCAGTAAGTACATCAAACTTAAAATTGCGGTCTTGCGTATATTAGTATAGGCTATTTATATATATATAATACATGTATTATCTTATTAGTATATGATGTAAAAACGGGTTTAAATATGATGAAAATGTATAAAATATAAATATCAGATTAATTTAACACGAGGATGTTTTATTTTTAATTCTACCATTAATAATTATATAATAGCGTTTGTATTGTTTTATATTACCGATATTGAAAGGAAATGTATTAATATATTTTAAAGAATATTATATAAATTTTACATTTTAAATAAAACGTCATTATATATAATATACTATAGTAAACTATATATGTTAAATTTGTTTTTATTCAAATCGATATTACTAATAATTTTCTATATTTTATATTTAGAAAAATATTCGTGAAATGTCTTTTAAGCCAGTATAATATATAATTTATAAATAAAAGGTTATAAAAAATGGTAGATCGATTTATAAATTTCAAAAAAATCCTAATTTATCTGCAATTATATATTTTATATTATAAAACAAACAAATTGTATGTTATCATTAATTACGCAGCTTATTTAGAATAATCAAACAATAATTAAACAACATATTATAAAAATCCACCATGATATAAAAATCGCATATCTAATATATCCAGTATATATTCTATAGCATACTTACTTGATATATTTATATATCCACTATTATATAAGAACATTAGGATTAAATATATATATATCTAGAAAGTGAATATTATTTAAAATCTAACTAGATTTACCATTTTAGTTATATATTCACTAAAATTTAAGTACAATTTTTTAAGACGTATCTTAAAAATGTTAGCAATATATATTTTGTACAATATATTATTATATTTACATATTAAAAATAGTTTAAAAATAAAATCAATATTAACAATTTATTGTTCTTGTGCAACTGTATTTAAGTATATAAATCGTAACATTGTAATATATAATGCTATATTCTTTGAAAATTGCATTCTTCAAATCTATTATTTATAAGTAATAATTATATAGCTCGACTTTATTGAGTCATGGATAATACACATATAGAAACACGTTATTTCTGAATTATAAATCTTAAGTAATTTAAGAAGGGTAAAAGTGGATATTTCATGAGAAATAATTATATTATGTAATATTACATAGCATATTGCTTATGTTACTTATTAATATTCACCTGGCGAATGTATACAGTGCAAATCTACTTCACCTTTTTATATGTCCATTTGTATATTTTACTTCGTCTTAATACATCAATCAGATAGTTTGAATAAAAACATAAAAAACATAAAACTTGCTTACACATTTACTGAGAATACTGGTTCTTATTCAGGATAGAAATTGCACTATATGTAACAAAATGAGTTAGAAAATCGATGAGCATAAGAATCTACCGATGCAAATTTATATAACTATGCCTGTTGATATATCATGCTACACTATTTACTCTGGTAGATATTTATACAATCTCATGAATAACGACTGAATGCAGTGTTCTGCCAAAAGGTCATAACAGAATGATCCCAATAGATTATATTGATGGTAATCAATATACACTATTTATAAACAACATATTTCATGATATAAGTACCATTTACCCTATACCGATGACAATATGTCTTACCGTACTCATTTTCATCTTAATGCATACATTCTATTTGGACAAACTCTACCTATATTTATTAAAAAATAGTTGTCATGGAAGGTCATTTCAATTACCTTAACTTGTATTTAATTAAGTAGCATTAGACTCTAGCATATCTGTCATTTTATTTTAACCAATTTATAACTTGAAGTTAAAGTTGAACTATATCATATTAAGTTTGTAGTTTCTGATTATAATTAATTCAATTTGTAGTTTACTATTTAACTATTGTAGGATTATAATTTTAAACTACGCTATTAATGTATTCTAATTATAAATCTAATAAATATATATATATATATATATATATATATATATATATATATATACAATAAATGCATTAATTACCATAAAATATAAAAATAAAAAGTAGTCATAATGATACAATGAATTCATACAGAATATCAATAGAGTCATCATTATTTCAATCGTATTATATGTAAATCCGAATATCTTCAGCAATTCCTAATCCACCCTACAGCGTAATGTTAACAAAGATCAGAGAGATATATCCACAATAAAAACTACATACTTCATGTTAGAATATAAATGGCTTTCGGAAACATAAAATTTATTTGATATAATGAAATTATAAATCAAGAAATGTATTTTATTTATTTTGACTATAAATCAATATTTAAATTACTTTACAAATTACAATGAATACAATCATAAACTACACGTATAGAACGTTTCTAGAATAAGAGAATTTATATGTAATCTCTAAATAAAAAATGTATGCGTTTATAAGATGTTTGCATGTATTCCAATAAATATCTTCTTTCTTTTCCACTGTTAGGATTGGCAACTTAATATATTAAATCAATACTCGTGACTATATGCATATCATATATATCTTATATATGCACATATTTATATTTCTTAGTCATTTATGATAGCAAGCTAAATACTTCACATTCAATTATTTGATGTAAATTAAATTTGTAATTAATGATTGATAATTTACTCATCTAAAGAAAATATGTTTATACTATGGTAGAATATAATTTCTAGTCGATCCGTAGCAAAATCTAACTTAATTATAAATCATCCGTACAATTATTAATTGTTACTAACTTGGTGTATAGTATTTAACCACAAAGAGTTTCTGTATATACGATATATTGTTAAGAATAGGGTTTGGGTTTGGGTAGGAATATTTATTTATGATTGAATATAAATATTTAAATTAATTTAAATATTTAATAAAATATTACTGTATTATTTTATTATTATGAATACAGTTATTGAATATGAATTATAGTTATTGAATATGAATTATATCATATTGGACATAGTCTATCTAAGCTATTTATTTAATTCATTCTGTAATAATCACCATGTCAACATATTATTATTAACGATGTCACCGAAATAGTAATATTCAAAATAATATTATATTTATAACCTTATAAAACTTACAAGATACTAAATGAACTATTTGGTCATTTCAATGTCGCATATTTACTGAATACTAGCTTTTAAGACATAGTTTCAACTTTTTCTTAAGTAATTTCACGTAAATAGTTTTAGATCCGGAGCAACAATATGATACTTTCACAATCCTATATCTCTTCCTGTTCAAATTATATATATATATATATACATATATAATTAATAATAAATTTACACTATAAAACTATGCAAGTTACATACAAGTATTTGAATTAACTCAGCATAACTATTAATAGTAATTATAACAAGCAACAAGTCGGATTAAATTAGCAAATAAAATAACTTGTAACAAGTGTGTCGCCTTCTCCACCAGCCGCATCTAGATTTCTTCATATAGGAGATCTTTTCAACTTGATGCAAGCTAATTCGTATATGATCAAATATGGAACATAGCAGGATGCAAATGTAATATATTTGATAGAACTATATTCATATTATAGTCTTTATTCCAACTAACTAAAAATTCCTCTTTTCTCGATTGATTCGATATCATCACTTCCATCTAATTCAACATTTGTAGCTAATTCGGACTCGAATTCTGCTATAGATGTCATAAGTTTATTTATTAAAAGCTAATATAAACAATAATGATCTATATCTGATTATTATACTACTATTGCTAGCTAAGTATTACTCCGGAGTTTTATTGGTAAACTACTATCAGTTAATTCCAAGCTTGCAAGGTAATATTGCCTTTATTATATTATATAATATACTAATATAGTATTACAAGTAATTGTAAGATATGTATAGACCTCTATTATAGTCTACGCTAAATAAATTTTAATCTCGGAAAGTATTAGAAATATAGTACTCTTGATTATTATTAAACTAGTATTAATATTGACTATAAGACATTGCCTATATACGACTTCTTAATGCAACATATTCTTGTAAGTATTGATATGAAGTTTCTATTAAACTATGACCAGCCTAAAGAATACTAATATAAACCTATAAGGCACATAAACAGTCCAATTGTATTATATCTATGTAACTTATTTTAATTATATTAGACAATTATTTCTGATTAGCAAGCAGAAATAATTTTAAAAACTGAATATGTTGACATTAGATTCCGTTATCATGTTTACAAATTCATACTTTGTATTATTTAATAAGTTACCAGGTTAATAATATTAAGACTAGATATATTTACTCTACAAATGTAAATTCAAGATATAAATAACGTTTCTTCTGCCTCGTCAGCTGCAAAGAGAGTGACAACTGCCACCATCAACAGCAAACACGTCAATAATAACTTCATTCTTAAAATATATAATAATAATATTATTCTAGATACACTGTATACATTTTAATGTGTATACATAATTATAATGACAGTATACATAATACTTATATAAGTTATGTTATAAAACTATATACTATTCAAACTAACATGGCAGTTGACTAATTACTATTTTATTATCCATCAATATTTATAGTTATTTAGATCGTAACTACACACTTGAATAACTCCAATGGGGCTTTGCTGATAACAATTAATAACACAATTTGGAAAATCCAGTTTTTCTAATTTTGATTTACAATTAAGTCAGATTTGGCTATGGGTACACTAGAAATTATATACAAATTTATTATAATTCTAGTAAACTCCTTTGACTTATATTACCAGTAATAACTTATCACCTCAAAAGTATATTTGTATGTATATTTTAATAAATTGCCTTATC
>OZ038316.1:6731581-6735248 GCA_964035775.1 Osedax frankpressi | reverse complement strand
TGATATATTTGTTGATATATTTGTTGATATATTTGTTGATATATTTGTTGATATATTTGTTGATATATTTGTTGATATATTTGTTGATATATTTGTTGATATATTTGTTGATATATTTGTTGATATATTTGTTGATATATTTGTTGATATATTTGTTGATATATTTGTTGATATATTTGTTGATATATTTGTTGATATATTTGTTGATATATTTGTTGATATATTTGTTGATATATTTGTTGATATATTTGTTGATATATTTGTTGATATATTTGTTGATATATTTGTTGATATATTTGTTGATATATTTGTTGATATATTTGTTGATATATTTGTTGATATATTTGTTGATATATTTGTTGATATATTTGTTGATATATTTGTTGATATATTTGTTGATATATTTGTTGATATATTTGTTGATATATTTGTTGATATATTTGTTGATATATTTGTTGATATATTTGTTGATATATTTGTTGATATATTTGTTGATATATTTGTTGATATATTTGTTGATATATTTGTTGATATATTTGTTGATATATTTGTTGATATATTTGTTGATATATTTGTTGATATATTTGTTGATATATTTGTTGATATATTTGTTGACATATTTGTTGACATATTTGTTGATATATTTGTTGATATATTTGTTGATATATTTGTTGATATATTTGTTGATATATTTGTTGATATATTTGTTGATATATTTGTTGATATATTTGTTGATATATTTGTTGATATATTTGTTGATATATTTGTTGATATATTTGTTGATATATTTGTTGATATATTTGTTGATATATTTGTTGATATATTTGTTGATATATTTGTTGATATATTTGTTGATATATTTGTTGATATATTTGTTGATATATTTGTTGATATATTTGTTGATATATTTGTTGATATATTTGTTGATATATTTGTTGATATATTTGTTGATATATTTGTTGATATATTTGTTGATATATTTGTTGATATATTTGTTGATATATTTGTTGATATATTTGTTGATATATTTGTTGATATATTTGTTGATATATTTGTTGATATATTTGTTGATATATTTGTTGATATATTTGTTGATATATTTGTTGATATATTTGTTGATATATTTGTTGATATATTTGTTGATATATTTGTTGATATATTTGTTGATATATTTGTTGATATATTTGTTGATATATTTGTTGATATATTTGTTGATATATTTGTTGATATATTTGTTGATATATTTGTTGATATATTTGTTGATATATTTGTTGATATATTTGTTGATATATTTGTTGATATATTTGTTGATATATTTGTTGATATATTTGTTGATATATTTGTTGATATATTTGTTGATATATTTGTTGATATATTTGTTGATATATTTGTTGATATATTTGTTGATATATTTGTTGATATATTTGTTGATATATTTGTTGATATATTTGTTGATATATTTGTTGATATATTTGTTGATATATTTGTTGATATATTTGTTGATATATTTGTTGATATATTTGTTGATATATTTGTTGATATATTTGTTGATATATTTGTTGATATATTTGTTGATATATTTGTTGATATATTTGTTGATATATTTGTTGATATATTATGATACAAATAATTATACAAATAATCACATAAATAATCATACAATATAATCACACAAATAATCATACAATATATGTCACACAAATAATCAATATATTTGTTGATATATTTGTAGGTTTGTAAGTAAATGATATAAACAATTCTCAAGTATGTTATGTAATAGGTGTTTTTATTGTCAATATAGAAATCAAATTATCATTATAGTTTAGCTAATTATTATTTATCAACTGGATTTTTTGTTTTTTTTCTACTTAAAAATTATATAACGATGCCAGGTTAACTACTATAGTATTGTGATGACTTCGAGTACTATCATAAATATATAACTATAAAATACATATTATATTTTCACATTTATAATGTATTTTCACTTTTAAGATCAAAAGCCTGACAAGGATAATCAATAAATTACCTTATTATATAATAGTGTTTATTCAATCGAAGAACAGCGTGTATAATGTACAATAGACACTGTATATTGTGCAATATACACTGTACAATATACAGTGTACAATGTACATACTACACTGTTCACTAAATCCTATTTAATCAGAATATAAATTTATATTTTAATGCATTTTAATAAATGGCGATTAAATATTTATCTATCAAAACTATATGAAGCAGTCAACATATTACATATGTATACTGCACATTATACACCGCACAATGTACGGTGTACAGTGTACGGTGTACAGTGTACGGTGTACAGTGTACAGTGTACGGTGTACGGTGTACAGTGTACGGTGTACAGTGTACGGTGTACAGTGTACGGTGTACATTGTACGGTGTACATTGTACGGTGTACATTGTACGGTGTACAGTGTACGGTGTACAGTGTACGGTGTACAGTGTACGGTGTACAGTGTACGGTGTATAGTGTACGGTGTACATTGTACGGTGTACATTGTACGGTGTACATTGTACGGTGTACAGTGTACAATGCTGTGAAGCTGTCTTTTACTATCATTCAATCGTTGTAGATTTTGAAAAAACCGACATCTAATGGTTCTACTCTCACCCTTGAAATGACATTGAGAAACTATCACGTGACACAAAAAACGTCTTCCGGTTACCGAATCTCTACGTAACATCTACGCTGGGGAGCCTCGGCCAAGAGAAGCGCTAGTCTGTGATTAGCTATTCGATTATACGACGATTTCGTAACGAAATGACCTCCACGCCGGAGAGACGTTGTTTTAATGTGTACGAATAATTACACGTCGACCCCAATCCGTTTTAACGTTTACGTATTCAATTATTAAAACCGGAACCCCGGTAGTTTAGTGTTTAATACTATAGGCGCGGGCGTTTTTAATAATGAAGTGTAATTGTTGCAATTCGAGAGTATGTCTGTCGTATGGTTTGCACGATGTACAATGAGCGGACTCCCAGCGGATCCAGATTTGAAGTAAAGTTGTGCGCTCGCCAGCCGGGCGACAAAAGAATACGCCGTTGACAGTTGTTATCTATTCAGACGGTGAGTAATCGCCCGCTGCAGCCCCGGGTGATTATGTAAGATCGTCACAGATTGTCGGCCTAGTTTTTAGAGATTCGGGGGGGGGGCGTGTCTCGCGGCTAGACTAGTCGCGCGGTGGGCTCTCGTGGGCGTGTCCACCCGACCCGGCCTCCCGCCCATTCGCCGTTAGTCGGCCCGTAGCCTCGACGGGTCCTGCCCCGTCTCGCCGACGCAATCCGTTAGCCGTAAAGTAGTTCGTAGGCGACTCCAACGCTGGAGTTCACAAACGCCACCGCTAGAGTACGCGCCGTTACCGCCAGTTTGCGATTGTCGCCAACATTTCGGTGTCGAGGTCGTTCGGAGTAGCCGAGTTGGGGAGACACACGGACCGGCGAAAAGCGATGACCGGAACTCCGGTCAAGTACCACGGATATCCAGTGATCAGGTTGGATATAGCGACATCGGCCGGCAATTGTTACTTGTTATTCCCCCGAGTACTTCTGAGCGGACCAGACTGGTTTCCTAGAGTCTAATGAATCCATTAGTCGTGTAATCAAGTATAGTGTTCGTTACGTGTATTGACGGATAGCG
>OZ038316.1:6531581-6726581 GCA_964035775.1 Osedax frankpressi | reverse complement strand
TTAAGTATTTCATTTATTATAAATGTATCTGTTCAGTAAGAAGAATAGGAAAATTACGCCAATACATAAGAATATGAACATAACCGTTAGTAAGTCAATAGTTGTGATATATCAAGAAGAAATTTATTTATCAAATAATCTGTATGTAAAAAATACGATTGAAGTGAATAACGGTAATTAGATGATCGATCAAAGCACAAATAATACCGTTAAATAATAATATTCAGATTAATCGTCACTAATTATACATGGAAAATGAAAATGAATTAAAATATTCTAAGAATAACTCGTCAATATAACCAACAATACTCAGATATACCTATTTATATATATAGGTATATATACCTATATATATATATATATTAGCTATAGGTATTGTAATACAATTAACTTTTGCCTGTATACTTTATTACTTTAGTTTGAAATTATTTATGTTACACTGGCAGAGTCATTCATTTAGTGAATGTGTTGGATATTATATCAAAATGGGACCTATGGGAGCGAAGAGTATATCGTAGAGTATATGGGAGCGAAGAGTATATCGTAGAGTATAAGGGAGCGAAGAGTATATCGTACATATGAATATATACTCTTCGATGTAGTCGCATATTAGAATTCGATATTTCCTAAATAAAATTCATAGTAATAATTCGTATATAATATGTTACTCAAATTAATTATTACTGATGTATTAATTATATATTAATTATATTGCGTGTAACATGTATTCCATATGACGCCAAGTGATTTAATAAAGGTATAATACATATCCACTATTACCCGTTACACCCAATACATGTTATGGTCTACAGTTATATAAGCATAGATAAACTACATTCTCATGCGAGTGCATATAATTCTATATATCATAAATAAGTGTATTTATATTGGATTGATGGTAATGTATAGATTATATTGCATTGAACGTATTCATTAATATTTGTAGATCTATAATGTATAAGGTAAATATTATATATAAGGTAATATAACCTATTCATGTTTCAAGTGTACTTCAGTGATCAGGCTTTGATAAATTGTATTATCATTTGTGATGCAATGAAGCAAAACTCTAAGTTAATCTATGTTTAAGCAAAGTTATCATTTATTAACCCAGGCCATATGGCCATATATACTTATAGATTATACTATATTTTAACTGCAGTAATAGTATTATATTTACACACACACACACTCAAACACACATACGCACACACACACACACACGCGCACACGCATACACATACATACACACACACTCATATACACACACACATACACACAAACACACACATAAAAACACATATACACACACATACACACACATACACAAACGCACACACACTCAAACACACACACACACACACACACACACATATATATATATATCTTGTTTAACATATAGACTTAATTGTTACAATGGTACACCTATTTAAACACACACTATATATATATATATATATATATATATATATATATATATATATATATATATATATATATATATGTATATATATTCCCTAAAATGTTTCACATACATTCTCATATGGCTTCTAAATCAGTTTTTATTATAATAGATCATATGATATGAATTGAATTTCAGACAGACGTAGTTGTTGTATAATATAATATAACTTACATGATAATGTCATATGTAAAGATTGAACATAAATATGTACGATATTTACGTATTAGTAAAGTTATGGATGAATTAATATACAGACTTATCTGCACGTTTAAATCGCGTATCATAATAGATGTAAGCTATGAATAATGTAATTTACGTTTAGTATATCGAGTTTAGTTATTTTAAAACAAGATTGATGAGTTGCGTAGATTACTCAATACGAGTAGTTGTCTTATTGTTCATTCTTTAGAATCCTGCTACTCAGGTGAACATTCGAGGTATGCATTTCGTTTTTTACGCTACGGTCTTATGAACCTATATTTAGTAACGCGTTCGAATTTTTTCTCTCGCAAATCAATGCAACCGTTCCTTAGCTTCACATATACGGGGTATATTATACCCGCTACGTTTTTACGGCTTATCAATGTTTCTTTGTGAACATCGTCTGCTGATATTATCTAGTCACCTCGTTGCGCAGTGTATCTTCGTCGGCCAGTTTCGTATAGCGTAACGACATAGTCGTCATCTCTAAACCATTACGTTAGTACACCGTTAAGCTAAATATAATTGATAATACATACCTACATTTTAAATATATTCTATATGTAAGTATTAGCACTAATAATGTATTAGAATATAAATGTATTTATATACATTAATTCCGAAGTAATTACAAAACACGTATCTTGTTAAACTTCTAGTGGGCGTGTTTAGTAATTCTTTAGGAGACGAAGAAGAAACATGTTTTGAATCCTGGTTTTATTGGTGTCCATAATAAATAATCTGTTAAGGTGTTTGCGTTATAAGCTATAGCTTATAAGGCATATATGAACATGATATTCGTGCATGTTTAGGCTATTTGATATATATATAGAGATAGAGCAAATAAAATATGTTTGGAAAAGTTTGGCGATGAAATTGCTAACTGTATAATTAATATAAAGTTAATATTTGTCATTTATATATCCTATTATTAATGGATCTTGAATACGCATTTAAGTATTCATATTTTTGGTGTATTCCAGATAATCATTACATTGGTAAGTTTTTAATGAATATTATTTAAACTAGTGTATAATCTATGGTGTATAATATATATACTGTATATATAAAGAATAGTTTAATGTGTTTAGTTAATATTGCGAATAACTAGTTATTCGTAAATATATATATTTACTAATTTGCATTTATTTTAATAATAATAGAATATTATTATTGTTTATGGTATTTATTCTTTAATCTTTTCTAACTATGCTTAGAGTACATCATGTACATCATTCTTGTGTATATAGTATTATTTTAGTTCATAAGATAATATTTTAAATTAATATAGCAAGAATATCAATTTAAAATAGTATTAAAGTAAGTATGTATAATATAAATATTATAATTAATATTTGGAATACAGTCTTAAATTTAATAGAAGGATGAAATATCATCATCATCTACGGAACACAATACTCCGCAAACCGCCCTCGTCTTACTCAACCAATCAACCAACACGTCGATCAAACCGAATTCCAAAGTGAATATCGCTAAAACATCGGTCGAAATGGTTCCCATTGTAAAAGATAAAATCAAGTCGAAGAAAATCAAAAAACCTACATTTTCAGCTTGCGGTCCTAATTGCAAGGTGAAGATAAAACGCCCAACAGAGTTCACCGAACGCGAGGACTTCTCAAACGACAGACTCAAGAAATTGGTTCGCTCGCAAATGCGCTACAGACTAGCCACTGGTCTGATGTTACTGGTTCTGTCGGTGGTATGTCTGAGTGTGTCAATCAGCGACCCGTCCAATGTGCCCAACGACGTACCTTCGACACCCGCCATTAATTCCATGAAAACGTGTATCGCCGTAATCTCGTTTTCGGGTATGGCGATGTTTCTGTTCGCTATTCTATGGCTGCTATGACGCGTACGGCATATGGATATGGATATGACGTAGTTTAATTTGCATTAGATTTACAATTTGCAATTATAATCTTTAGAAACTGAAGATTAATAAAATATTTAATAAATGATCTCTTAAAATTATAAGTGATGTAAGATCTATTTTTTATCGAATTATATATTTTAAAGTCTTATGATGTTTATAATATAAAATAATAAATTTCTAATAAAATATAAATATATTGTAGTATAATAAATATCAAACCGAAAAAAGATATATTTATATCTATAAATGTCGACATATATATGTATAAAACATAATTTGAATGTATTACATTAATATAATTATGATAGTACTAATTTGATAAATGTCGACATATATATGTATAAAACATAATTTGAATGTATTACATTAATATAATTATGATAGTACTAATTTGATAAGTTAATTAAAATAGATTTTAAATAATTGCAAAATACTTTACACCATGATGTAAAGTTTTTTATACCAATAATTATTTGTCATCTTGGAATACTAATAATAGCTATTATTATATTCAATATAAAATGTACCTTATTATACTATCATATGTATATCCATAAAAGGCATATCTATTATATTGCTCTGCTATATTTCTTATTATAAAGAAAAATTATTTTTTCAATAAAAATATTATTTTTATTTTGCTAAAAAATAGTTGATATTATTCAATCTGATATTATTAATCTATATATGCATATATTTATATCACACGAGGCACACATCAATATATACTATAGCTCCTAGAGTTGAAGAGTAGTCAATTTTGATATACTTTATCTCTAGTTACTATATGTTTTATAAAGGTGAAAATATATTCCATAATAATATTTATATAACTTTACAATCTTTGTACACGTTTTGATCAATTGACACAATTTTCCTTTATCTTTAATATATATATTAATTCTATTTTAGTGATACAGAATAATTTATTTTATTTATAATAAATAATTCTCGTATTATTTGTATGTAAATTCGATCAATTCTTGTTTTGAATATCTATTTGAGTATCTATTGAATATCTATTTGAGTATAAGAATATATCTTTATACATTAGTATACTATTACTCTGTAGTAGGAATATTATTCAAGGAATTAACATAATAAATTTATAGTTAAATGGATTTAAATATATATGATCAATGTGAAACTGATATAGATATATAAAATAATCACAAGAATATTTTGAATTTTATTTAAAACAATTATAATTTATTGTCAATTATATTGTGCCCAGAATAAATAAAGAAATGAACTTGTAGATGAAAAATGATATGACATTTTCGATCTAAAGATTATAGTACTATAAATACTATTGTAAGTTATGATAAATATTTAAAGATCATATTAAAGCACTTGCAAGACATTTCTTACATGATAAAGTTAACTATTTGTCTAAAAGTAATGTTGTAAGTTTAGTTATCAAAGATAAGAGGTATCTATACTTGTCAAAGAAATTTGTATGCAATATAATATATATATAATATGATCCCACTACTCAATAATATTAAATATACCCAAATTTTATTTTATATAGATTAGAGGTTTCTAACAACAGGAAATTTTTCAAGTTCCACAAAATAATTGTAATATAAAAGAAATTACTTATGGATTTTAAATTAATCAAGAAAAACTGAAACCTAATTATTACGAGTTTAAACTTATTAACAGTTAATTAACTTATTAACAATATGTACATAGTCTGGCTATTGTAAAATTTAGAGACACGAGATATTACATATTTAGAATTTAAGTACTAATAAAAACGAATAAATATCAATTAAAAGCGTTGGAGAAATCCTGATATAGATTATATCTAATTAATTTGATTATAATAAATTTACTCGAAACATATTAGGTAGATATAAATTCTATAAAGTAGAAATAAATATATTGATATCAAGACAAGATAACAAATATATGTCCGTTAATATATTCACAACATAATTCTAATTATCTACAATTGGTAGTCAAAATATCATATAATACCGGATATGAAATCTTAAAAGGGCATTAAAATAATACAGTTTACCAATTGTATATAATATAATCAATATTTATAAATAAAACTGCACAATATTTATAAAAATATTTATTTATAAAAGAATATTTCATATTAGATGATTAATCCCACTCTTCGGAATCTTTAAACATCTTTGCTTCTGCGAAGTGTAGACCAGAACATGGGATTAGGATCTCATATTGCACGAAGGTATAATACAAGACAATGCGATATGCCAGAGAAAAACTTAATAGGTCTTAAAAGCCAATACGTATTAGCAGACAAGAATTAGGATACGCGAAATCTAATCTAAACCCGAACAGAGACATGCAGCTATCCAGACGCAATAGATTAATAAACAAATGGAGTGCATTAAAAACGTAACCAATCCAGGCATGCAACTATACTCAACTAACCTTAGACAAACTTAGAGACACTTATCAATCTAATAACAATTTTTTACGTTGCTATCAACGCTACCACTTTATCCACGGTTGGAATATACAGTAATTTGTAGTAATACAGAGGCTATTGATGTTAGATTTCACTTTCCAGTGATACGCGTGAATTAGGGCACATACAGTAGGATAGGATGACAGCGACTCTAGGTTTGGAGAAGGAGAGGAGGAAGGATGTCGCTGTGTACGCATATCTAAATACATGCAAGACAATGACTATTGTTTCGAGCGCATTCAGAATAACGGATAAAGTTGAGGGAATGAATGATAACGTAAGATAATGTAAGATAAGGTAAGATAAGATAAGATAAGATAAGATAACGTAAGATAATGTAAGATAAGGTAAGATAAGATAAGATAAGATAACGTAAGATAAGGTAAGATAAGATAAGATAAGGTAAGATAAGGTAAGATAACTTAAGATAAGATAAGATAAGGTAAGATAAGGTAAGATAACTTAAGATAAGGTAAGATAAGGTAAGATAAGGTAAGATAACTTAAGATAAGGTAGCGGATGATTTACGATTAGTAAACAATTGAATTCTCCTACATTCTGGTAACTTATAGCAATTAGTAAGTAAATACTATATCAATATAAAAATTGGAAAATCCACTTAAAATATGCATACCGTTGGAAATGCTGTAAAAATGAATGTTTCACGGATATAACAAAATTAATTTGATTCAGAGGGTGAGTCATCGTTCTCGATTACTCATAAAATAAAACTGTTTCTTGGAATTATCAAGCACGAAATACAATCTTTGCAATTTCAAAATATAAGATAATGATATGATCTATTACTACTAGGTGTTAGTGTTAGTGTAGCTGAGTTCATTTGAAATTAGAAATCGTTAAGAAGATAATAATTCATGATAGAAACAATAGAAACAATAAAATTTCTAATGCTGGTTACGAATACTGCGATTACAGATTTTGCGAAATTTAATGAAATAAGAATTCCTAAATAAGAAATACGAGAAATCGAGGAAACTTACATTGTTTTTTTGACGGGTGGGCAGTAGGGTTCCGGAGAAATGGTGTAGCGTTTAGCTTCAAACGTATCGCCGGCTGATCCCCGAACAACCACGCCATTGTCACCAGCGGCTGCCGATGCCGTCGCCGCCGCAGACACCTGTTTATTCTTCTTGGAGGTGACGTTGACACTTTCGCCGACGGGTAAACCGAATGCTTTGGCTTCTACTCGCAGCGAGGACGACCCCGCGATATCGGCGCTACCCAACCTCTTCTGATCGACGAAACCCGGGTAGCCGCGCGACTCCCCGACCGCCGGTTCAGCCGTGACCCTTTCCTGACCGATGACCCCGGGGTGACCTCCTTCACCATGGCCCGAGTAACCGGTGGTTACGTTAGCGACGGCGTCGCGGACATTGTTGGTGTTTTCGCGTGACTTTGGTTTACCCGCGACCCCGGGCTGAACCTTACCCCCACCCCGACCTCGTTGCCGACTACTGACCACGGGTGGCATGGGCAGATCGTTGACCACCTCCTTCTCCTTATCCCATAGAGTCATACTACTCTTGTAATCTTTGTAGGTAATCAGCTTAATTCCCATGAAATTGTGACCTTGCAGGATCTTGTTCTTAACTGCAAATACATTGAGGTGAAAGAGTACGGAAATCTACGCGTATCTGATTTGATAGGCCGCTGACCAATCGTGGCCGTATTCGTGGCCTGGTGGGCCTATCCAATCGGAGTAATAGATATAGAGATGGCGATTTCATTAATATTGTACAAACTAGAAGAGACAAGAACGTCCAAAGCAATTAAAACTACACACACCTTCGTGGATTCCTTCCTTTCTATTCACTCCGATGAATGCAGTTGTATCAGTCAGCCAGCCTATGAAGATGTCACCTGCAGACAGATTCAGTGTAATGGATTCAGTGTAACAGATTCAGTGTAATAGATTCAGTGTAATGGATTCAGTGTAATGGATTCAGTGTAACAGATTCAGTGTAATAGATTCAGTGTAATGGATTCAGTGTAACAGATTCAGTGTAACAGAAAATACAACTAAAGTTTAGGTTTATTAGACTTTTACTAAGTTTTACTTTTGCATTCAACTTTTACATTATCGACAGTTTATTTTCATTCCAGTAGATTTTTGTTAAATGTATATAATGATATTTCCTAGTCTTAAAATTGTGTATATGTTATCGAAGATTCTTTATTAATAAGATAATTAATAAGATAATTAATAAGATAATTAATAAGATAATTAATAAGATAATTAATAAGATAATTAATAAGATAATTAATAAGATAATTAATAAGATAATTAATAAGATAATTAATAAGATAATTAATAAGATAATTAATAAGATAATTAATAAGATAATTAATAAGATAATTAATAAGATAATTAATAAGATAATTAATAAGATAATTAATAAGATAATTAATAAGATAATTAATAAGATAATTAATAAGATAATTAATAAGATAATTAATAAGATAATTAATAAGATTAAGTAAAATAAGATATAGAAAATATAAAATGTTTCTAGATGAATTTTTGAAATGAAAATATAAAATATAAAGGGTTGAATGTAATTCAGTTAATGAAGTGCTATATATATAATGGCATGTAAAGGTCTATATATAATGGCATGTAAAGGTCTATATATAAAGGAATGTAAAGGTCTATATATAATCGCATGTAAAGGCCTATATATAATGGCATGTAAAGGTCTATATATAATGGCATGTAATGGTCTATATATAATGGCATATAAAGGTCTATATATAATGGCATTTAAAGGTCTATATATAATGGCATGTAAAGGCCTATATATAATGGCATGTAAAGGTCTATATATAATGGCATGTAAAGGTCTATATATAAAGGAATGTAAAGGTCTATATATAATCGCATGTAAAGGCCTATATATAATGGCATGTAAAGGTCTATATATAATGGCATGTAAAGGTCTATATATAATGGCATTTAAAGGTCTATATATAATGGCATGTAAAGGCCTATATATAATGGCATGTAAAGGTCTATATATAATGGCATGTAAAGGTCTATATATAAAGGAATGTAAAGGTCTATATATAATCGCATGTAAAGGCCTATATATAATGGCATGTAAAGGTCTATATATAATGGCATGTAAAGGTCTATATATAATGGCATTTAAAGGTCTATATATAATGGCATTTAAAGGTCTATATATAATGGCATGTAAAGGCCTATATATAATGGCATGTAAAGGTCTATAAATAATGGCATGTAAAGGTCTATAAATAATGGCATGTAAAGGTCTATAAATAATGGCATGTAAAGGTCTATATATAATGGCATGTAAAGGTATATATATAATGGCATGTAAAGGTCTATATAATGGCATGTAAAGGTCTATATATAATGGCATGTAAAGGTCTATATATAATGGCATGTAAAGGTCTATATAATGGCATGTAAAGGTCTATATATAATGGCATGTAATGGTCAATATATAATGGCATGTAAAGGTCTATATAATGTCATATAAAGGTCTATATAATGGCATGTAAAGGTCTATATAATGTCATATAAAGGTCTATATAATGGCATGTAAAGGTCTATATAATGGCATGTAAAGGTCTATATATAATGGCATGTAAAGGTCTATATAATGTCATGTAAAGGTCTATATAATGTCATGTAATGGATTACCATGATTCTTGAATGCAGCAATAAGGTCCAGTTGTTTCATCTCAGCATGGAAAGTTGCATGGAAGATATTTTCCCTAGCGGGAGTAACTGCGATATGAGGGAGGAAGAGAGTTATGGGGATTGTAAATAGTATGGGATAAGGTTAAATTAGTTGGATGATGGAGCAGTAGCAGTAGCAGTAGCAGTAGCAGTAGCAGTAGCAGCAGTAGCAGTAGCAGTAGCAGTAGAAGTAGAAGTAGCAGTAGCAGTAGCAGTAGCAGTAGCAGTAGCAGTAGCAGTAGCAGTAGCAGTAGCAGTAGCAGTAGCAGTAGCAGTAGCAGTAGCAGTAGCAGTAGCAGTAGCAGTAGCAGTAGCAGTAGCAGTAGCAGTAGCAGTAGCAGTAGCAGTAGCAGTAGCAGTAGCAGTAGCAGTAGCAGTAGCAGTAGCAGTAGCAGTAGCAGTAGCAGTAGCAGTAGCAGTAGCAGTAGCAGTAGCAGTAGCAGTAGCAGTAGCAGTAGCAGTAGTAGTAGTAGTAGTAGTAGTAGTAGTAGTAGTGTTAGGATTATATACAATATCTAACTACATATTTAAGGATACAGACTATATAAAAGTCAATTCTAACTATTAGGGTTCCTGAGATCCACATAGTTGATGTCTTGAATTCTCATCAAATGAAGCCTAGGTGATTAGTGAGGTTCTGGATTTAGAAACTATGTTTGGAGTAGGGCTAAGATTTGTTATATAAGCTATAAGCGTCTAAAAGTGTTGATATACAAACGTTATGCAATGCTTACTCAAGAACTAACTTGTTATAGAATGGCTTCAACTCATTACAGGAAGGAGCGTCGTAGATCAACAGAGTGTTCTGAGTCACTGTAAAGGTCGGAGGTTAATACATCGAAACGTAGAGCATGGAATTGCTACTTTGTTTATAAAATGCACTTTACGACGTCAAGACAAATACAAGCAATCAGTACAAATATATCCGTGACGGTAGTTTGTCATACGACATCTCTTTGTTTTCAATGTACGACAAAATAGAACATGTTCAAAGTTTGTCGAGAGACAAAAGTATTTGTTCTACCATGGATGTCATATTTTGTTATTATCATCGCTATTGTTTATAGACAAAAGTTAATAATAAATATAAAATGGACTGCATTCAAAAGATTATCCTCCTACGATAAAGAAAATATGAAGTATAATAAACCTGAAATTATATTATACCAATTCTTTTGATTAAACAATCGATTCAACTAATCACACAAGATTTATCTTGTCTTTAACATCCTCGACAATGAGATTTCACTTATCAGTTATTTTAGATCTTTATTACTTAAAATATGGAGTAGCTCAGGGAACCCATTCTACATCCAATATTACTTTCTATTTATATACAATTAAAGAATTAGATGAATTCATCAAATTAACAAATGGATAAACAACAACAATCTTTTTCTCAATTTCAATAATACTTAACTTATAAATAGAAATATAAACAGAAATAACACAATTCCTTTCTTGATAATTAACATAACATACTAATTATTGACTCTACAATGTATTTATCTTATGCTTTACACTATATCTTACGCTTTACACTACATCTTATGCTTTACACTACATCTTATGCTTTACACTACATCTTATGCTTTATACTACATCTTACGCTTTACACTCAATCTTATGCTTTACACTACATCTTATGCTTTACACTACATCTTACGCTTTACACTCAATCTTATGCTTTACACTACATCTTATGCTTTACACTACATCTTATGCTTTACACTACATCTTATGCTTTACACTACATCTTATGCTTTATACTACATCTTATGCTTTACACTACATCTTATGCTTTATACTACATCTTATGCTTTACACTACATCTTATGCTTTACACTACATCTTATGCTTTACACTACATCTTATGCTTTACACTACATCTTATGCTTTACACTACATCTTATGCTTTACACTACATCTTATGCTTTATACTACATCTTATGCTTTACACTACATCTTATGCTTTATACTACATCTTATGCTTTACACTACATCTTATGCTTTACACTACATCTTATGCTTTATACTACATCTTATGCTTTACACTACATCTTATGCTTTACACTACATCTTATGCTTTACACTACATCTTATGCTTTACACTACATCTTATGCTTTACACTACATCTTATGCTTTACACTACATCTTATGCTTTATACTACATCTTATGCTTTACACTACATCTTATGCTTTATACTACATCTTATGCTTTACACTACATCTTATGCTTTACACTACATCTTATGCTTTATACTACATCTTACGCTTTACACTCAATCTTATGCTTTACACTACATCTTATGCTTTACACTACATCTTACGCTTTACACTCAATATTATGCTTTACACTACATCTTATGCTTTACACTACATCTTATGCTTTACACTACATCTTATGCTTTACACTACATCTTATGCTTTACACTACATCTTATGCTTTATACTACATCTTATGCTTTACACTACATCTTATGCTTTACACTACATCTTATGCTTTACACTACATCTTATGCTTTACACTCAATCTTATGCTTTACACTACATCTTATGCTTTACACTACATCTTACGCTTTACACTCAATCTTATGCTTTACACTACATCTTATGCTTTACACTACATCTTATGCTTTATACTACATCTTACGCTTTACACTCAATCTTATGCTTTACACTACATCTTATGCTTTACACTACATCTTACGCTTTACACTCAATCTTATGCTTTACACTACATCTTATGCTTTACACTACATCTTATGCTTTACACTACATATTATGCTTTACACTACATCTTATGCTTTATACTACATCTTATGCTTTACACTACATCTTATGCTTTATACTACATCTTATGCTTTACACTACATCTTATGCTTTACACTACATCTTATGCTTTACACTACATCTTATGCTTTATACTACATCTTATGCTTTACACTACATCTTATGCTTTACACTACATCTTATGCTTTACACTACATCTTACGCTTTACATTACATCTTATGCTTTACACTACATCTTACGCTTTACACTACATCTTATGCTTTACACTACATCTTATGCTTTACACTACATCTTATGCTTTACACTACATCTTATGCTTTACACTACATCTTATGCTTTACACTTCTCATGCGAGGGACTGATAACTCAATATATTTGTAATAAAACATTTCAATTGTTAGGTCCGCTAAAATGGAATCAACTTCAAAGTGAATTTCTATCCCCAACTTAAATATAAGATCAAATGCTTTTCAATTCATTATCGTAAGCGTTACTCGAAATCCTTCAAAAGAATGAATAATATATAATTATTGAGTCCATAAACAGGAATTTATTTGTTTTTTATAATATCTAGATTTTATTTTCCTTTTTATAAATCAATTGAACACAAATACACAAATACAAATGTACCTTGGTTTAAATAAACAAATCACAAACATAAACACAAATACACACACACACATACATACTTGCACATATCTATAAAAATTTACATACAACTACAGATTTCTACAGACATACATACATATACAGATATCTACAAACATTTACAGACATTAACAGACATTTACAGAGATTAACAGATATCCATAGATAAAGTAATAGTGATTACAGACCTTTATACAGAATTACAGTTATTTACATCTAAGTAGAGAAATTAGATTGAACTGATTGAACTGAAAAATGAATGCAAAATAAAAAGTATATACTTAATGTTGTACTTAAGTAGATACAAATCCCTTAACAATAGGCAAGTAGTAGAAGTAATATGAATCTAGAAGGTTCTAAAAACCCATGTAAGTATATCATCGACATTAATCGAATGCAGTGTATAGAACAAACCGAGGTAATTTGAAATTGAGATGTAGATAATGCCAGTGACAAATGCATCGTATCCAGCCTCATGCATCTTATCGCAGTCGTAAGTGTAAATCTTATCAGTCGTGAAATCTGTACACGTTTTGCAAAGGTTAACTATAGGTAATGACCTCATAAAGTGTGTTATGGTGACGGGAGCGAAAGTTGAATAAATAATAGTTGGGACGAGTCATAAAGGGTGAAGGAAATACACTAACTGAGATCAGGAAGAATGAATGGTTTGTTATGTAACACTTTCATGATATTGACAAGAGTAGAGTTGCTGAGAATATCCTGAATGAATTGAGATGATATATATCTTCTATATAGGAATTAGGATCTTAATAATTAGTAATTAGGATATTAATAATTGGGAATTAGGAGCTTAATAACTAGGAATTTAGAGCTTAATAACTAGTAATTTAGAGCTTAATAACTAGTAATTTAGAGCTTAATAACTAGTAATTTAGAGCTTAATAACTAGTAATTTAGAGCTTAATAACTAGGAATTTAGAGCTTAATAACTGGGAATTTAGAGCTTAATAACTAGTAATTAGGATCTTAATAACTAATAATTAGGATCTTAATAACTGGGAATTAGGAGCTTAATAACTAGTAATTAGGATCTTAATAACTAGTAATTAGGATCTTAATAACTAGTAATTAGGATCTTAATAACTGGGAATTAGGAGCTTAATAACTAGGAATTTAGAGCTTAATAACTAGTAATTAGGTTCTTAATAACTAGTAATTAGGATCTTAATAACTGAGAATTAGGAACTTAATAACTGGGAATTAGGATCTTAATAACTGGGAATTAGGATCTTAATAACTGGGAATTAGGAGCTTAATAACTAGAAATTAGGATATTAATAACTGAGAATTAGGATCTTAATAACTGGGAATTAGGAACTTAATAACTAGGAATTAGGAGCTTAATAACTAGAAATTAGGAACTTAATAACTAGAAATTAGGATCTTAATAACTGAGAATTAGGAACTTAATAACTAGGAATTAGAATCTTAATAACTAGTAATTAGGATCTTAATAACTGAGAATTAGGAACTTAATAACTATAAATTAGGATCTTAATAACTGGGAATTAGGAACTTAATAACTAGGAATTAGGAGCTTAATAACTGAGAATTAGGAACTTAATAACTAAGAATTAGGAGCTTAATAACTAGTAATTAGGAGCTTAATAACTAGTAATTAGGAGCTTAATAACTAGTAATTAGGAGCTTAATAACTGGGAATTAGGAGCTTAATAACTGGGAATTAGGAGCTTAATAACTGGGAATTAGGAGCTTAATAACTAGTAATTAGGATCTTAATAACTAGTAATTAGGATCTTAATTACTGGGAATTAGGAGCTTAATAACTGAGAATTAGGAACTTAATAACTAAGAATTAGGATCTTAATAACTGGGAATTAGGATCTTAATAACTGGGAATTAGGAGCTTAATAACTAGAAATTAGGATCTTAATAACTGGGAATTAGGATCTTTATAACTGGGAATTGGGATCTTAATAACTGTGAATTAGGATCTTAATAACTAGTAATTAGGATCTTAATTACTGGGAATTAGGATCTTAATAACTAAGAATTAGGATCTTAATAACTAGAAATTAGGATCTTAATAACTGGGAATTAGGATCTTAATAACTGAGAATTAGGAACTTAATAACTAGAAATTAGGATCTTAATAACTGGGAATTAGGAACTTAATAACTAGGAATTTAGAGCTTAATAACTAGTAATTAGGATCTTAATAACTAGTAATTAGGATCTTAATAACTGGGAATTAGGAGCTTAATAACTAGGAATTTAGAGCTTAATAACTAGTAATTAGAAGCTTAATAACTAGAAATTAGGATCTTAATAACTGGGAATTAGGAACTTAATAACTGGGAATTAGGAGCTTAATAACTAGTAATTAGGAGCTTAATAACTAGTAATTAGGAGCTTAATAACTAGAAATTAGGAACTTAATAACTGGGAATTAGGAGCTTAGTAACTGGGAATTAGGATCTTAATAACTGGGAATTAGGATCTTAATAACTAGTAATTAGGATCTTAATTACTGGGAATTAGGATCTTAATAACTAAGAATTAGGATCTTAATAACTAGAAATTAGGATCTTAATAACTGGAAATTAGGATCTTAATAACTGAGAATTAGGAACTTAATAACTAGAAATTAGGATCTTAATAACTGGGAATTAGGATCTTAATAACTAGTAATTAGGATCTCAATAACTGAGAATTAGGAGCTTAATAACTGAGAATTAGGAACTTAATAACTAGTAATTAGGATCTTAATAACTGAGAATTAGCATCTTAATTACTGGGAATTAGGAGCTTAATAACTGACAATTAGGAACTTAATAACTAGAAATTAGGATCTTAATAACTGGGAATTAGGAACTTAATAACTAGTAATTAGGATCTTAATAACTGGGAATTAGGAACTTAATAACTAGGAATTAGGAGCTTAATAACTGAGAATTAGGAACTTAATAACTAGGAATTAGGAGCTTAATAACTGAGAATTAGGAACTTAATAACTAAGAATTAGGATCTTAATAACTGAGAATTAGGAACTTAATAACTAGAAATTAGGATCTTAATAACTAGTAATTAGGAGCTTAATAACTAGTAATTAGGAGCTTAATAACTGGGAATTAGGAGCTTAATAACTGGGAATTAGGAGCTTAATAACTAGTAATTAGGAGCTTAATAACTGAGAATTAGGAACTTAATAACTAAGAATTAGGATCTTAATAACTGGGAATTAGGAGCTTAATAACTAGTAATTAGGAGCTTAATAACTGAGAATTAGGAACTTAATAACTAGTAATTAGGATCTTAATAACTGAGAATTAGGAACTTAATAACTAGAAATTAGGATCTTAATAACTGAGAATTAGGAACTTAATAACTAGGAATTAGAATCTTAATAACTAGTAATTAGGATCTTAATTACTAGGAATTAGGAGCTTAATAACTGAGAATTAGGAACTTAATAACTAGGAATTAGGAGCTTAATAACTGAGAATTAGGAACTTAATAACTAAGAATTAGGATCTTAATAACTGAGAATTAGGAACTTAATAACTAGAAATTAGGATCTTAATAACTAGTAATTAGGAGCTTAATAACTAGTAATTAGGAGCTTAATAACTGGGAATTAGGAGCTTAATAACTGGGAATTAGAAGCTTAATTACTAGGAATTAGGAGCTTAATAACTGAGAATTAGGAACTTAATAACTAAGAATTAGGATCTTAATAACTGGGAATTAGGAGCTTAATAACTAGTAATTAGGAGCTTAATAACTGAGAATTAGGAACTTAATAACTAGTAATTAGGATCTTAATAACTGAGAATTAGGAACTTAATAACTAGAAATTAGGATCTTAATAACTGAGAATTAGGAACTTAATAACTAGGAATTAGAATCTTAATAACTAGTAATTAGGATCTTAATTACTAGGAATTAGGAGCTTAATAACTGAGAATTAGGAACTTAATAACTAAGAATTAGGATCTTAATAACTGGGAATTAGGAGCTTAATAACTAGTAATTAGGAGCTTAATAACTAGTAATTAGGAGCTTAATAACTAGTAATTAGGAGCTTAATAACTGGGAATTAGGAGCTTAATAACTGGGAATTAGGAGCTTAATAACTGGGAATTAGGAGCTTAATAACTAGTAATTAGGATCTTAATAACTAGTAATTAGGATCTTAATAACTGAGAATTAGGAACTTAATAACTAGAAATTAGGATCTTAATAACTGGGAATTAGGATCTTAATAACTAGTAATTAGGATCTCAATAACTGAGAATTAGGAGCTTAATAACTGAGAATTAGGAACTTAATAACTAGTAATTAGGATCTTAATAACTGAGAATTAGCATCTTAATTACTGGGAATTAGGAGCTTAATAACTGACAATTAGGAACTTAATAACTAGAAATTAGGATCTTAATAACTGGGAATTAGGAACTTAATAACTAGTAATTAGGATCTTAATAACTGGGAATTAGGAACTTAATAACTAGGAATTAGGAGCTTAATAACTGAGAATTAGGAACTTAATAACTAGGAATTAGGAGCTTAATAACTGAGAATTAGGAACTTAATAACTAAGAATTAGGATCTTAATAACTGAGAATTAGGAACTTAATAACTAGAAATTAGGATCTTAATAACTAGTAATTAGGAGCTTAATAACTAGTAATTAGGAGCTTAATAACTGGGAATTAGGAGCTTAATAACTGGGAATTAGGAGCTTAATAACTAGTAATTAGGAGCTTAATAACTGAGAATTAGGAACTTAATAACTAAGAATTAGGATCTTAATAACTGGGAATTAGGAGCTTAATAACTAGTAATTAGGAGCTTAATAACTGAGAATTAGGAACTTAATAACTAGTAATTAGGATCTTAATAACTGAGAATTAGGAACTTAATAACTAGAAATTAGGATCTTAATAACTGAGAATTAGGAACTTAATAACTAGGAATTAGAATCTTAATAACTAGTAATTAGGATCTTAATTACTAGGAATTAGGAGCTTAATAACTGAGAATTAGGAACTTAATAACTAGGAATTAGGAGCTTAATAACTGAGAATTAGGAACTTAATAACTAAGAATTAGGATCTTAATAACTGAGAATTAGGAACTTAATAACTAGAAATTAGGATCTTAATAACTAGTAATTAGGAGCTTAATAACTAGTAATTAGGAGCTTAATAACTGGGAATTAGGAGCTTAATAACTGGGAATTAGAAGCTTAATTACTAGGAATTAGGAGCTTAATAACTGAGAATTAGGAACTTAATAACTAAGAATTAGGATCTTAATAACTGGGAATTAGGAGCTTAATAACTAGTAATTAGGAGCTTAATAACTGAGAATTAGGAACTTAATAACTAGTAATTAGGATCTTAATAACTGAGAATTAGGAACTTAATAACTAGAAATTAGGATCTTAATAACTGAGAATTAGGAACTTAATAACTAGGAATTAGAATCTTAATAACTAGTAATTAGGATCTTAATTACTAGGAATTAGGAGCTTAATAACTGAGAATTAGGAACTTAATAACTAAGAATTAGGATCTTAATAACTGGGAATTAGGAGCTTAATAACTAGTAATTAGGAGCTTAATAACTAGTAATTAGGAGCTTAATAACTAGTAATTAGGAGCTTAATAACTGGGAATTAGGAGCTTAATAACTGGGAATTAGGAGCTTAATAACTGGGAATTAGGAGCTTAATAACTAGTAATTAGGATCTTAATAACTAGTAATTAGGATCTTAATAACTGAGAATTAGGAACTTAATAACTAAGAATTAGGATCTTAATAACTAAGAATTAGGATCTTAATAACTAGGAATTAGGAACTTAATAACTAGTAATTAGGATATTAATTACTGGGAATTAGGAACTTAATAACTGGGAATTAGGAACTTAATAACTGGGAATTAGGAGCTTAATAACTGGAAATCAAGAGCTCAATAATAAGGGATTGTTAACTAACAGTTAGGAGCTAAATAACTAAGAATTAGATGTTTAATAAATTATATTTAATAGTGTATATAAATGATATTTAATAGTGTATATACTATATACATATACATGATATTTAATAGTGTATATACTATATACATATACATGATATTTAATAGTGTAATACTATATACATATAAATGATATTTAATAGTGTATATACTATATACATATAAATGATATTTAATAGTGTATATACTATATACATATAAATGATATTTAATAGTGTATATACTATATACATATAAATGATATTTAATAGTGTATATACTATATACATATAAATGATATTTAATAGTGTATATACTATATACATATAAATGATATTTAATAATGTATATACTATATTCATATAAATGATATTTAATAGTGTATATACTATATACATATAAATGATATTTAATAGTGTATATACTATATACATATAAATGATATTTAATAGTGTATATACTATATACATATAAATGATATTTAATAGTGTATATACTATATACATATAAATGATATTTAATAATGTATATACTATATACATATAAATGATATTTAATAGTGTATACACTATATACATATAAATGATATTTAATAGTGTATACACTATATACATATAAATGATATTTAATAGTGTATACACTATATACATATAAATGATATTTAATAGTGTATATACTATATACATATAAATGATATTTAATAGTGTATATACTATATACATATAAATGATATTTAATAGTGTATATACTATATACATATAAATGATATTTAATAGTGTATATACTATATACATATAAATGATATTTAATAGTGTATATACTATATACATATAAATGATATTTAATAGTGTATATACTATATACATATAAATGATATTTAATAGTGTATATACTATATACATATAAATGATATTTAATAGTGTATATACTATATACATATAAATGATATTTAATAGTGTATATACTATATACATATAAATGATATTTAATAGTGTATATACTATATACATATAAATGATATTTAATAGTGTATATACTATATACATATAAATGATATTTAATAGTGTATATACTATATACATATAAATGATATTTAATAGTGTATATACTATATACATATAAATGATATTTAATAGTGTATATACTATATACATATAAATGATATTTAATAGTGTATATACTATATACATATAAATGATATTTAATAGTGTATATACTATATACATATAAATGATATTTAATAGTGTATATACTATATACATATAAATAATAATTAATAGTGTATATACATATAAATGATATTTAAGAATACTAGAAAATATATAAATTGAATAGAAAAACCTTGAGGAGAGTTTGAGACCAGATATACTTAGTATCAACGATTCTGTATGTGATGAGTATAGGGTGATGTGTGCGGGGTAGGGTATAGTATATGGTATGGTCATGATTAGGGGTAAGGTGTAAGGTGTATGTGTGTGTATATATATATATATAAATATGCCAATTTGTATGGAAATACAAACTTTGGAAAAATACATTGAACCAATTGTTGATATTCTTCAAATTCCTGTAGGAGAAAATAAATACATAATTAATTAGTAATAAATTTAATTTTCAATGTTTAACTATTATTAATTAATATGGTATTTTTATAATATTTATTAAATTACTATTATTAAGAGGCAGCGAAAAATATTGGTTTAAATTTTTAATTAAAATTTTAAAATTGAATTCATTTTCTTTAAAATTATTTATAAAATGTCAAAAAATGTATAAAATTATAAGCAGCTCAATTTTACAATAACCAAGTCAATTAATTTAGTAATAATATAGTTTTATATTATTATGATAAGTTAACAAATTTAATTGATTTCAAAAATTAAAAAATGTAACATTGATAATAAGTGACTTGATATTTATATAATAGGTCTCGCCACTGTACATGAGATATAGCCAATGAAATGAAAACATTTTATTTACTCGTATATGATTTCTTTTCATTAATAATTCACAATTTAGATGCTAATATCTCAGAATTATTTTTTTTATTTTTTTAGAATATAATCAATTTTGAAACTCATGAATCTTTATGAAATTTTAAGAGTAGATATATAATATATAGCTAATAGTATATAGGTATACCTATACAATATATATATATTTTGTAAGTTAAATATATAGTATAAATATAATTATATTACAAAAAGCTCATAGAATAAATAAATTGTACTATTTTTCAATATATTTTTTAAATACTATCTTTCATTATATCTATACCATAATCATATAAAAAGTTTTATATCTATATATATAAATATATATAAATATATCTATATTTATTTCTATATATATATATATAAATATATCTATATTTATATAAATATAAATATAATAAAATAATAAAAATAAAATTATTATAATCTTACATAAGATATGATCTATCAAGTGGACACCTATTTTTCCAATGTTTTACATATAAACCCAACTAATGTTTCACTGCCTTTTAATACAATTGAAGTATATCATAGAAATGGAAGAAGATACAAAAACGTAACACAAACCTCAGGCAGATCAGAAATGAATCTATTTATTGTGTGCATCAGATCTAGGGACAGATTATGACCCACCAATGTTTTACCCTGCATGTGTGTGTGTTTGTGTGTGTGTGTGAGTGTGTGTGTGTGTGTGTGTTTGAGTGTGAGTGTGTGTGTGTGAGTGTGTGTGTGTGTATGTGTGTGTGTGAGCATTGCAGAACTTTTATAGAAATATATACTACATAGTTTTTATAATGAATTTGAATAACTATTACACCAAATACCAACACTTGCACTGATTCTCTTGATGATTTTACAGAAACCAGCAGAATTTTTGATGTTGTCCTGAAATTGAAAAAATTAGTTTATAGCAAAATTACAGATGGAAATATATTCTAAATGTTGATATATTTCTAAGATAATGGAAAGTAGTAGATTACTTAGACGTACATACAGGTGTAGTGCATTAGGTTATACAAGGGTATTGAATAGCCTTTGTATGGGTTATACATGGGTATTGAATAGTCTTTGTATAGGTTATACAAGGGTATTGAATAGCCTATGTATAGGTTATATAAGGGTATTGAATAGCCTATGTATAGGTTATACAAGGGTATTGAATAACCTTTGTATAGGTTATACATGGGTATTGAATAGCCTTTGTATGGGTTATACATGGGTATTGAATAGCCTTTGTATGGGTTATACAAGGGTATTGAATAGCCTTATATAGGTTATACAATAGTATTGAATAGCCTTTGTATGGGTTATACAAGGTTATTGAATAGCCTATGTATAGGTTATACAAGGTTATTGAATAGCCTATGTATAGGTTATACAACGGTATTGAATAGCCTATGTATATGTTATACAAGGGTATTGAATAACCTTTGTATAGGTTATACATGGGTATTGAAAAGCCTTTGTATAGGTTATACATGGGTATTGAAAAGCCTCTGTATGGGTTATACAAGGGTATTGAATAGCCTTTGTATAGGTTATACATGGGTATTGAATAGCCTTTGTATGGGTTATACAAGGGTATTGAATAGCCTTTGTATAGGTTATACATGGGTATTGAATAGCCTTTGTATGGGTTATACATGGGTATTGAATAGCCTTTGTATGGGTTATACAAGGGTATTGAATAGCCTTATATAGGTTATACAATAGTATTGAATAGCCTTTGTATGGGTTATACATGGATATTTAATAACCCAGGTATAGGTTATACAAGGGTATTGAATAACCTTTGTATAGGTTATACAAGGGTATTGAATAGCCTTTGTTTAGTTTATAGAGGGTTATTGAATAGCCTTATATAGGTTAAACAAGGGTATTAAATAGCCTATGTATAGGTTAAAAAAGTGTATTTAATAGCCTCTAGCCACTAGCCACTAACCACTAGCCACTAGCCTCTAGCCATTAGCCACTAGCCATTAGCCACTAGCCTCTAACCACTAGCCTCTAGCCACTAGCCTCTAGCCACTAGCCTCTAGCCTCTAGCCACTAACCACTAGCCTCTAACCTCTAGCCACTAGCCATTAGCCACTAGCCTCTAACCACTAGCCTCTAGCCATTAGCCACTAGCCATTAGCCTCTAACCACTAGCCATTGGCCACTGGCCATTAGCCATTAGCCTCTAACCTCTAACCACTAGCCACTAGCCTCTAGCAATAACCTTCGCCACACAATTGTATAATAACCCGGTCGTTCTCATACTTTATGTTCTTAATGGAGTTCACTTGAGCTTTATTGCTCTTAATTACTTTCATATTTTCACTTCCCTGCATGGAGTCGAACATTAACCAGTTATCATCTTTCTGGAACCTGCGAAAGGGAATGTATGTGATGGGGGGAGTGGAGTGGGAGTGGGGGGGCAGGGAATGTGTTATAGGGTGAGCGAGTAGTGGGGATTAGTAGGTGGGATTGAGTAGTATGAAGTGTGTGGGCGGTGAGTAGTTGTGGGAATGGGGAGGAGTGGGAATGGGGAGGAGTGGGAGGCGAGGATGAGTATATGTAGTGGGGACAGTCTGTGGGATGGGAGTGTGTAGTGAGGGGGAGTAATTAGTGGGAGGAATATATAGTGGGGGGAAGTGTGTAGTGGAGCGAGTAAGTATTGAGGGGAATGTAGTGATATTTATCATGTTTAATTATAAAATTAATTGTATTATTATTTTTAATTTAAACAGGTAACATAATATGAAAGTGTTCTTCAAATTAAAATATAAAAATATGATCGATGAAATAATATTTCACAATAACTTGATCTTTTTACCATAAGATATTTGTAATATTAGAAAGTTATCAACTTAATAATTTAAACATTGAAAAATTAAGGAAATCTTAAGGATTTTTAGACATTTTAAAATATAATATTTGTAATGTTATCAATTTTTAAAAATGCAAATAAAATTCAATTGTGTCCATAAACAAAAAATGAAAAAATTTCAATATTATTTTATTTTTTATCCGGTAGGCAATTTTTAAATATTTTGATCCAAAATTTGGCATATCATATTATTAATACTTTATTTAAGAAATATTAAATTAAAAAAAAACATTTTTAATACCAACCTCAGAGTAAAGTAAGATGGGACGTATTATGAGGTTTGTAGTGGGGTTCTTAGTAGGGTGTGTAGTGGGGGGTATAATTGGGTGTTTACTGGGGTTTGTAGTATGGGGTTTAGCGGGGAGTGTAGTTTGGTGTATAGTGGGGGGTATGATGGGGTGTGTAGTGGGGTGTTTACTGGGGTATGTAGTAGGGTGTTTACTGGGGTATGTGGTAGGGTGTTTACTGGGGTGTGTAGTGGGGTGTATAGTGGGGGTGTAGTGGGATATTTAATGGAGTGTATAGTGGGCCGAGGAGGGGCGAGCTTTTAATTCAATTTGAAATTAAACTTCAAAAGATAAAAATGTTTACAGATAATGAAAGTTCACATTTCATAACGCTTTTATGCACTGGACAGACTTTACAAATATGGAAATCCGCAAACTGACCAAGGCTTCACATATTTATGAATCATCAGGCGATCGAATGAAGAGCTGGCTTTCAGGACAATCTCTGAAATCCGGGCAAAGAAAAAGTTTAGAGCAAAGCGAGGAAGAGATATTATCATTGAAGAAAAGCGTAATGGATATGTTATTAAAAAATAGTATTCTAAAACTTATTTAAAACAAATAAATGCTTTGCATGTACAGAATTAAATTAGAATATTGTTTTTTTTTACTTTACAACATGATTTTTATTAAAATCTATTACTGGACACGACGATACAATTACACGACGGGGAATAGAAACAGGAAGTGGTGAGTAGGCCGCGCAGAAACCTTTCTCGCTGCAGTTCGGGTCGGTGAACTTGGTGAGAATGGTCCTGAGGCTGTTCAAGTGTTCTCGGTGGTTCTGCGGCACCTTACCGGTGGGATGTTTGTAAGGGTTACGTTCTGCTGCGTGGTGCTGGGTCTTCAGCATCTCCAGGCGACTGTTAATGGTCTCGTCCTTAGTCCAGGTGATGCCTGCGGGGGGAGAGGCGTGTGTAGAGAGAGCGAGTCGGCTGGTGATCGCAGAGGTGGAGAAGCCTATCTTATACCAAAGAGAGAGAATAGAGGCAAACTTAAGGGAATGTTAAACTTACAAAAATTGTAATCATTCTCTTACTCAGGAGTAACTCAACGTTAAAGTTAAACCATAAAGTTGCACTTTGCGCTCTAACCTTTACTGATCCAGCGATTGAAATCAAATCCTTGTTCGCTAAGAAACTGCAAACACGACACCTAGAGTAAAAGTAAGATATTATCGAACACCATCTGATTTAATTCATAACTATCGATGTGATTTTATGAGGCTGTATATAATGTTGCCATCTTTGACAATATCATTAATTCCGTTTATATTATTCTAAATAAAGTTTCACTAAATAATCGTAATTCTAAATACATAAGAATTACGATGGATCAAAATTCTTACATATAATATAAATAAAAATGGATCTATAATCAATGTTAGTATCTAAAAGAGAATAATTAAATTAAACGTGTGTAAAAGTAAAAAGGGTAATATGCAACATAAAAGGAATACAAAGTTAATTTAAACTTGGCAGTGAAATAAATCATTGGAGTTTTTCTTGGCATTTTGAAAGACGTAGAAATTCACCGGAGTGACATCGTACCTGAAGTTTCAACAAATTGCATCAGTGTGGATATAAAGATTGCTCCGAAGTTAATTTGCAATGTGAAACTTATATAACATATAGAACACATGAACATATTGATTTACTATCTACGTATTATATTTATTGCTAAAGTAAAAAATCAAATCTATAGTAAAATCTCTTAATTATAAGATGATATCAAAAATTAAAAACTTTACCAAAAATACTACAATAAATATAAACCCGAGTGTCGCTGGATTCTGTTTGAACAGGCAAATCCCGTATTGAATTGGCATATAGTTTGCAGAGGTCTATGTAAAATAAAATATTTAAAATAACTTATTTATAATCTTTGATGCATAAAGAGGGGATCCCAATGAGATCACCAGGTAGAATTATGTATTAAAGGCATATATTTTATTGATGTATCCATTTAATCGATGATATTACGATTTTAGAACAAATTGCATCGATATAATTTTTACAGCAATGAATGTAAAATAATGAACTTTATCTGAATTTTAATTAGATCAATATCTCTATATATCTGTATATAGATTATAATCTATTTTGCATAAATGCATCATTATAATGATACATACTCTACATATTAATTTACTATACACATGCAGTCAATTATTAAAATATTATTTATTCAAGACATATTAAACTAATTAGAATAATTAATTGTTTTATTGATAACTTATTATTAATTAATATAATTCATATTATTTATTATATATATACACACACACATATATATATATAAATATATATAGATATTAAGAATTCAATTTTTTAAATTTATTTATAAACTTCTTATTTAATGAAATTAAAGACTTATTTACGTATATATTTTATATAAAAATCTATAGATTAAAACAATGAATTACCTATGATGATCTTTGCAAATCTTATCGTAATCGATTATCTTTACGAATCTTAAAAATAGAATACTCAAAATTTAAAACAAGTTTTAAATATCTTACCGGTACAATTGATTACCGTGCAATTTTAGGGGTTCCCACTAAAAAGCACTAAACAGCTGATAAACGATAGAATCTTGACGGACAAATGAATATAGCAACACACTTCCAAAGTCATATAAAGGAGATATTTTTGTACATACCATTGTTTATATTAATATATAAAAACAGAATTTAAGTCGATTTTGATTACAGATTCAAATTATTATCGTTTCATCTCAATGGTGCGAAGGGCAAACATCTGTTGTTGATGCTTCTAATCTCATACAAGAGAATTTCGAATGTAAAAGCTACCTTTGCTATGTTATAAACATATGTCACTCTGTTTTTTGACGGAGTTACATTAATCTATCTGAAACTGATTGGGAGTAAAATATAATCAGTAATTAAAATTCAAACTCATGGATACAAAAATAAGAAACAACAGTAGACAAATAAGTTAAATGAATTGTTAAACATAATACATTTATTTACACTCATTGCAAATACATATATTGAGGTTAGTTACTAATTTGTGTTCGTTAAACTAATGGATTAGGGAACATTTGTGTATGAACAACATTATTACAATTATATAAAATAATTTTATTCTAATAATAATAATATATAAATATTACATATAATTAACAAAAGATACGTTATATTAATAAACCAATATGCTCACCATGGATATGTATATCATTCCACAAATAAAAATGAATTAAACTGTATATTTTTAAATGTACAATCCTAACATGGAAACATTTAGATCGCTAATCATCGAAATAGATCGATTAGAAACAGGTAGAATCATCAAAGATCATAAAATGATCATTAATATCACATTGAACCATATAATTACGTCATTACTTCGTTTGGTATTACTATTTTGTGTTGACTAAATTCTAGTCTTAATCTTTTGACAGAAAGTATCGATGTAGATTATAAAATATTCATATCTTGATATATAATACTTGTAGAGTATAAAAATAGCTGATTCAACATGGAATTCGTATAAAAACAAATAGAAACTGAATATTATATTATAAGAGTATTAAAATTTTAAAATAAATATGGTGTCGTAATGAATAAATTACAACTTCACTCAAAATCATTTTAATTCTAAAATTGAATATCACATGTTAGTTAGACTATTAAAAAGAAAACTCAGTAGATATCGCTACTGCATATTATTTAGAAACAAACTTTGCATAATTTCTTGTACCAATCATTGATGTCATCAAAATGATTAAATCTATACTTTGGATCGCCAGCATTCAATCCTGGAATTAAAAAATATTTATATATATTGATATGTTATAAAAAAGATTTAAATAGAAATAACTGATAAGTCGATTAATTAGTATATCAATCTGGATTATAAAGTATGAACAAGTGATATCAATTTAATTTTTTCTAATTTATATTTAAAATATATTTAAATTTTCAATTCAATATAAATGTAACCCGTAAATTCTGTATCAAATGAAATAAAATCGCAGTTGTCGATTGCTTCATAAATTTCATCTAATTTTTCATCAAAATCTATTGTAATAAAATAGTATTTGTTATAACAATAAAGTTAATATAGCTATTAAGTTTAAAATTAACTTTAATACAATTCAATAAAGTATATGAATGAAATATTATAATATTACAAAAAATTACATTATATTTAATATTAATATATTATATATTATTAATGACATTTTAAATAATAATTATTGATTTTTAAAATACACAAATATAGTATATAAAATATATTATATTCAGTATATCAGTACTGAATATAAATGTTGCTCTAAATAGGTATTATAGATAATATAAATTCATATACTTAATATGTAGTATACGCATAACAAGCATTTATGATACTGGAATATTATGTAATTGAAAAATATATTATATATTATAATATAATATTGCATATATATTATTATAATTTATATTTGTATTATTTTTGTGACGATACTCACAAAATGCTGCTGCACATTTCAACGCACGCAATACGGGTATATTTGATATACTCCGTACATTTAATTTAAATTATTTATATAAAGTTAAAGAGTATATATGTATTTATTTAAATACAATAATATATTTAAATTGAATATTATTTAAAAGCAAATTATTGATCTGGTTCAACAAAAAAAAACAATATATTACTAAATTAAATAAAATAAATTGTAATTGATAATTTCAATATACTAACTAGTTTTATCGATGTTCATTTTTCAAAAATTGGTCTCTAAATTAATATAATTATAAGAGTTTCTAGTTGTTTGGAATTATAGAAAAACTGAAAAGTATATCAAATAGAATTTATGAAAAAAGTTCAAAAATACTAGATTTCGCAGTTTTTCAGAAACACGGTATGTGAACAATGGATTAACCGGAAAGATTTGATCAGCTACAAATACCAAAATTTAAATTTCCATCTGAGAACTTATAAAATTAAATATGCTTAACTACCGATAATTATATTTTAATAAGATAATTATCAAATCATTTATTTATTTTAAAATATTTTTATAACTGATTATGTTATATTATAGATACAAATTTTTAAAATGGAACATTCCAAAATTCCATAAAAGTGAACTTGGGTAAATAATTCGGGATACTAATATTGTGATGGGAAGATTTAAGAAAATAATTAATAAGAAATATATTGATACTTATAGGAACATATATTATCATTATAAATTATATTTAAAAATAAAATTGAACCCTAATTGTATTATTAAATATATCTATATATTATAAATGGTACATATAAATGGTATAATATATACTATAAGTTAATGAATATGGTTAACACTTTAATTTGCATGTCCACTAGATATAGTACACTGCAGTGTACATGTACAATGTACACTGTACAGTGTACAGTGTACATCGTATACTGATCATAGATTATATAAGTGATACATTATACAAGTGTAAGTGATTGTTAACAATCTAAAGATGACTTTCTATCAAATTAATATTGTAAATATATACCGGTTATTATAAATACCCCTGCGCCCTCTGTTATAGAACTACACTATGATGCCCACCTAAAGGCCATGTTATTAATCATTAATTAATGCATAATTTATTCACAAAAAATCCGTAAATACTGTTAAAATTATAGTTTGCAAACTATAATTTTAAAATCAGTAAATATTACAGAATAAATCATATCATATTTTATCACTTGAGTTTAAGAGAATAATCACTTCAATAGTTGAATATCATCAATAAGATTAATAAACGTTACTTATATATAATTTCAATGAAACAAATTTATTAAACGCTAGCCCTGATTTTCTATACCAAATATCAGACTCTGGTTTAGACACATGGAAAACGATAGACTACATCTTAAGATGACATAATTCTGCCATCACTCTTCCGTATAATAATATCTGATAGATTTCTAAATATGAACTTGGTTGATTTTGAAAAAATTGTCAAACTTTTTAAGTGTAATTACGAATACCCCTGAAAATACGGCTACTACTTTCTTCTAATTTAGTTGGCTCAGGAGTGTAATGGATAAATTAATAATGGAAACATTAATCCAACTACGTAAAATTAGTTTATATTTGATATATCGATGATTGCAACTAATATAAGCTATTAATTCTTCATTTACCAATAATAGTATACTATGTACATCATTTATATCGGTAGATAAATCCAATGGACAACATATAATGAGAGATTTTAAAGTAAAAATGCGATCTACTGGGCATGTACTCGATATATAACAGAACACTTATGAGAGATCATAAATATCTGTGATAGAAACAATATATCCACATATATTTATGATATCTGTTTAACTCCTTCGAAATCGGTGAAAAGCATATGGCTATCTTTAGGATCTATAACAGAAAACGCATTGGTATTCAACTCCAAGACGTTTCTGAATGAATGGTAGGAGAACAAAGTTCAAAGATAATATTACAGCACTGACCACTATAATTCCAAACTTTGAACCGATGGTACTTTTACATTAATCAGATTTACCATTAAATCATTCCCTAGTATTGGTAAGTCTAAATAGAGAAAATTACTAAAGTTAACCTAGGATTGACAATATTGTTCTGTATAAGATCACTAGGATATTATTTTAAATATAAATATAAATCTCTGAGAAAAACTATATATCCATAAAGTATGAATTTTACATATTTTATAATTTCGGTCAATAATAAAAGTACCTATGTAATAAATGTTATATGTTTAATTGATATAATTAAGAGTTATATATATATATATATATATATGTATTATATATATGAGTAAAATAAATATTAATATAGAATATCTATGAATAACATTTGACATAACTTTATGTGTTGTTTATTTTTAGGAATATTATATAGATGGAGTTATTATACTTGTAAATGTAAATATTGAACACATATTTTTTTGATTTTTATAATATATAATAATTAGTAATTATTAACATCGCGTGTTTAATACTTTAAAATGGAAGATTATATGCTCGAAGACAAACTGTTTTTATTCTTAACATATATTATGAGTATCATAGAAATTATATATAGTTTTATTGTATTATACATAACTTGAAATAATTGTGTTAAATTAATATTTTAATATAAATTATAATTTAATAGAATATATAGTGCATTTGTATCAATATGCATTATCTTTATGCGCTATTATTATTAATATAAAATATTCAATTCATGAGTATATACACACATATATATATAAATATATATATGGGTATCATGGCATTAATATATCATATATAATTTTGATAATTGAAATAATTTATGCTGGTACGAGACTACGCAATTATTCGTAAAATATAATATTTCGATTAAAAACAAATTTAAAACTTATATTTTTATGACAGTTAGTTGTAACAGTTGTATTATTGGATATGTTGGTCCTATTTTAGTCTCGCCTAATCCATACTGAACCCACTCCTCTGGAACCTATTTATATAATAGTATTTAATAATTATATTTCTTATTATATTATATTACTATGTTATACTATTTTATAATAAAATATGTAACATTATAATGTGTATACTTAATACCTCCTTTGTGCATTTAAGGTGGGTAAATCACTCTCAAATATAGCAAGTTATAAAATTGTTTTGATGCTCTAAATTGTCAACATATTGTATATGGGTAGTTAGGTGAAATATTTTTCAGTATGTAGATTAGATTATGTTCAGTAATAGTAGGAATTTGGGTTATAAAATATAATATTTATATAACAAAATTAAGTTAATGTTAATATTCTCGAGATTATTATACATAACAAATATAGGATATATTATTCTAATCTCAATGTAAGCTAATTGATTGATTAAAATTGCCTTGTCTGTTTGCAAATATGTTCAATGCATATTATACCGTTCTTACTATATATAATTATATTTTCTTAATTTAGGGGAATGATTGTGACTTCTGGAGTAGTAACACTTAAAAAAGATTCCCAGAATCTTGTTGGAATTAGTATTGGAGGTGGAGCTCCATATTGCCCATGTTTATATGTTGTCCAGGTTATAGATTAAATTATTTAAATAATATATATTAATGTTATATGAATTTATAATTTATGCTAATTTTTTTGATACTTTATATTTATATCCTAAATCATATAATATATATTTGTTTAATTTGTCATACAACATATTTAATACCATGGATTCTATTACACATAAATATTAATTATCAAGTTAAAACGGTGAATAATATAAATTAAGTTTTTTTTAATTAGTATGTTATTTCAGTTTTTTATAAACTCTACTTGATACTCATTGGTCAGATTTAATCATGTGATTGAAAAAACAGCAGCGCACTATCAGAAAATAAACAAAAAATAACAGACAAAAAATATTTTTTAATGCCGTATTTATATATATATCAATATTTTTATTTCAAGATATAACAATATAACCAGAGTTATATATAGTTTTTTAAAGTCATTTATATTATCTAAGAATATTTGTCATCATTTTTATTGATTACTATACCTCAAACTGTTATATAATGTAATTTATTATGATTTATATTTAAATTTACTATATATTACAGATTTTTGATAAAACTCCTGCTAGTATAGATGGAACATTAGGGTCCGGGGATGAACTAGTTGGAATTAATGGAAGGTAAATATTAATATGAATTTATCTTAATCTTTTAATATTTAATGATTTGTAGAATTAGTAATTATCATAAAAAATAGACAATGTTATTAATTCTGAATATTAATTATATATCCTTAATATTTATTTTCAATTGTATCCTTTTTCTCCATGAAATTTCTTAAACTATTAATATTAAGATGTATTCAAATATAATTATTAAACATACTTAAATTATAGGTCAGTTAAAGGACGCACAAAAGTCGAAGTGGCACGTTGTATTCAGTCTGCAAAGGTCGTTTCATTTTCTCCATTATTTCACAAACTCTTATTTCTATTCATATTTGGAAATTTGTGATTTTTTTAATATTTAATTTAAGCTTTGCTTGTATAAAGATGTACTGTAGAATGTAAATATAATATTGTAACATTCTATGGAATGAGGGTTGTCAACATTTTAGATCTAGTAACTAGGAGAATATGTATTGTAAGAATGAGCTAGTTTTCTTCCTGTACAGGGGGAAGTTGTTATAAATTACAATAAACTGCACGCTGACCCCAGACAAGGAAAAACTCTTGATATAGGTTTTTATTGTTACATGGAATTACTTTATCCGCCTAAAGTTCTATTTTTAGCCTCCGCAGACGATGTAGAAATTAAATTAATAATCTATAAATAGAATAATTAATTAAAAAAATGTTAAACTTATAATTACATGTTTTAATTTCTTTGAGTTCTTTCAGTTAGCGGAAGATATTTTATTTTCTTTAAATCTACCATGCAACCTTAAATATTCTGCGAAGCTCTTCGTAGATTAGGCTTTGGCCGGTGTGTCCGCGTATAGTTTCGGTAGGTAACGCGTTTGCCCTCCCAGTGTTATTCACGCGACCATTCCATCGACGGCAGTGTTGAAGAAGGTGAAACACAAACTCGTGGAGAGTATGACCTCTGGTACGGCTGATTCACTTGGTTTAAGTCGTGCCATTCTGTGTAACGGTCAGTACTCGTCTTCGTGAATTATATTCCACAGAAGCAGTATTCGATATAACTGTATACTTTTAACCATTATTCAATAATATTCATTAGGTGTTTTATTTGTATTTTTAATTTACGTTCAATATTTATAATTATATATATTTCGTAAAATTTTTATGTCTTAAATATTAACAAAGTCGCTAGTAGCAATTAGAAATTGATAGCCTATCGTTCTTTTCCACCCTATCGACATCTGACCTACGTTAGCCGAACTTTAACCCCACCAGACATACTCGTTAAACGTCTGTCCGAGCTCGAGAAGACTGCGGACATCTACCGAGGGTTAATGTCACACTCGCATCGACTTCTCAAGGGATTCTTTGAACTCTCAAAGGCCCATAAAGGTTTTTTTTACAGAGGGCCTCCGCAATATTACAGCAACGCCAAAGATTATGCGAAGTGAGATTAAACAATGTGGCATTTATTCTGTATCCAGTTTTTTGTGTGGTTGATATTTTGCCATTAAAATAATATTACATTTAACTTTCCATCCCTGATCTATGTTTAAATGTTCATTTTATATATATATATATATTGGAATTTGTCATAAATAGATTAATTAACCAAGTGATATTGATGATATTAAATTTATATTTTAATATAGTGAAAATTAATTTAAATATTTCAAATGTTTATAAAAGATAATTTTAGATATAAGCTGCTGTCACCAATATTTACATGGTAGACATTGCGATTTATATAGCTACATAAAATGTAACTAGAGATTGAATTTTTGGAATATTACCGACATTTTTTGACCTATTTATAGTAAAACATTTGTGCACATTTTAAAAGAGCCTTTATTTCGATAAATCCATGTCCCAAACATTAATATTTAATATTTTGATTTTTTGATGAAGTTACATACATATATTTGAAAATTAGGCTATTTTGTTTTATCAATACATATATTATCATTACATACAAAAAAATAGATCACCTTATAAATTGAACTTTGAGTTATTTCATTTATAAAATTGTAGGTGAATCAAAATAATTATTCCGAGAAAATTCCCTCTAAGGATTATGCACTTTTATTATTATTGATAATTTATATTCATATAAAAAATAAGGTTTATTTGATATTAAGTATATGTTGGAATAAATATAATAAAACTAGACTAATATATATATATATATGTATATGAATATAACAAAACTAGACCAAAAAATAATATATATATATAAACAAACATTATCATTTATAATACTAATATGTACACCCAATATAAAAACATAATATAAATATACCTAATATAACATGCCTGTATATAACATATATATATATATATATATATATATATATATATATATATATATATACATATATATATAGATATATATATATACTTATTATGCAAACATTACTTACACAATTACAAATGCCACTTTCAATCTATATTTTCTTCTCCTGGCTACTCTGGTTGAATTTAAGTGTATAACTACATTAGCATGTTTAATAATTAGTAACAATAGATTGCTGACAATGTAGTCAGCCTATCACCCCATGGGTGTAATAAGCGTTTATTCTCAGGTCCTATAATAATAATATAATAAACAAAAAAATATTTTAATTCATTTTGTTAAAATAATAACTGATCAATAAATAATAACAACTAATATTATATAGTTAATATAAAGTAATAGTATAAAGTAAATAAATATATATATAGATAATTTGGATTTTAAAATTTGAAAATCAGTAATATAAATGATATATAATTATAATATTACAAGATTGAATATAATAATAATATTTTTACTTTATTTATTAGAATTTATTAATTTTATCACTACCTATATAAAATATATAATTTGTGTCATTTATAATGCTTTTTTTAATCTGAAATTTCACATCAATATTCTTAATATATAAATTAATATATAAATGAATCTAAATATATCATAAAAAAAATAACATTTGACCTCACTTAATATCAGTACAAATTCTTATATATATTATATAGTACATATATATACATATATATAACATTTATTTATATATATACATTAGAACAGATCATTATTCTCATCGCTTTAGCTAAATAAGGTGTCATTTCTAATTCCATTGTATTGAACAATTGAATGGTTAGGTTGACAACTAACCAGCACGACCTCCTAAAAAGTGCGTTTTATTGCAATTGACAAGCTTGACCCCTCCGACCCCCCTCCGACCCCCCCGACCTCTCTCCTCAGCTTTTGGCAACGTGTTTGCCAGCATCGGCGTCAGGGAACCGCAAGCTAACGCCAGCGAAGCGTTCACAAAGTTTGGGGAAGCTCACCGAGACATCGAACGTTTGGCCGTCAAAATGCTTGTAAATGTAAAGCCGGTTGGTAAGGGGCGTGGCCTGCGTCGGAGAGGGTGTGGCCTGCGTCGGAGAGGGCGTGGCCTGCGTCGGAGAGGGCGTGGCCTTCGTCGGAGAGGGCGTGGCCATTAGTGAAGCTGGCGTAGAAAAGCGTCTTTACTAGACTAGGGGTGATTGGTACGTACACGAAGGGTCTAATAGAGCTGATGAGGTAACCCTAAACCCCATTATTAACTATCACGTTCATATCCGCGCCTAACCTCACTTCTAAACCCAATACCATCTCACCCCTTTGTACCCGAGCTAACTGCCGTACACCAACTACCGTGACCCCAACACGACCTCTCTGACCTCTCTGACCTGCGTACCTAAACTCTACAGATGATTGCAGACTTGAACACTTTCCTCAATAAAGCTGTTCCAGACACTCGTCTTACGATTAAGAAATACTTGGACGCTAAATTTGAATATTTGGTTGGTCAAAATTTGAATCCTTTAATGTTCATCTGACCTGCCCTGCCCTTACTTCACACTAAACTTGACCTTACTTTACCTGACTTCACCTCACCTTACCTCAAACTAAACCTCTCATATTAACGCATACCTCACCTCACCTATCTTATGATACCTATTAATGTTTCTTCACAATTTGTCTTTAGTTCTTTCTGTTTCAGCGTCGTAAATATTGTATCCACGAGTTCAACCGGTCGTAAACCCTTCTCATAAGCCCTACCCATAATAGCTCCCGTCGTCAGCCCCGCCCCCTACTAGACCACGCCCCTCGCCCGCAGTCCTACTGCCTCAAAGTGAAGGAGATGGACGACGAGGAGTATTCTTATGCAGCTCTGCAGGAACCGCTGTACAGGGTGGACACTGGTAATTACGAGTATCGTTTGGTGCTGCGCTGCCGCCAGGAGGCCAGAGTACGGTTCGCGAAGATGAGGAGCGACGTACTAGTGAAACTCGAACTACTCGACAACAAGCACGGTCGGCAGGGGGCGGGGCTTAGCAACCGTAGAGTAGCTTAGCAACCGTAGAGTAGCTTAGCAACCGTAGAGTAGCTTAGTAACCGTAGAGTAGCTTAGCAACCAGTAGAGTAGCTTAGCAACCATAGTACAGCTTAGCAACTGTAGAGTAGCTTAGCAACCATAGAGTAGCTTAGCAACCATAGCATTGCTTAGCAACCGTAGAGTAACTTAGCAACTGTAGAGTAGCTTAGCAACCATAGCGTAGCTGATATGTTAACGATTTAAGCTATGAGATTTTCTTATTATTATTAATGTGGCGTAGCATAAACAGTGTTTTTTATTAATTTAACCTTTATTTAACCTTTATTGTGTCAAAAGCATTGTAAGAATCATAAGCACCGAAACATCAGAACAGATCGCTAATTAATTAAATACTTAATTACTTAAAATGCAATATTAGAATTATATTAATACAATTAAAATATACATTTTATAAATAACAATCCAATGTATTATATTATATTAAAATATCAAATAGTTTACATGTAACTTCATTTAAATATTTAACCATATATTAAAAAAATAATAATAAATTAAGCAGAATAATTTTTATTCAGTTAGGGTTTAATAAAACATATATTTTGTAATGTATATATATTTTTAAAATTTACTATCTATGTTTGTTTATTTATATAAGGATTTTTTCTCAATCTAAAATCAAAGAAAATTAGTCCTTATTGTCAATAAATGATAATCTAAAGCCAATTAATACTATGTTAAAAATGGTGGAAAAATGTGATGCATAGTTATGTTGAACACACATAATTACATATAACATAATAAAACTTATTTAATATATTAAAATAGTTATAAATTGTTATTAATAAAATTAATTAATACATCTGAATTCATTATTTTTATATAATTTAAAAACCTCGATACTTTGTACAAAATACACCATCATAAGTATATTTATATTATGTTTAATATTATAAATACATTTAAATATGATAATTTGTCACTTGTGATGATTAATGGTGATCACTTGATTTTACGTAAATTTTAATTATTAATATTGAAAATAATTATCTAGAACTTTAAATATTCATAATATTAATTTTTATATTCATAATATTAATTTTTATATTCATAATATTAATTTTTATATTCATATTAATTTTTATATTCATAATATTAATTTTTACATTCATAATATTAATTTTTACATTCATAATATTAATTTTTACATTCATATTAATTTTTATATTCATAATATTAATTTTTATATTCATAATATTAATAGTTTTAAAGTCCTATACTCCGCCCTTCTCGCAGTGCAAGATATCGTATTTCAACTGCAACGTCTTGTAGCCGGTCTCGCCAACTATCACATCGAGTCCCACGCCGTTCTCAAGGAGGCCGACATCTTTCCCATAGAGGTTAGCCCCGCCTCCACTTCCTATTAACCTTTCGCTTCCTCTTACAATGTTTATAAAATCTTTAGGCAACTCAAATCAAAATTATCATTTTTATAAAATTAACATTTACGCTAATACAACTTCTTTTACAACTACCCACTTCACTACTCACTACTACCCACCTCACTACTCACTACTACCCACTTCACTACTCACTACTACCCACCTCACTACTCAATACTACCTACCTCACTACTACCTACCTCAATACCCACTACTCAATACTACCCACCTCACTACTTACTACTACCTACCTCACTACTCACCTACTCACTACTACCTACCTCACTACTCACTACTACCCACCTCACTACTCAATACTACCTACCTCACTACTCACTACTACCTACCTCACTACTCACTACTACCCTACTCACTACTACCCACTTCACTACTCACTACTACCCACCTTACTACTACCTACTACCCACCTCACTACTCACTACTACCCACCTCACTACTCACTACTACCTACCTCACTACTCACTACTACCTACCTCACTACTCAATACCCACCTCACTACTCACTACTACCCTACTCACTACTACCCACCTCACTACTACCCACCTCACTACTACCTACTACCCACCTCACTACTCACTACTACCTACCTCACTACTCACTACTACCCTACTCACTACTACCTACCTCACTACTCACTACTACCCACCTTAAGGTCGATCTCTCCCAGAACACATTTACCTATGATACATCAAATCAGTTCAATGATGATGATGAAGGAACATTGCCATCGGTAAGATACTTTTCAGAGTGGAGTTTGGAGTCAATATTAGAGGGTTTGGGTGTGTGGTAATGCAATGAAATGGGTGGTATAAGTATAGAGGGTCGGGCGGTGTTTTGATAAGGTTTGAAGTTGGGTACGGGGCAAGGTTTGAGGGAAGGGCATGAAAGGCGGGGATTAGAGTTTCGTCGGATAAAGGAGAGTGGGTACCGAATCTTAAAATATCAATTTCTAGCTATTTAATGAAATCGATGTTCCCTCACCTCGTTCTCTACATTACACCCCATTACAACCCTAAGTACCTATAACAGCACACATTACACCCCATTACAGCCCTATAACACCGCATTCACACCACACATTCACACCGCAGAGACCCATCGAAGATGAATTCAGGCCCTATCACGATGATCCCGCAGATGATTTATTAGACGACCAGTTAATCAATATGCATTAATAGACCTTTACTTTCTCCGCACCCTCCTTTAGTCAATTGTGGCATTACGGCCAATTGCGCCGATAGTGCATATTCCTTGACCGTGGACTGTTACTTTACTCCAAGTATGTAAATCGTAAGGTATTCATTTCAATACATTCCATTTCTAATTGTACCCATTATATATTATTATACATTATTATATATTATTATATATTATTTGATATCGCTTATATTTACGCGAATAAATGTATGTAGCATTCATTTGTTACCTAAATATCAGCTTATAAATGTCTCGACATGCACAGCGTTGATAGAAGAAAATAGTTTTGGTAATAAGACGATGTATTTATTGATCTCACGAGAAAATCTTAGTTGGTAGCAGGAAATGCTATTTGACGACAACGGGAGTACTTAGTTACTAAGTACTCTAGTACCTAAGTACTAGAGTACTTCGACGGTCTAACTCTTTATGAATCTAGATGTGGATGAAAAGTATTTGTCGTTTGCAGTTTTCAACTTTTCCACTGTGTTGGGATTCACAATCTCCAAGCCCTACAATAGTGTAATAGTAATAGTTACTTAATAATCTTGTGTATATTTTATATTTATAGAGAGAAAGAGTTATTTTATAATATTAGGATTATTTCGTTTTTTTTATCCTTATAAAAATAATGCATTATTTTATATAATTAATTAACAATTAAGAAATATATTAATTCAAATTTTAAATGCAATAAATATAAAATTAAAATATTTTTATAATGAGAAATAAATATGTTAAAAGTGTGTGTGTGTGTGTGTGTGTGTGTGTGTGTGTATGTGTGTGTGCGTGTGTGCGTGCGTGCGTGTGTGCGTGCGTGCGTGCGTGCGTGCGTGTGTGTGTTAATGAATTAATGAACCTGTAATGGCGTGAAAGCAACACTGGAAGCAATGCCTGAGATTTGTTTCTTTATAGTTGTCGTACCTCCCCATGAATTATCACTCTTCGCCAGTTTGTTCTGAAGGAACGCGTAATATTTAGTTATCCTAATAATTAGTCATCGCTCCCGTTCAATAACGATATTATATTATAATTAATATCAATAAGGCTAGACGTCAATAATCGTAGAAGTTGTACATATAAATTGTACTAGTTGTGCTATAAACTACACTCCAATGTATCGACGATGAACACCGTCGATCTTGTTCTGACCTGCAGAGTTTTCGAGATTTTCGCCTTCGTCTTGGAATCGGTGGGCATGGCGCGTATCTTTCCGCTGCGACCTTTGCCCAGGTTGCCTAGCGACAGGCCGAGGTCCTCTTGGTAAGCGTCGCATTCAATCTGCGTAGATTACGGGGTAATTGGGGGTTAGAGCTACATTACGACGCGCCATTAAAGTGAAATTAAAAACTGCGCAGTCGAAGCTCTGACCTCGCCAAAGTTCATAATGTTGGAAGCTTTGCGGATGTCAGTCATTCCGAGCCTCTCTTTCATCTTCCGGTACCTTTAAGAGACGATAAAAATGTAAAATATTAGGTAACGGGAAATTATTTTTTTAAAGTGAATTCATTTAAATTTCTACTAAATATTTCCAGCAATTATCAAAATTTACAAAATTGTTACACCGAAAATAAGTTTTTATGAAATAAACCTTCAGAGCTCAGCTTTCCGTTCATCAGATCAAGTAAGTTGTGCTATGTTCCACGCCAGTAATTTCTACCTTAAACTACCACTAACAAACCTACACTCATAGGCCCACTCTTAACTCGCTCACGACCGTCTTCCCTGTAATCTACGACCACTATTCTACTCTCAGCGTTCTAACCTTCGACCTCCCCGCTTTTTTTTGCCCATATCGATGGGTGCGGGTAGAGGTTTTATTGTTTTCACCGGTGGAGGTTCTAGAATTTTATCAAGTTTTCCTTCAATGTCTGCCCTGAAACTTAAGCCAGCTGAACCTGTTGGATTTGGGGGCCGTTCCAAAAGGTAAAAGATAAATCACGTAAGGACGAAATAGACTCTAATAGATGTGGGGAGTGGGTGAACGTATGTAAGTAATGTCAAAATGGGAATCATCGCTCACAGATGAAAGACAAAGGGAGACAAAGCGAGACAGAAGTAGACTAAGGGAGACAAAGGGAGACTGAAGGAGACTGAAGGAGAAAAGGGAGACAAAGGAAAGGGAGATCCAAACCGTCATAGGACTTGTGGAAATTATCGACGCGGGCAGCCAATGTACATTTCGCTGCGACAAGACGAGCCGTCTTCCTACGCACATCCTGCAGACGGTAGAGGTCATTGAGGGTCATCATCGACTCTATGGGGCTTACAAACCCTACTTAGCCAATAAGCGGTAATGCAATTTAAACTAAAAGTGAATGCAGACAATAAAGCGTAGTTTTGTAGATTTGATATTCAATTTATTAAATTTATTAAGTTCTTATAGCTACACCTAGCGGCGGCATTGATACCTAGCGACAGTAGCGACACCTAAGCGGCACACGCAGATACTACAAACCGAAGGTTGTTTTTGCACCAGGGGGCAGTAGAAGATGAAACCCGTATGGGGCGCAATAGCCGTAGAAGAGAAACCGGACAGGGTTCTCTTCTGAGCTCCCAACACCAAAATGTTACAGGCGGGCATTTTGGCGAGGCTGGTGAGGCCACCGGCTATACCTTAGGGGCGTGGTTAGGGGAGTGGTTAGGGGCGTGGTTAGGGGCGTGGTTAGGGGAGTGGTTAGGGGCGTGGTTAGGGTATGATTAGGAGAGTGGTTAGGACGTGATTAAGGGTGTGGTTAGGGTATGATTAGGGGAGTGGTTAGGGGTATGGTTAGGGGAGTTGTTAGGGTATGATTAGGAGAGTGGTTAGGGCGTGATTAAGGGTGTGGTTAGGGTATGATTAGGGGAGTGGTTAGGGGTATGGTTAGGGGAGTTGTTAGGGTATGATTAGGAGAGTGGTTAGGGCGTGATTAAGGGTGTGGTTAGGGTATGATTAGGGGAGTGGTTAGAGTATGATTAGGGGAGTGGTTAGGGCTTGATTAGGGGTGTGGTTAGGGTATGATTAGGGGATGGTTAGGGTATGATTAGGGGCGTGGTTAGGGTATGATTAGGGGCGTGGTTAGGGTATGATTAGGAGTGTAGTTAGACATTAGGGTTCGGGGAAAGTAGTTACAAGGTGGTGACTAAGGAAGTAGGTGTTTAAGAAAGGTTGTTACAGAATTCATATTATATTATACATTCATAATCATATTACTTAGTAATGCCTCATCAAACTTCACTAGCTCTTCACTCGCTAACACTATCATCTATAACACCCGATAACCCACGAGTTTAGCTGCAAACCCTACTAACCCAGCAAAATCTGCCTGACAGTTTCTAAGCCCTATTTTCCCAGTTATACCCTTAATGCCTATAAAACCCACTCAGCCCTCTAACTCCTATAAAGCCAGTCAACTATCTAACCGCTATAAAACCACTCAGCCATATAGCCTCTCTAACCCCTATAAATCCTACTCAGCCTTCTAACCCCTATAAAGCCCACTCAGCCCTATAACCCCTCTAACCCCTATAAAGCCCACTCAGCCCTCTAACCCCTATAAAGCCCACTCAGCCCTATAACCCCTATAAAACACACTCAGCCCTATAACCCCTCTAAACCATATAAAACACACTCAGCCCTATAACCCCTCTAACCCCTATAAAGCCCACTCAGCCTTCTAACCCCTATAAAGCCCACTCAGCCCTATAACCCCTATAAAACACACTCAGCCCTATAACCCCTCTAAACCATATAAAACCCACTCAGCCCTATAACCCCTATAAAGCCCACTCAGCCCTCTAACCCCTATAAAGCCCACTCAGCCCTATAACCCCTCTAACCCCTATAAAGCCCACTCAGCCTTCTAACCCCTATAAAGCCCACTCAGCCCTATAACCCCTCTAACCCCTATAAAGCCCACTCAGCCCTCTAACCCCTATAAAGCCCACTCAGCCCTATAACCCCTATAAAACACACTCAGCCCTATAACCCCTCTAAACCATATAAAACCCACTCAGCCCTATAACCCCTATAAAGCCCACTCAGCCCTCTAACCCCTATAAAGCCCACTCAGCCCTATAACCCCTCTAACCCCTATAAAGCCCACTCAGCCCTCTAACCCCTATAAAGCCCACTCAGCCCTATAACCCCTATAAAGCCCACTCAGCCCACTCAGCCCTATAACCCCTATAAAGCCCACTCAGCCCTCTAACCCCTATAAAGCCCACTAGGCCCTATAACCCCTATAAAGCCCACTCAGCCCTATAACCCCTATAAAGCCCACTCAGCCCTCTAACCCCTATAAAGCCCACTCAGCCCTATAACCCCTATAAAGCCCACTCAGCCCTATAACCCCTATAAAGCCCACTCAGCCCTATAACCACTCTAACCCCTATAAAGCCCACTCAGCCCTCTAACCCCTATAAAGCCCACTCAGCCCTATAACCCTTATAAAGCCCACTCAGCCCTATAACCCCTATAAAGCCCACTCAGCCCTATAACCACTCTAACCCCTATAAAGCCCACTCAGCCCTCTAACCCCTATAAAGCCCACTCAGCCCTATAACCCCTATAAAGCCCACTCAGCCCTATAACCCCTATAAAGCCCACTCAGCCCTATAACCACTCTAACCCCTATAAAGCCCACTCAGCCCTATAACCCCTATAAAACCCACTTAGCCCTCTAACCCCTCTAAAACCCACTCAGCCCTCTCTAACCCCTCTAACCCATGAGTTTGGCTGCACATGAAGCTCCCACAATCGCAGAGAGGTTTGGAGCGATGAAAGTCATACGAGATTCCACATAGCTGCAAATGTTTTCACGGTACTCGCATAGTTCTAGGGCCTGTAGGGGCGAGAGTGGTCAGGGGTTAAAGGGGGTAAGAGGGGGTGAAGTGGAGTAATAGGTACTATAGGAGGGGGAGCGTGATATGGGTGTTAGGGTTAAAGGGGGTTTGGAGTTATATACGTGAGATGGCATAGTATAGGGAATAGGAGGGTTAAAGGAATAGGAGGGTTAAAGCATATAGATTGGGGTTTAAGTGTATTAGTGTCAGGGGGATTAGAGACTGGAGGGCAGTTGGGGTTGGTATGAGTGGGGGTATGGTGGTTAATTGCTACAGGATGATAGTTAGCCCTGAGTGTCGGAGGGATTTGAGATCCTAGGTGTTTAGGAGGTTTCAGAACTATGGGATGAGTTCGAGGTTTGAGTTGTTTAATTGATCAATTATAAGTTGAGAGGTCACGGACAAGTGTGGGGTGAGAGAGGTCATGGACAGGTTTGAGTGAGAGAGGTCATGTACAGGTGTGAGGTGAAAGAAGTCAATGACAGGCGTGGGGTGAGAGGTCATGGACAGGTGTGGGGTGAAAGAAGTCATGGACAGGTGTGGGGTGAGAGGTCATGTACAGGTGTGGGGTGAGAGGTAATGGACATGTGTGGGGTGAAAGAAGTCATGGATAAGAGTGGGGTGAGAGGTAATGGATAAGATTGGGGTGAGAGGTAATGGACAGGTTTGAGTGAGAGAGGTCATGTACAGATGTGGGGTGAAAGAAGTCATGGACAGGTGTGGGGTGAGAGGTCATGGACAGGTGTGGGGTGAGAGGTCATGGACAGGTGTGGGGTGAAAGAAGTCATGAGTTTATTGTATGATGGGCTATGGGGGTCAGGAATTATGAGGGATGTTATTATTTGATTATGTGGGAGGGGGAGTTATATGGGGCTTATAGGCATAGGGTTTAGAGGTTATGGGGTTATAAGGTAAGCAAGATTCAGGTGAGGGATGAAACTGAACCATTAAACGATAGTATCTATTGTAATAATGTAGTAGATAGTATCTATTGTAATGATGTAGGAGATAGTATCTATTGTAATGATGTAGGAGATAGTATCTATTGTAATGATGTAGGAGATAGTATCTATTGTAATGATGTAGGAGATAGTATCTATTGTAATGATGTAGGAGATAGTATATATTGTAATGATGTAGGAGATAGTATCTATTGTAATGGTGTAGGAGATAGTATCTATTGTAATGGTGTAGTTATAGTATCTATTGTAATGATGTAGGAGATAGTATCTATTGTAATGGTGTAGTTATAGTATCTATTGTAATGATGTAGGAGATAGTATCTATTGTAATGATGTAGGAGATAGTATCTATTGTAATGGTGTAGTTATAGTATCTATTGTAATGATATAGGAGATAGTATCTATTGTAATAATGAAGACATAACCATTTGACAGCCAGTCTGAATACTTTTGAGATCATCTTTGTCCAATTCGTCCCTGCGAAGATAAAATGTGTTCAAATCAAATAATGTGTTAAATATAATGGGTTTAAATATAATGGGTTTAAATATAATGGGTTTAAATATAATAGGTTTAAATATAATGGGCTTAAATATAATAGGTTTAAATATAATAGGTTTAAATAAAATGGGTTTAAATATAATAGGTTTAAATATAATGGATTTAAATATAATAGGTTTAAATATAATACGTTTAAATATAATAGGTTTAAATATAATGGGTTTAAATATAATAGGTTTAAATATAATAGGTTTAAATATAATAGGTTTAAATATAATGGGTTTAAATATAATAGGTTTAAATATAATGGGTTTAAATATAATAGGTTTAAATATAATGGGTTTAAATAAAATGGGTTTAAATAAAAAAGGTTTAAATATAATAGGTTCAAATCATAGTGTGACTAACCCCTGGAATGACTAACCCCAGGAGTGACTAACCCCTGGAGTAACTAGTCCCTGGAGTAACTAACCCCTGAGTGGTTGAAGCGGTAACACTGACTACCATGATGGTAGCGGGTGTAAGATACTTCAACAGTCCATTATTGTTACGGCAGTTCTTTTGAATGTCGTTGAGCAGGATCTAGAAGAAAAGGGGGCGTGGAAAATTAACGACATAGTTTATATAATTATTGGTACACGTTGACACCGACTCTAGTTTTAAACAATAAAGTAAATCAGCATTAGATTATTTAATTAATCAGATGAGACATTCGAAAATATTCACAAATATTAATAGTGAATACGGTCGCAAAATTCTATTTACATCTATTCACTCACGTTCACGGTGTGAATGTATTCGAGGGGCAAGGGTACCAAAGACTCCAACTCGGGGAATCTCTTGTTGTAGACGTCTCGGATGTACTTGTGGATTATATCTGCGAGTTGGGATTCGAGAGTCACCGAGTCTAGAAATATTTTACAATCTATTCCTCAAGCACGAGGCAGACATATCCACGCTCCATAAACGTTACGACAATTAGAGATACAATAAGATTAGAAAAGGAATATCCTATATAATAAGATAGTGGTTAAATGATGATAAGATAGTGGTTAAGTGATGATAAGATAGTGGGTGATGATAAGATAGTGGCTAAGTGATGATAAGATAGTGGCTAAGTGATGATAAGATAGTGGTTAAGTGATGATAAGATAGTGGTTAAGTGATGATAAGATAGTGGTTGAGTGATGATAAGATAGTGGTTAAGTGATGATAAGATAGTGGTTAAGTGATGATAAGATAGTGGTTAAGTGATGATAAGATAGTGGTTAAGTGATGATAAGATAGTGGTTGAGTGATGATAAGATAGTGGCTAAGTGATGATAAGATAGTGGTTAAGTGATGATAAGATAGTGGTTAAGTGATGATAAGATAGTGGTTGAGTGATGATAAGATAGTGGTTAAGTGATGATAAGATAGTGGCTAAGTGATGATAAGATAGTGGTTAAGTGATGATAAGATAGTGGCTAAGTGATGATAAGATAGTGGTTAAATGATGATAAGATAGTGGCTAAGTGATGATAAGATAGTGGTTAAGTGATGATAAAATAGTGGCTAAGTGATGATAAGATAGTGGCTAAATGATGATAAGATAGTGGTTAAGTGATGATAAGATAGTGGTTAAATGATGATAAGATAGTGGTTAAGTGATGATAAGATAGTGGCTAAGTGATGATAAGATAGTGGTTAAGTGATGATAAGATAGTGGCTAAGTGATGATAAGATAGAGGTTAAGTGATGATAAGATAGTGGTTAAGTGATGATAAGATAGTGGTTGAGTGATGATAAGATAGTGGCTAAGTGATGATAAGATAGTGGTTAAGTGATGATAAAATAGTGGCTAAGTGATGATAAGATAGTGGCTAAATGATGATAAGATAGTGGTTAAGTGATGATAAGATAGTGGTTAAATGATGATAAGATAGTGGCTAAGTGATGATAAGATAGTGGCTAAGTGATGATAAGATAGTGGTTAAGTGATGATAAGATAGTGGCTAAGTGATGATAAGATAGTGGCTAAATGATGATAAGATAGTGGCTAAGTGATGATAAGATAGTGGCTAAGTGATGATAAGATAGTGGCTAAATGAAGATAAGATAGTGGCTAAATGATGATAAGATAGTGGTTAAGTGATGATAAGATAGTGGCTAAGTGATGATAAGATAGTGGTTAAGTGATGATAAGATAGTGGTTAAGTGATGATAAGATAGTGGTTAAGTGATGATAAGATAGTGGTTAAGTGATGATAAGATAGTGGTTGAGTGATGATAAGATAGTGGCTAAGTGATGATAAGATAGTGGCTAAGTGATGATAAGATAGTGGTTGAGTGATGATAAGATAGTGGCTAAGTGATGATAAGATAGTGGCTAAGTGATGATAAGATAGTGGTTAAGTGATGATAAGATAGTGGTTAAGTGATGATAAGATAGTGGTTGAGTGATGATAAGATAGTGGCTAAGTGATGATAAGATAGTGGGTGATGATAAGATAGTGGCTAAGTGATGATAAGATAGTGGCTAAGTGATGATAAGATAGTGGCTAAGTGATGATAAGATAGTGGCTAAGTGATGATAAGATAGTGGTTAAATGATGATAAGATAGTGGCTAAATGATGATAAGATAGTGGTTAAGTGATGATAAGATAGTGGCTAAGTGATGATAAGATAGTGGTTAAGTGATGATAAGATAGTGGGTGATGATAAGATAGTGGCTAAGTGATGATAAGATAGTGGCTAAGTGATGATAAGATAGTGGCTAAGTGATGATAAGATAGTGGTTAAGTGATGATAAGATAGTAGTTAAGTGATGATAAGATAGTGGTTAAATGATGATAAGATAGTGGCTAAATGATGATAAGATAGTGGTTAAGTGATGATAAGATAGTGGTTAAATGATGATAAGATAGTGGTTAAATGATGATAAGATAGTGGTTAAGTGATGATAAGATAGTGGGTGATGATAAGATAGTGGTTAAGTGATGATAAGATAGTGGCTAAGTGATGATAAGATAGTGGCTAAGTGATGATAAGATAGTGGTTAAGTGATGATAAGATAGTGGCTAAGTGATGATAAGATAGTGGCTAAGTGATGATAAGATAGTGGCTAAGTGATGATAAGATAATGTCTAAGTGATGATAAGATAGTGGCTAAGTGATGATAAGATAGTGGTTAAGTGATGATAAGATAGTGGCTAAGTGATGATAAGATAGTGGTTAAGTGATGATAAGATAGTGGCTAAGTGATGATAAGATAGTGGCTAAGTGATGATAAGATAGTGGCTAAGTGATGATAAGATAATGTCTAAGTGATGATAAGATAGTGGCTAAGTGATGATAAGATAGTGGCTAAGTGATGATAAGATAGTGGTTAAGTGATGATAAGATAGTGGTTAAATGATGATAAGATAGTGGTTAAATGATGATAAGATAGTGGCTAAGTGATGATAAGATAGTGGTTAAGTGATGATAAGATAGTGGCTAAGTGATGATAAGATAGTGGTTAAGTGATGATAAGATAGTGGTTAAATGATGATAAGATAGTGGCTAAATGATGATAAGATAGTGGTTAAGTGATGATAAGATAGTGGTTAAATGATGATAAGATAGTGGTTAAATGATGATAAGATAGTGGTTAAGTGATGATAAGATAGTGGGTGATGATAAGATAGTGGTTAAGTGATGATAAGATAGTGGCTAAGTGATGATAAGATAGTGGCTAAGTGATGATAAGATAGTGGCTAAGTGATGATAAGATAATGTCTAAGTGATGATAAGATAGTGGCTAAGTGATGATAAGATAGTGGCTAAGTGATGATAAGATAGTGGTTAAGTGATGATAAGATAGTGGTTAAATGATGATAAGATAGTGGTTAAATGATGATAAGATAGTGGCTAAGTGATGATAAGATAGTGGTTAAGTGATGATAAGATAGTGGCTAAGTGATGATAAGATAGTGGCTAAGTGATGATAAGATAGTGGTTAAGTGATGATAAGATAGTGGCTAAGTGATGATAAGATAGTGGTTAAGTGATGATAAGATAGTGGCTAAGTGATGATAAGATAGTGGCTAAGTGATGATAAGATAGTGGCTAAGTGATGATAAGATAGTGGCTAAGTGATGATAAGATAGTGGTTAAGTGATGATAAGATAGTGGTTAAGTGATGATAAGATAGTGGTTAAATGATGATAAGATAGTGGCTAAATGATGATAAGATAGTGGTTAAGTGATGATAAGATAGTGGTTAAATGATGATAAGATAGTGGTTAAATGATGATAAGATAGTGGTTAAATGATGATAAGATAGTGGCTAAGTGATGATAAGATAGTGGCTAAGTGATGATAAGATAGTGGCTAAGTGATGATAAGATAGTGGCTAAGTGATGATAAGATAGTGGCTAAGTGATGATAAGATAGTGGCTAAGTGATGATAAGATAGTGGCTAAGTGATGATAAGATAGTGGCTAAGTGATGATAAGATAGTGGCTAAGTGATGATAAGATAGTGGCTAAGTGATGATAAGATAGTGGTTAAGTGATGATAAGATAGTGGTTAAGTGATGATAAGATAGTGGCTAAGTGATGATAAGATAGTGGCTAAGTGATGATAAGATAGTGGCTAAGTGATGATAAGATAGTGGTTAAGTGATGATAAGATAGTGGCTAAGTGATGATAAGATAGTGGTTAAGTGATGATAAGATAGTGGCTAAGTGATGATAAGATAGTGGCTAAGTGATGATAAGATAGTGGCTAAGTGATGATAAGATAGTGGCTAAGTGATGATAAGATAGTGGCTAAATGAAGATAAGGGTGAGCAAATCAGTGAAGTATGACTCACTAACTAATCTCGTTGTCAATTTCAACGGTAATATTGTTTCCGTCGACGATGATCTTGTATTCGTCGTCGGATTCAATCGGACCAATAACTGTTGGGAGATAATCACTCGTGAACAAAACAATGATGAAACTTACAATTTCACTAGACCACTCGTATCTTAATTGCAAGATTAAGAATAGTGCATTCATATATTATATATACATGTATATCTAAACATAATAATAATAAGATATATAATAGTCGAATGTGATCGATCATTTAAAATAGCAATGATTCTAAGGAACGCAGTACAAACCTTCCTTCCTTTTGGAATTTCGATATGTATCGATAACTGATATGATATTCTGCAGCTATTAAAGTATATGTGAGAAATGTAGTTGTTTATCTATAATAACATCCACATGTAAAGGAATGAAAGTAAGAACATTTTTATAAACGAAAATTTTCAGGCAAATTATTTATATTATTTCAAAATAGCGATTTCGTTTGCGTTCTAGGAATGCAACTTGACCAGAAAGAATATAATTTACAGCGAGGACGCAGGCGGTCACCTTGTCGCTGTTATGCAACTTCGCGATGTCGCATATGGACTGAACGGCGAGCCCGAATGTGTCGCACAGTCGACCGTCGGAGACGTCCGTCACTTCGACTTCCATCGGAGTCGCTTCGTCTTTACCGACAGCTGCCGACTCTCCGTTCTCAACGCTGTTGAAGCCGGGCATCAAACTATCGGCGTAGTCGTCGTCTCCGTCCTCCATGTCGGCGAGCAATTCATCGGCCAAAGACATTCTGTGAAATGTTCGTAGACACTAAAGGAGAACACTAAAGATAGACTAATCACCATAAATGTCACGGATTAATAACTATTAAATATTATTTAATAACTATTAAATAGTATTTAATTCACATTTTAATTAATATTAATTATTGTCATGTATTTATCAGTTAACTATTAATTAAATACTATTAAATATTAATTAAGATTTTAGGATGGTTGATTAATATATATATATAAAGTGGCTTTCTGATAAATTACAGTTTAGAAAATTTTCTTATACATAATTTTTTTATAATAAAGTATAATTTATTATAAATACATTGTATTGTATACATTGTATAGTATACATTTTATACATTCTATAGTATATGTATATATACCATGATTGCAGTTGATTTACAAAATTATAAATGTAATCAAATGGATTGATTAATTCTTATTGTAAAGTGAAATGGAAATTTGCTATGTTATGATAAGTGTAATATTTCATAATTAAAGTCAGAGAATTATCAATTATCAATTAAAAACGATATTAAATCTATATTTATAAACACATTTGTATGTGTATGCATTTGAAAGATAATTATATTCAAATTTTTACGAGTACATATGTGTAAATCAAAATATTAATGAATTACACAGAATATAAATATATATAAATCAATAACAGAATAAAGTAATCAATCTTTTATTAAATGTTAAGGATTACTGGGAATCACTACTTCTTAAATTTGGTTTTCATTAGGGTTCTATGAATATTGGTAAAGTAGGACAAACTTTATCAAAAGTTGAATAAAAGCTACCATTATTAATCTATGTTTATGAATAATTTGCATATGTAAAATATTATAATTTACTATTCGAAGGCTGATATCTTTGGATTATTTAACCCAAGCTGTAGCTTAAATTAATATATTCCTTTACTGACTTCTACGATAGTAAAATTAGTAAATTGTAGCCTGCAACAGGTCGATATTTGATGTTAGAATTTGAGTACAATATTAAAATAAAATATAGAAAAGCTGGATTATTTCACCAATGATAAATATTGGAAGTTCGCAATAATGTTGGAGATATCAGTTGATTATATTTTGAAGTTTAAATTAACTTCTAGATATCATGAAGGACTCCACCGAATATATGCATGTATTTTATATTGGTATTTATTTGATTGAATTCAACATACTCAAATTGGCACTGAGAAATCTCTGCACATTGATTAACCTGCGATGATTTCAATTTCATTGAAATGATCCTTATTGGTTTACGAGGGACAAAAAAAAATTACAGAATGATTCAGTTTGTGTCTATAAATTATAATAATTATAATAATTAGAGTAATTATCGTAATTATCGTAATTAGCGTAAGAATAGTTTAGTTGAACGATGGTCAAGTCAATTAAATCCTGAATATGAATACGGCCCACAGATTTGCTTGCTAAGAGCGTGGTCAGCGTATTAGCTGTATGTTGGACAATCATATCGCCAATTGTGCTCTTAGATAGTTGAAATGGCCCGTACTGATCGGTCAAGAAGTAATCTATCTAAAGTATCTCCGTATTACGTCAAAAGTAGGTCAAGATTACTATATTGCATGGTTTTAAGTCTATTTACCAATTAATATATACATATACAAGTGTGCATACTTAATAAATATTATAGTAATTTAATAAACAATATACAATAGCTTTTACAATTTCTCTATACTATATCTTCCTCTATGATTAATGGTTATCAGAATAATTGGTGAGGTAATTCCATCTGATTTATAAAGCATCATCACTAATTATTTCTGTTGCATATTCACTGAACAGATCATGCAGTTGCAAATTACTATCCCTGTAAACAATTATTAATTAACTAGTTCCTTTGTATTGATTTAGTGAAGCTTTTGCCAAATACATTAACCTATACATGTTTATGTTAATCCCTTAATTTCGAAATTTGGAAAAGATTTTTTCGCAGCCTCGATTCTCAAAATCTAAATTTTAAACAACTCCAGGATTACTTGATATCCTTAGTAGTTTATGAACTCAGCGGAGTACTTTGCATTTTGTAAAAATAAAATGAATACCACCTATTTTACATGCATAAATCTAGACCTATAATAATTTATCGATGCTATTTAGTATATATGTGTATGTTGTTATACAGTAGTGTTATCTTTACCTGCCTTTAATGTTATATGAAAATACTTTAGCCAGATTAATACACTTCTCACCAATATGAGTACTTTCTATTTGTAACTATTTTCTATTTGTAACTAATTTAAACAGGCCGTGTACTTGACTTAATCTCAGATATGGTTGTTTGGATATCAAAACCCATAATACTATCACTTTTATATATTCGTGAAAATTAATTATATGAAATCATATACTGTATATCTTAATTAGATATGCTACATATGAACTAACCTTATTTATGTTGATATTACCAAGACAGAACTAAATTAAATACTAATTTTATATGCCTAAATATAAATAAATAATTAAATTAATTTTTTAAAAATCGTTTACATGAGCAAGTTGTTTACCGCTTCTAAAGTGTTTGGTAGATATACTAATATTTGGTAGTAATTTAATAAACATATTAGTATTTTCATAATTATAATATTGTTTAAATATATATGTATTGTAATAAAAATATAATATTGTTTAAATTAAAAAATGATATAAAATGCATATATATTAAAAATATATAAATACGATTTTATACATGTTTACCAAGTAATCTTAGATTATATATATATATATATATATATATATAATACATATGGCTAAATATAAAAATCCAAATCTATGGAATAACAAATAAATTTTCTTTTTACACTACCTATATTATGCTTAATATAATATGAAATATATAAAATGTATATTATTTAATAGATTTCAAATAATGTTTAGTATTTACTCCCGATTTTTAGTAAATATCCATTATAGACCTAGCGGCAATCAATATATCAAATAAATAATAAAAAGTTATATTTATTTTTCGACAACCCATATTTAATAAGGTTTTATACTTTATTTAGTATTACACTGATATATATTTTATTTTAAATGAAAATGTTTATAATATTATTTTATATACAATTCTTTAAATAATGTTTAACAGTAAGTAATTTTTGTATATTTTCATAAAGAAAACGTTAATATTATTATAAAACTCAATTATTTCATTTATAGTTTAAGTTAATTCTAATTAATGACTAAATATAAATCATATGATCATTTAACCCTTAATTCAGTATTCTATATAAATCCATGGATATGTATATAATATTAATATTATAATAATAAGAACTAATTTATACAATTTATATAATAAATTATACATTTTATAACTTTTCATCTATTATTTAATTAATTAAATCATTTTACTAGATAATATTTGATTTAATCAATAAGTTATTAACTTAATTATATAATTATTATATTAATACCACATATTCTACATATATAAGCCACATTATAGTATTAAATTAAAAAAAATCAATACTAATTACTATTTAATTTCAACCATATATTATTAAGAGAAATATCAATAATATTATTATATTTAAATAATTAGAAATTATTTTTAACACATCTATGTTTATATTTTTTATCATTGATTTATTTATTTACAAATTATATTTCTAGATGGCTCCTCCTTTCGATATAATACCTACCAAAGAAGAATGGATAAATCAGATTTCTGAAGTCAATGTTAACAGGAACGATATGAATAAGCTGATTATGAATTACTTAGTCACAGGTAAAACACAACATGTGGACATAAGATAAGTTACTTGTATTCAGTTTTGCTTTAGAAACAGAATAACTAATAATTTAGATCTGATTTAATAATATTTCTATTACAGTAGTTTTTATTTAATTTAAATTTCATTTTAAGCTTAATTCATAATTAATTATTAATATTTTAATAACTTCTATATTGTAATTGATTAATCAAATATAATTGATTTAATTGATTTATCGATGAAAATTCATATTCAGAACAAGTATTTCTTTTTTATTATCAAATCTATACATTGATAGTAAACAGTAATACACTTTAGTGCCGACTAACAAAGACTAAACATTATTTTTGTAAAACATTTAATAATGTCTCACAATCTGTGCCCACATCACCGAAACTCCAAAGTATTACTATAATCTCAACCCAACCATCACACCGTCTCCTTATTACCATAAGCTTACCTCACGCTACCATAACTCCCACCTCAATTATTCCCTCGCAACCTACGCACACCGCCAACACCTGCGTTCAATTCCATAACCTAACCTCAATATCTTATCATACCATCATAAAAGCATACGCACCCCCTCCCCCATAATCTCGGCACACCCTAAACCACCCAAAACCTCGATACTCCACTTCCGCGCTCACAATCCTCACGCCTCTGCAACGCCCGCCTTACCGTATCTCCTCTGCCCCACCTGCCTCAGAGGGCTTCAAGGACGCCGCGGAGATGTTCCGCGCCGAAACTAACATCGAAAGCGACGTTCCTTTGGATTCGCTCGACGCCCGCATTCGAATAAGAACGGCCGTCGAATCCGGTGCCGTCAGTCGCGCGATTTCACTCGTCAACGACCTTCACCCCGAGATCCTCGACAACGATCGCAACTGTTTCTACCAGCTGCAGGTTGCGCCGCGCTCCAGATCTATTTACTTTCGCTGGCGATGCCAGTGAACGACGATGTAAGAGTTTTGTGATTTTTTGCGCGACGACAAAAATTAAAAGTAATAAAATTTGGCGATGTAAAAAATAAAATGAACTGAATTTTTTGGTATATATCTTAGGTATATCTATTAGTACTTTAGGAACTACGCTTAATAGTTATAGGAAATCAGATTATGTTATGCATTTTGTGATTATGTAATACGTTTTGTGGTTATTTATTAAATTGGGTGATTTCGTAGTAAGTTTTTTCGATTCATTTTCCAGGAATATTAAATCTATTTTCTATTTATTATTTAATATAAAAATTGCTGTTCTTATTGTAAAATAATTGATATTATTCAATCATCGCATTGCAGCAACAATTCTTCATCGAACTGATAAAGAAAGGCGAAATAGACGAAGCCATCAGTTTCGCGCAAACGCATTTGTCCGAACATGTTTCTAAGGTACGAAGTGAAGTCTATTTTAATTCTGCGATCTTTGTCTACATGCAATAATTAAATTATTGTATCATTTAATATTACTTTACTTAAATTTATTTTTGTTTCAACATAGAGATAGAAATTAACATTATACAATGAACGTATAGTTATATAATGTTACATAATATTACTCGATATTAGATAACGTCCGAGGAAAAAATGATTGCCAATCCCCGTAGATCGATGATTTCAAAATGTCGTTGTTAACTCAGCCCTATGCTTCTATTTCAGGAGGATCTCACTATCGTAGTGTCGCTTGAACGAGTTCTCTCCCTGCTGGCATTCCTAAAACCAGAAGCCTCTCCGTTCGGTGAGCTTCTCAACCAATCACAGCGTTGTAAGGTATCTGCATTGTTTTCTATCGATGTTTTAATCTCACGATGAGATGCCTTTTATTTTTTCTAAATTCTAATAGCAAAATTTACCAATGAATAAATAATCTAACTAATAAAGTTTTTGTAAGTAATGAAGCAATCAATTAATTATCTATTGACAAATCAAAAATCCATTACCAGACTAATATATTAATTATAAACTAACTGACTTATAATCTCATCGAGTAAATCGCCAGTTTACGAATGATCTAATTACTAAAATATAAATGAAATGCGTAATTGCCGACCTCACCGCCAGGTGGCTAATCAGGTGAATACTGCGATCCTGAAATACGAGTCGAAGGATAGCACATCAAACATTGGCAGCATTTTCAAGCTGACGATGTGGGCCCAACAGCAACTCGACTCTAACAAAGTCGTATACCATCGAATGGAGAAACTAGAGGACGCCACCTTTTGACCCCGCGGGGGGCCCTCTATCCGCCGATTACGCAACAGTTGCCGAGAATCCCGAGACTCCAGGCATTCCCGTCGTAGAGTCGGAGCGTAAACAGCTAAGATTACGTGGAAGCTGACCTCTTACAGAGTATAACCTTTATCGATGTCTTCGTTATTATCTCCTCTTGCTGTTATCGCCCATCTTATGGTGGCCATTGAAGAGTACAAATATTATCCTCGGTTCCCATCAATTGCAATAGTATTATTTCCCTGTTTTATTTCGTCCATTGAATACAATAGAAATGTTCGAATAAAACCACTAACATCATTGAGAAGTTTTTATTACAGTTACATCGATTAACATATATTTCATATTTAGTTGCAGCTGTATCTAATAGGTGTTACTTCCTTATTATCTATTTATCAGTTAATCTATTCAACATGTATTGATATTAATTAATATCATATTATTCAGAAGAAAATTTTCATCATTTTAGACTGCCGAAATGAGTCATAATTAAATTACAAATATTAATTAATTCCTAACGTTCCTATTATGAAATGATATTACTTCACCAAATGAATAAAACTGATATAATAAATGGATGTGAACAATTCATTTTCATGTTTTAATTTGATATTGAAATATATTTGAATCTAATATGATAGATTAAAAATGTCAATGAATATGTTGCTTAATAAATTGATAAATTCTAGGTGTTATTACACTCTTATAAATCCTATTATAATAGGTTATTTTAATTGGATCGTGTGTACTTGTAAAATCTAATTATAAAATATTTTAAACAAAATACACGTATCCCACCTGTATTATTTGATTGACAGCTCTATATAAACAATCTCTTGGAAACTAAATTAGGTTTATACTACTCATATCCTAATTTGCATTGGATCCAATATTAGTTTGATGTATTTGATCACATGAAGATGTCCGTTCGTATGTATTATAAATGTTATTAAGTTAAAACGTAGTAATATATTAGTTATTTTAGAACAATCTAAACATATTAATTTTTATTTTAAATTTAGAAATTGATGATTTTAATTTGTTTTAGTAATTATTAATGTTTTATATCATCATAGTTTACCTTTTTAACAAATTATAATACAAATGAATTAAGTTAATATTATTATACGTGATGTATAAGTTTAAAGTTACTGCATAGTAGCATTTCTAATGAAATCAATAATAAATTGGATTAGTAAATATATTAATAATTTTACATATTTTAAATTTGATAATTTACTATCACTAATATTGAATAATTGTTAAGAAATTAATCAAAAGATTATTAGAATATGTTAGATAGTCACATCATGCTTGTAAATAAATATTTTTACAAAGTAAGTTTTTAAAAAGACTAATTTATTAACTTTCAATATGTATTTATTTAATAACGATTTATATAAACGTGTAGGAATATATTCTGCTTTATAATACCTTCAAATGAACATATAGGTAAGGCAAAAAATATCAATAAAATAAATAATAATTAATATTACATTTTTTTAGTTGGTGTTTGCTTAATATGTATTCTAATAATTGATTAAGTGCTTTATATTTCTACATATCGTATTATATTCTAAAGGCCACAGCAACATAGATCATCATAAAATTAGTATATATTGTTGTATAAGGTGCTATAGTATTGTATTATGTTGTCTATTTATCATATTGTGTAAATAATAAATACACATATTTTATTAGGAGTTAATTTCTGCTTCGGAATTGACCATATTTAGCAATATTCCTATTGTATTGTTTTGCTAATTTATGTCGCGGCTATAAATTATTATATCCCACGCTAGCCTACCACTAATCGGAGCAGCTACTTAACAATAGCCTTCGCAAAAAAATCAATCGAATACCCAAAATAAAATCTGCTCGTTTAACCCCGCTTAGCCGTGCCCCGGCCCCACGTCACGCACCGCCGCCCCCGCGCAGAAGCCGCACATGGAGCTGAAGATCTGGGTGGACGGCATGCCCCGCATCGTTTGCGGAGTCAGCAGTTCCACGACAACTCACGAGGTCATCGTCGCGGTCGCTCAAGCGAGCAGAAAAACAGGTCGATATCGTATGGTACTGCGACGTGCTTCACACCCGGAACAGGTGGGTCTTTGGGATGGGTCTTTGGGATGGGTCTTACCATTGGGTCTTACCATTGGGTCTTACCATTGGGTCTTACCATTGGGTCTTACCATTGGGTCTTACCATTGGGTCTTACCATTGGGTCTTACCATTGGGTCTTACCATTGGGTCTTACCATTGGGTCTTACCATTGGGTCTTACCATTGGGTCTTACCATTGGGTCTTACCATTGGGTCTTACCATTGGGTCTTACCATTGGGTCTTACCATTGGGTCTTACCATTGGGTCTTACCATTGGGTCTTACCATTGGGTCTTACCATTGGGTCTTACCATTGGGTCTTACCATTGGGTCTTACCATTGGGTCTTACCATTGGGTCTTACCATTGGGTCTTACCATTGGGTCTTACCATTGGGTCTTACCATTGGGTCTTACCATAGGGTCTTACCATTGGGTCTTACCATTGGGTCTTACCATTGGGTCTTGCCATTGGGTCTTACCATTGGGTCTTACCATTGGGTCTTACCATTGGGTCTTACCATTGGGTCTTACCATTGGGTCTTGCCATTGGGTCTTACCATTGGGTCTTACCATTGGGTCTTACCATTGGGTCTTACCATTGGGTCTTACCATTGGGTCTTACCATTGGGTCTTACCATTGGGTCTTACCATTGGGTCTTACCATTGGGTCTTACCATTGGGTCTTACCATTGGGTCTTACCATTGGGTCTTACCATTGGGTCTTACCATTGGGTCTTACCATTGGGTCTTACCATTGGGTCTTACCATTGGGTCTTACCATTGGGTCTTACCATTGGGTCTTACCATTGGGTCTTACCATTGGGTCTTTGGGATGAGTCGTACCATTGGGTCTTTGGGTATGTAACAGTGTAATAAAGGGTATGTAACAGTGTAATAAAGGGTATGTAACAGTGTAATAAAGGGTATGTAACAGTGTAATAAAGGGTATGTAACAGTGTAATAAAGGCTATGTAACAGTGTAATAAAGGTTATGTAACAGTGTAATAAAGGGTATGTAACAGTGTAATAAAGGGTATGTAACAGTGTAATAAAGGGTATGTAACAGTGTAATAAAGGGTATGTAACAGTGTAATAAAGGCTATGTAACAGTGTAATAAAGGGTATGTAACAGTGTAATAAAGGGTATGTAACAGTGTAATAAAGGGTATGTAACAGTGTAATAAAGGGTATGTAACAGTGTAATAAAGGGTATGTAACAGTGTAATAAAGGGTATGTAACAGTGTAATAAAGGTTATGTAACAGTGTAATAAAGGGTATGTAACAGTGTAATAAAGGGTATGTAACAGTGTAATAAAGGCTATGTAACAGTGTAATAAAGGTTATGTAACAGTGTAATAAAGGGTATGTAACAGTGTAATAAAGGGTATGTAACAGTGTAATAAAGGGTATGTAACAGTGTAATAAAGGGTATGTAACAGTGTAATAAAGGCTATGTAACAGTGTAATAAAGGGTATGTAACAGTGTAATAAAGGGTATGTAACAGTGTAATAAAGGGTATGTAACAGTGTAATAAAGGCTATGTAACAGTGTAATAAAGGGTATGTAACAGTGTAATAAAGGGTATGTAACAGTGTAATAAAGGGTATGTAACAGTGTAATAAAGGGTATGTAACAGTGTAATAAAGGTTATGTAACAGTGTAATAAAGAGTATGTAACAGTGTAATAAAGGGTATGTAACAGTGTAATAAAGGGTATGTAACAGTGTAATAAAGGCTATGTAACAGTGTAATAAAGGCTATGTAACAGTGTAATAAAGGGTATGTAACAGTGTAATAAAGGGTATGTAACAGTGTAATAAAGGTTATGTAACAGTGTAATAAAGGGTATGTAACAGTGTAATAAAGGGTATGTAACAGTGTAATAAAGGGTATGTAACAGTGTAATAAAGGGTATGTAACAGTGTAATAAAGGGTATGTAACAGTGTAATAAAGGTTATGTAACAGTGTAATAAAGGGTATTTAACAGTGTAATAAAGGCTATGTAACAGTGTAATAAAGGGTATGTAACAGTGTAATAAAGGGTATGTAACAGTGTAATAAAGGGTATGTAACAGTGTAATAAAGGTTATGTAACAGTGTAATAAAGGGTATGTAACAATGTAATAAAGGGTATGTAACAGTGTAATAAAGGGTATGTAACAGTGTAATAAAGGGTATGTAACAGTGTAATAAAGGGTATGTAACAGTGTAATAAAGGTTATGTAACAGTGTAATAAAGGGTATGTAACAGTGTAATAAAGGGTATGTAACAATGTAATAAAGGGTATGTAACAGTGTAATAAAGGGTATGTAACAGTGTAATAAAGGGTATGTAACAGTGTAATAAAGGTTATGTAACAGTGTAATAAAGGGTATGTAACAGTGTAATAAAGGGTATGTAACAGTGTAATAAAGGTTATGTAACAGTGTAATAAAGGGTATGTAACAGTGTAATAAAGGTTATGTAACAGTGTAATAAAGGGTATGTAACAGTGTAATAAAGGGTATGTAACAGTGTAATAAAGTGTATGTAACAGTGTAATAAAGGGTATGTAACAGTGTAATAAAGGGTATGTAACAGTGTAATAAAGGTTATGTAACAGTGTAATAAAGGGTATGTAACAGTGTAATAAAGGTTATGTAACAGTGTAATAAAGGCTATGTAACAGTGTAATAAAGGGTATGTAACAGTGTAATAAAGGTTATGTAACAGTGTAATAAAGGGTATGTAACAGTGTAATAAAGGTTATGTAACAGTGTAATAAAGGCTATGTAACAGTGTAATAAAGGGTATGTAACAGTGTAATAAAGGCTATGTAACAGTGTAATAAAGGCTATGTAACAGTGTAATAAAGGGTATGTAACAGTGTAATAAAGGGTATGTAACAGTGTAATAAAGGGTATGTAACAGTGTAATAAAGGTTATGTAACAGTGTAATAAAGGGTATGTAACAGTGTAATAAAGGGTATGTAACAGTGTAATAAAGGTTATGTAACAGTGTAATAAAGGGTATGTAACAGTGTAATAAAGGGTATGTAACAGTGTAATAAAGGGTATGTAACAGTGTAATAAAGGTTATGTAACAGTGTAATAAAGGGTATGTAACAGTGTAATAAAGGGTATGTAACAGTGTAATAAAGGCTATGTAACAGTGTAATAAAGGCTATGTAACAGTGTAATAAAGGGTATTTAACAGTGTAATAAAGGCTATGTAACAGTGTAATAAAGGCTATGTAACAGTGTAATAAAGGGTATGTAACAGTGTAATAAAGGGTATGTAACAGTGTAATAAAGGCTATGTAATAATGGCTATGTAACAGTGTAATAATGGCTATGTAACAGTGTAATAAAGGCTATGTAACAGTGTAATAAAGGCTATGTAACAGTGTAATAAAGGGTATGTAACAGTGTAATAAAGGGTATGTAACAGTGTAATAAAGGCTATGTAACAGTGTAATAAAGGGTATGTAACAGTGTAATAAAGGGTATGTAACAGTGTAATAAAGGCTATGTAACAGTGTAATAAAGGGTATGTAACAGTGTAATAAAGGGTATGTAACAGTGTAATAAAGGCTGTGTAACAGTGTAATAAAGGCTGTGTAACAGTGTAATAAAGGGTATGTAACAGTGTAATAAAGGGTATGTAACAGTGTAATAAAGGCTGTGTAACAGTGTAATAAAGGGTATGTAACAGTGTAATAAAGGCTATGTAACGGTGTAATAAAGGGTATGTAACAGTGTAATAAAGGGTATGTAACAGTGTAATAAAGGGTATGTAACAGTGTAATAAAGGGTATGTAACAGTGTAATAAAGGGTATGTAACAGTGTAATAAAGGGTATGTAACAGTGTAATAAAGGGTATGTAACAGGGGAGCACCTCACCTCTGTGTCGTGAGGGTGGAGTATGTTCTGTTACTCCCGGGTGTGTATAGAAGAAGAGGTTGGTTCGTGAAGTATGTTACATCACGTAATTACACACTAAAAGTATGCAATGACACTAGTAACATGAACTACAGTGCATGAGTCATACAACAACAAACATCTGTTATTGGATCAACTTGTAATCTGAAGTCAATTATTTATGAATAATCTTGTTGAAGTTAAATTTTTGTGATAATATTAAAATATTACATAATTGATATGTTGTAAACACATTATATATATTGTTATGACATACATTATATGATATTGTTATGACATATTTAACTTTCTCAGTTATATTATAGGGGTCATGTATTATTTGTTTGATTTATGAAATACTCCTTGTATAGGTTCAATTCTGTCTTTCTGCCAAGCTATTTATATATTTTAACAGATGTGCCAATTAATATTCATAAAATCTCTTTCTTTCTATATCTAGCTTATTATGTACATAACAGGCATATATTTATTTGTTTATGGAGACTATACATAGAGACATTAAATAGATACGTTACAGAGAGATATTGAATATCGAAATTATAGAGAGACCTTGTATAGATATATTAAAGAGATCTTATAGATAGATATTAAAAAAGGTGCCTAATGTGAGCCAATAGTTTACATTACACTAATGTGAAGATAACGAATGCATTAAATGTTCCGTTATTATTTAAAAAGTAAACTCATCGTGACTGAATTTGTATAATATAGTTTTTATTTACACGCCAAAATCTATGTTTTTATATGAATAATTTATATTGTAACAAACTACACTTGAAAATATATTCACAGGATCAGATTCTTCAACCGGGAGATCGCCCTCTCACGTCTCTTCAGAGATTTGCCCTTTCATCTGGCCCCGTACGACTCATTCTCACGTGCACAGGAAATGAAGACCCGCCATCTACCCCGCAGCCAAAATCCAGGTACAGCATGCGGGCTAATCTAATGAAAACACTGAATATAATCTGCGGTATTGATTGACATCGCAGCGAGGAGTAGAGTTACACTTTATTAGATTCAAATGTAACTAAAATGTCGCTTTACGGTTTCGTCGACAGATTTCGACACCGTACGCAGGACAAGCGAAGGCATTCAATAAATTCCAAGTTCTCCGTGGAAATCGGAGCCATCGAAGAAGTCTACTTGCTTCGAATCATTGACGAACACGCAAACGACATCGTACAACAATCTGGCAGCCTGGAACGCCTGGATAAAGGTGAATCTCTTTATCTCCCCATACCGTTAATTATTGGTATTGGGATTTTAAAGGTTGAAAATTCTAATCGATCTTTTCATATAGTCACTAATGTTAGATAAGTCGCAGAAATCTTATAAAATATTTTGGTTGGCATCTTGAAATGAATTACTGTGCCGATCCAAATATGGCGAGCACCGGTCTTAACCCCATCCCACCACCTCACCGATGCTACGCTCATGCCACCTAAACCCGCTTTAACTATAAGCCAGATTCACCCTCAATCCCCATCTTCCCCTTCCTCGTCTAGACATCGAGGAGTTTGAATTGACGGCGAGCGCTCTCGTCGAAATCGACGTCCTGCGTCGATCTCACGTCGACACTAAAACTAGACTCGCCGACGTCGCCGTCGAAACTCTCCGACTGACGTCCGCAATCGATGCGGCCAGTCGATGCGAAGTCGCCGACGAATTCGCCGATTTCACCGACGCCGAGATTGCCGTCGAAATCGGTATTCGCCGACTAGTGCAGTTTATTGATGCGCCTTTTGCCTTTGACCTTTGACTTCTAATTGAACTTGCAGCAAGCTTTAAGCACTTACGCCAAAACTCATAAGTATAATTTTATGTTCATATGTTCTCCTAGCATTTCTCCTTACCTCTGTCTCTACGAACTACTCGCGAACGCGGTTGTCCATTGCACTCTTAAGCTATTTGTAATGTACTCACGACCCCCGACCCCCGACCCCCGCAGATAAACTGCGCGCAATATTGTCGGACACCGAACGTCGAGCGAATAAAACTCAACGCGAAATCGACGACGCGAGACTGCAAAGCAAAGCATTGTCGGAGTCCCGCGGCCTGAAACTCGACGATTCGAAGTCCACTTCGAGTTAGCCCCCAGCCCCTAGTTTAATCGCGGACCCCTTTCGAGCCTTATTTAAAGTCGCCGCCGACGTTCTCGAGTCTTCCCACCACTCCGATGTTCTAGTTTACTTTATCATACAGGTAACAACAAAGACAGACAAAAGGTACTTTGGGTATAGATCTACGCATTGTTTCGGTCAGTTAATGCGAGGACAAGAAATGCAATTATTCACAGATTTATTATAAAACTGCATTTTATCGCTCTTACAGGTCTTTTTTATCATTTTTACTGGATATTCCCCTCCACTACCGAATCTACACATGACAATAACATATGTTTCACTTGAACACTTCCACCACGTATTTATTATATTTTGACATGACAAACGATCAAAATTCTATTTTTATCTATTTTATTATTAATGGCGTTCATTTTATTTGCCTGACTCACAAAACCAACAATCGTATTTTTATCAATATAAGATGTTATCCTATTTAGATCGTCTATTAAACAATTTGATTGTTATACATTATTACTACACAACACGAAATGTAATCCATTGAAGACTTGAAGACCTTAAATTTATATTTTATACTCGATTGTTAAATCTTAATAAATTGAACTTAAATTAAATTATTTCATATTTAAAAAATGTTATATATCTTATGTATTATTTTATAGCATATTTTATAAATATTATAATATATTAATGCAATAAATAGTTTGTAATATGTGAAACTGTATTTACAATCTCAATAAGATATTCACGGTTATAAAAAATAGAATATCAATTCAAACATTACGATATGCTTTAGATAATAAATCACGATTTAAAAACTCCATAGACTAGGGATTCTTTTCCCTACAAAAGATCTTCTCGAGCGTTTAGAAAGTTAACTTCGACTCGATATCCGCATCACCTCTTCAGGCGAGGCATCTTGATTTCTCTTAAGAACGGATTATCGATGCGATTATCTAATGTAGTATTGGTCGTTGTTGAGATGGTGGCGCTACTGTCTCCGGTACTCAGAACCTCCGCGTTGCTCTTCGTCGGGTCACCTTCCTCGGAGACCAGGTCCTCGTGCCCTATCTCCGCTACGGGGGGAACTATGGGTGCAATTTGAACTGGTTGCGTGGGTATTGCCTCCTTGACCTGTTTTTAATGCAAGTGTGACAGCAATATTACTAGATATTATTAACAAAACTACATACTAAAATGCTATTTAAATAGATATATTTATAGATATTTATATATATTATATAATTTCTTATATTATTAATTAATCGAGAACCAAAATTTTTTAATGAAATTTAAATGATTATCTTTACAATATTCTTGAAATAAATATAATTTATTAAATTTATAATATAAAGTAGACATATGTTAAAGTCAATATCAGGATCTATAGAATTATGGAAAAATTAAATTATAACGAAAAACGAAGAATATAAAAAGATGATAACAATTTTTGTATTAGATTGTAATAATAATCTGTTAATAAAGAAACATTCCATACTTTATTTATTTTCATAATTATACATAAAAAAGATCAATATTTTAACAAATATATAAATATATCAAAATAGATCTAGATTTGATATGAGATATTGAAAAGTAAATTGCACGAACAAACTAATATAAATGATGTATTATTAAGTTATAAACTACCAGCAAAATGTTCAAATCTTATGATAAAATCAATAGAAAGAAAACTATGGAATCTCAGAACTTGAAATCAAAATGATAAAAGCAGACTAAAAGTGAATCTTCATGAATTATATATAGAAATCTTTATAGTCTCATAATAAATTTTATAATCTTCTTGAACATTTAATGTTGATTTAAAATTAAGCTGTTGATTATCGAATTTCTGCGAAATATGGCGTAATAATTGTTAAATACATATATATTTTATTAAACGGGAGAAGACACAAATATATTATTATTTATAAATTTATTACAACCTTAAATATAATATTATTAAATGTATGAAATATAAATATTATTATTTTTTTAAAACATTTCTAATGAAGAATTAAATACTAGTTTTCCCTTTATGAGTTCGACCTCAAAGATAACTAAAAGAATTACTCTTCGAAATAAATATATAAATATTGTATTAATACAGAATATCTTCTAATATGTAATTAAATAACTATAACTTAAGAGAGATATGAAATAAAGATTAATCTAAATAATACCACGTCTCAAATATAAAATAAAATAACACTGTGTCTATCTTATAAATCATCATAATTTTATATTTATATTTGTAATGAATATATTATACAATCATTATATATATAATTATATAAATATATATCTGTAAATATTGATATTATTTATTTATATATAAACTTATATAATACTTGCATAATTAATATTTAAATACAAATTGAATTAAAGGAAAACCTTTTCGGCAATGTTGGCTTCCTGTAGTACCATGACAAGATGTTCATCAGCCTTTGGCATTAGAATAGCTCTATAACAAGCTGGCTTCACACAATTTGCAATAACTGCGTTGGGCAAATTAGAAATTATCACAACTTTCTCTCTGGACGTTTAACTTATATAAATATATTATATATTATAACTTATATTATATATTAATGTAAAGGCTTCAATGGGAATATACGACATTATTATTAAAACGAAATGCATTGAATTCGCGACATAAATGAAACCGTGAGAGCTTTTCACCAACGTGGATAAGCGTAAGGGTCGTCTGCAAACATGCATTCGGTGTCACGAGTTTTAGAAACGTAGCGAGTCAAAGCAAATTCCACTTGTCGGCGCTGTACAGCTATGAGTTCACGAACTGTCTTGTAGTCGTATGGCTGGCGGGGCTCAGTCTAGGGGTGAGGACTTAGTCTTGTAGTGGTAGGGCTGGCGGGGCTCAGTCTAGGGGTGAGGACTTAGTCTTGTAGGGCTGGCGGGGCTCAGTCTAGGGGTGAGGACTTAGTCTTGTAGTGGTAGGGCTGGCGGGGCTCAGTCTAGGGGTGGGGACTTAGTCTTGTAGTGGTAGGGCTGGCGGGGCTCAGTCTAGGGGTGAGGACTTAGTCTTGTAGGGCTGGCGGGGCTCAGTCTAGGGGTGAGGACTTAGTCTTGTAGTCGTAGGGCTGGCGGGGCTCAGTCTAGGGGTGAGGACTTAGTCTTGTAGTCGTAGGGCTGGCGGGGCTCAGTCTAGGGGTGGGGACTTAGTCTTGTAGTCGTAGGGCTGGCGGGGCTCAGTCTAGGGGTGGGGACTTAGTCTTGTAGTGGTAGGGCTGGCGGGGCTCAGTCTAGGGGTGAGGACTTAGTCTTGTAGGGCTGGCGGGGCTCAGTCTAGGGGTGAGGACTTAGTCTTGTAGTCGTAGGGCTGGCGGGGCTCAGTCTAGGGGTGAGGACTTAGTCTTGTAGTCGTAGGGCTGGCGGGGCTCAGTCTAGGGGTGAGGACTTAGTCTTGTAGTGGTAGGGCTCAGTCTAGGGGTGAGGAATTAGTCTTGTAGTGGTAGGGCTCAGTCTAGGGGTGAGGACTTAGTCTTGTAGTGGTAGGGCTCAGTCTAGGGGTGAGGACTTAGTCTTGTAGTGGTAGGGCTCAGTCTAGGGGTGAGGACTTAGTCTTGTAGTGGTAGGGCTCAGTCTAGGGGTGAGGACTTAGTCTTGTAGTGGTAGGGCTCAGTCTAGGGGTGAGGACTTAGTCTTGTAGTGGTAGGGCTCAGTCTAGGGGTGAAGACTTAGTCTTGTAGTCGTAGGGCTGGCGGGGCTCAGTCTAGGGGTGAGGACTTAGTCTTGTAGGGCTGGCGGGGCTCAGTCTAGGGGTGAGGACTTAGTCTTGTAGTGGTAGGGCTCAGTCTAGGGGTGAGGACTTAGTCTTGTAGTGGTAGGGCTCAGTCTAGGGGTGAGGACTTAGTCTTGTAGTGGTAGGGCTCAGTCTAGGGGTGAGGACTTAGTCTTGTAGTGGTAGGGCTCAGTCTAGGGGTGAGGACTTAGTCTTGTAGTGGTAGGGCTCAGTCTAGGGGTGAGGACTTAGTCTTGTAGTGGTAGGGCTCAGTCTAGGGGTGAGGACTTAGTCTTGTAATGGTAGGGCTCAGTCTAGGGGTGAGGACTTAGTCTTGTAGTGGTAGGGCTCAGTCTAGGGGTGAGGACTTAGTCTTGTAGGGCTGGCGGGGCTCAGTCTAGGGGTGAGGACTTAGTCTTGTAGTGGTAGGGCTCAGTCTAGGGGTGAGGACTTAGTCTTGTAGTGGTAGGGCTCAGTCTAGGGGTGAGGACTTAGTCTTGTAGGGCTGGCGGGGCTCAGTCTAGGGGTGAGGACTTAGTCTTGTAGGGCTGGCGGGGCTCAGTCTAGGGGTGAGGACTTAGTCTTGTAGTCGTAGGGCTCAGTCTAGGGGTGAGGACTTAGTCTTGTAGTGGTAGGGCTCAGTCTAGGGGTGAGGACTTAGTCTTGTAGGGCTGGCGGGGCTCAGTCTAGGGGTGAGGACTTAGTCTTGTAGGGCTGGCGGGGCTCAGTCTAGGGGTGAGGACTTAGTCTTGTAGGGCTGGCGGGGCTCAGTCTAGGGGTGAGGACTTAGTCTTGTAGGGCTGGCGGGGCTCAGTCTAGGGGTGAGGACTTAGTCTTGTAGTGGTAGGGCTCAGTCTAGGGGTGAGGACTTAGTCTTGTAGTCGTAGGGCTGGCGGGGCTCAGTCTAGGGGTGAGGACTTAGTCTTGTAGTGGTAGGGCTGGCGGGGCTCAGTCTAGGGGTGAGGACTTAGTCTTGTAGTGGTAGGGCTCAGTCTAGGGGTGAGGAATTAGTCTTGTAGTGGTAGGGCTGGCGGGGCTCAGTCTAGGGGTGAGGACTTAGTCTTGTAGTGGTAGGGCTCAGTCTAGGGGTGAGGAATTAGTCTTGTAGTGGTAGGGCTCAGTCTAGGGGTGAGGACTTAGTCTTGTAGTGGTAGGGCTCAGTCTAGGGGTGAGGACTTAGTCTTGTAGTGGTAGGGCTCAGTCTAGGGGTGAGGACTTAGTCTTGTAGTGGTAGGGCTCAGTCTAGGGGTGAGGACTTAGTCTTGTAGTGGTAGGGCTCAGTCTAGGGGTGAGGACTTAGTCTTGTAGTGGTAGGGCTCAGTCTAGGGGTGAAGACTTAGTCTTGTAGTCGTAGGGCTGGCGGGGCTCAGTCTAGGGGTGAGGACTTAGTCTTGTAGGGCTGGCGGGGCTCAGTCTAGGGGTGAGGACTTAGTCTTGTAGTGGTAGGGCTCAGTCTAGGGGTGAGGACTTAGTCTTGTAGTGGTAGGGCTCAGTCTAGGGGTGAGAACTTAGTCTTGAAGTGGTAGGGCTCAGTCTAGGGGTGAGGACTTAGTCTTGTAATGGTAGGGCTCAGTCTAGGGGTGAGGACTTAGTCTTGTAGTGGTAGGGCTCAGTCTAGGGGTGAGGACTTAGTCTTGTAGTGGTAGGGCTGGCGGGGCTCAGTCTAGGGGTGAGGACTTAGTCTTGTAGTGGTAGGGCTTAGTCTAGGGGTGAGGACTTAGTCTTGTAGTGGTAGGGCTCAGTCTAGGGGTGAGGACTTAGTCTTGTAGTGCTAGGGTTGGCGGGGCTCAGTCTAGGGGTGAGGACTTAGTCTTGTAGTGGTAGGGCTCAGTCTAGGGGTGAGGACTTAGTCTTGTAGGGCTGGCGGGGCTCAGTCTAGGGGTGAGGACTTAGTCTTGTAGGGCTGGCGGGGCTCAGTCTAGGGGTGAGGACTTAGTCTTGTAGGGCTGGCGGGGCTCAGTCTAGGGGTGAGGACTTAGTCTTGTAGGGCTGGCGGGGCTCAGTCTAGGGGTGAGGACTTAGTCTTGTAGTGGTAGGGCTCAGTCTAGGGGTGAGGACTTAGTCTTGTAGTCGTAGGGCTGGCGGGGCTCAGTCTAGGGGTGAGGACTTAGTCTTGTAGTCGTAGGGCTGGCGGGGCTCAGTCTAGGGGTGAGGACTTAGTCTTGTAGTGGTAGGGCTGGCGGGGCTCAGTCTAGGGGTGAGGACTTAGTCTTGTAGTGGTAGGGCTCAGTCTAGGGGTGAGGAATTAGTCTTGTAGTGGTAGGGCTCAGTCTAGGGGTGAGGACTTAGTCTTGTAGTGGTAGGGCTCAGTCTAGGGGTGAGGACTTAGTCTTGTAGTGGTAGGGCTCAGTCTAGGGGTGAGGACTTAGTCTTGTAGTGGTAGGGCTCAGTCTAGGGGTGAGGACTTAGTCTTGTAGTGGTAGGGCTCAGTCTAGGGGTGAGGACTTAGTCTTGTAGTGGTAGGGCTCAGTCTAGGGGTGAAGACTTAGTCTTGTAGTCGTAGGGCTGGCGGGGCTCAGTCTAGGGGTGAGGACTTAGTCTTGTAGGGCTGGCGGGGCTCAGTCTAGGGGTGAGGACTTAGTCTTGTAGTGGTAGGGCTCAGTCTAGGGGTGAGGACTTAGTCTTGTAGTGGTAGGGCTCAGTCTAGGGGTGAGAACTTAGTCTTGAAGTGGTAGGGCTCAGTCTAGGGGTGAGGACTTAGTCTTGTAATGGTAGGGCTCAGTCTAGGGGTGAGGACTTAGTCTTGTAGTGGTAGGGCTCAGTCTAGGGGTGAGGACTTAGTCTTGTAGTGGTAGGGCTGGCGGGGCTCAGTCTAGGGGTGAGGACTTAGTCTTGTAGTGGTAGGGCTTAGTCTAGGGGTGAGGACTTAGTCTTGTAGTGGTAGGGCTCAGTCTAGGGGTGAGGACTTAGTCTTGTAGTGCTAGGGTTGGCGGGGCTCAGTCTAGGGGTGAGGACTTAGTCTTGTAGTGGTAGGGGTGAGGACTTAGTCTAGGGGTGAGGACTTAGTCTTGTAGTGGTAGGGCTCAGTCTAGGGGTGAGGACTTAGTCTTGTAGTGGTAGGGCTCAGTCTAGGGGTGAGGACTTAGTCTTGTAATGGTAGGGCTTAGTCTAGGGGTGAGGACTTAGTCTTGTAGTGGTAGGGCTCAGTCTAGGGGTGAGGACTTAGTCTTGTAGTGGTAGGGCTCAGTCTAGGGGTGAGGACTTAGTCTTGTAATGGTAGGGCTTAGTCTAGGGGTGAGGACTTAGTCTTGTAGTGCTAGGGTTGGCGGGGCTCAGTCTAGGGGTGAGGACTTAGTCTTGTAGTGGTAGGGCTCAGTCTAGGGGTGAGGACTTAGTCTTGTAGTGGTAGGGCTGGCGGGGCTCAGTCTAGGGGTGAGGACTTAGTCTTGTAGTGGTAGGGCTTAGTCTAGGGGTGAGGACTTAGTCTTGTAGTGGTAGGGCTCAGTCTAGGGGTGAGGACTTAGTCTTGTAGTGCTAGGGTTGGCGGGGCTCAGTCTAGGGGTGAGGACTTAGTCTTGTAGTGGTAGGGGTGAGGACTTAGTCTAGGGGTGAGGACTTAGTCTTGTAGTGGTAGGGCTCAGTCTAGGGGTGAGGACTTAGTATTGTAGTGGTAGGGCTCAGTCTAGGGGTGAGGACTTAGTCTTGTAATGGTAGGGCTTAGTCTAGGGGTGAGGACTTAGTCTTGTAGTGGTAGGGCTCAGTCTAGGGGTGAGGACTTAGTCTTGTAGTGGTAGGGCTCAGTCTAGGGGTGAGGACTTAGTCTTGTAATGGTAGGGCTTAGTCTAGGGGTGAGGACTTAGTCTTGTAGTGCTAGGGTTGGCGGGGCTCAGTCTAGGGGTGAGGACTTAGTCTTGTAGTGGTAGGGGTGAGGACTTAGTCTAGGGGTGAGGACTTAGATTATAAGTGGTAGGGTTGGCGGGGATCAGTCTAGGGGTCTATATGTGTTGTTTGCATAAACTCTAACTCTGATTTAAGTTATCAGGTTACAGAATAACCATAACATTATAAATATGATTTCTACTAATAGATAATAAATTTACATTTGACTCTTATTGTTGTGTGTAATGCTTTCAAAGAATACCTAAAATACAGAAATTAACAATAGAATTTAATCTATAATATAATTAGGGTGCGATATTTAGTATTCACAGATATCCAGAGGCGCAACGTTCCAACCATGGTGCTGATGTAGGTGTGAGGATCTGGGAAGGCCGGGTAGTAGGGTAGCACGTAGGTGGGATGAGGTCGCTTGACGCCGACTTCGAGGGCCCTCTGCGGTTTGCCCGGCAACGTAACGACGGCTGTAGGCGGCGTCGAGTGTAGGGGCTACTGGCGAGTCAGCAAGTAGGCCACGGGGCGACTACAGCGGAAGTAACACAGCTCGCCGACACCGACACCGAAAGCACACTAATGCGTTCACGGGCCGGAGACAACGTAACTGACCATTAGCGAGAGACTCTAGATAAGCGACAATGACAATTCTAACGTACCAAAAATATACATGTTTTCGGGAACAGCGATTTACAGTGAAATAGGTTGTACTCGATTTACTGCATCCCCACCGATGAAAAGGAAGGGTTAAGGGTCGACGAGGGGAACCGCGCGGGAAGGAAAAGTGCGAATACCAACGAGCGGTGATCTTTGTACGAGGCAGTCTACGAGCGTAGTTCGAGAGGTCGGAGAGGTCGATACCTAAAGTCGGCGGAAAAAGTGGTTAGAAATCTACTCGCAATCTGAATCTATAAAAGTAAAATGATATCGGATAACAAGTTATATTATATTATAAGTCGTTATGTAATATTGTAGGGAAATCAAGTTTTATCTGATTAGGGATTCTTGTGTTTTTTAATTTTAAAAATAATATCGTGATATATAATCTTTAATAATTATTTGATTTTTATAAACGATAGATAACATTTATAGATCAATATTACCAATTACATAATGAACAAAGAGAAATACCACGAAGCTAACCCATGATTGTACACGCCATGCCAAAGTCGATGAATATCGGAACTGTTCGTTGGCCTAGTTCCGCAGTGGCTTTAGTTGACCGGCCCAGTTCCGAAATAACTGCAAAGCATGGCGAGCATTTAGTAATTTCGTCGCATATCTCCATCGAATAATAACGAATTCTAATCATCCTCCAGAATTTTCAATTAAGAATTCACATTCCTGGCCGTTAACAATATCAAATAAAATTCTACTGTAATTTCTTGTTTGGACATTTGGTTGCTAGGCTTGGGACAGAGGATATCAAACACTCGTCGAAATAGGTACGTCGTATTCGAAGTCGAAAGTGGTCAAAAGTGCGATTCTAGACCGCCGGGCATACAAACAACTAGACATGAGTTCGGTCAGCGTCTCCAGGCACGTCTGATCTATGCTCGTGAAACCCTTCTCCATGCACAAGTGGGCGACGACGACCCTCAAGGCGTTATGCCGAGACGCTTCGGTGTTCATCGGAGGTCGGCGTCGACGTAGTCTGTTAAAGGAACTGTCGGCGTCGACGCAGTCTGTTAAAGGAACTGCCGGCTTCGACGCAGTCTGTTAAAGGAACTGTCAGCGTCGATGCAGTCTGTTAAAGGAACTGCCGACTTCGACGTAGTCTGTTAAAGGAACTACTGACGTCGACGTAGTCTGTTAAAGGAACTACTGACGTCGACGTAGTCTGTTAAAAGAACTGCTGACGTCGACGTAATTAGCGGAGTCGGTTTGCGGATGTTCTCGCCACTATTGTCATCGGGTCTGTTTAGGAAACAATGCAAGCATTATAATTTTCGCTATAACGTATTCCGTAATCCTATTAATGTAATAAATGAATACGAATTAATTATATCGATTATCTTATATTCGAATTGACACTAATCTGTACATAAATCATGTTACGTAATCAAATTATCTCTTTTACTAGTTTTCGAATTACTAATCTCTATAAATAGAGAATACGGGAGAGGCAAATCCAGTTATTAAATATCATACTAAGATATTAATAATTACAGTTATATGGCAATCATTTTGACCACTCAATGCATTTAAAGTCCAGGTAAATATTAACATACGGATATTTATATAATAAATATCTTATGTTTCACTGAACAAATTGATAATCTACACTATCCATTGGTCAAGGAATTTTGCTAAGCTGTGATAATTGAAATCTGACGAAATATTAACTCGTGGATATTCCTTTAATTATTATCCCTATTGTCCACCAAACAAATTAATTTTAAACAACGTATTTCATAATGTTTCGACTCTTAAAAATAATTGACTATTTACTCACTAAAGATGAATCGTAGTAAATATTTGAAATATATAAAATACCTAAGTAAATAATATTTAGTTAATATAAATATTTACACCATTAATAAGTTGATTTCATTAACACGCCACCTGTTAAGGTATGATCACGAAAGAACATTTAATATATTTAAAACTTTCAAGATTCTTACAATTACTAATGCATTTATAATAAAATTAAATTAAATTCAGAATATATTTTAAGGATAGTTTGGTCAAAGTGTTCTTTAGTTAAGTTATTGTTCGGTTTTTAACAAATAATGATGTAGAGCGATAAAACACGAATAATAAGAGATAAAAATCCAGGAATAATTGTATCATGTGGTAGAATTCCTATATATAAATTAAATTTATTAATTCATTTAACCCTATCATCACACTTTAAAAACTAAATTAACATATAAACATTGCACTGGCAGGAATGAGGTGAGATATATGATAATAATATCTTTCTAGGTTGTTGTAAGTTCGGGTGTGTATCCCGTAAATGGAACGGTTCGTGGGATAGCAAACAGTTAATTTAATCGACCGCCTTTTCATATAGACAAATAAACTGGGTACAAGAAACAGAGTTAGGCTTCCGTGTGCTGTAGAAGATACAGTAAGCGCAATATCGCTTTTCATTTAAGACACAAAAAACTACTATTATATAATGCATGCAATCTTTAGCATTCACATCTCTCATTTGCATATATTTATTAGCATACCATATCAGTTGGAGTGAAGATCATGAGTATAGAGAGATACATATAAGTAAGTATTTAAGCATTAATCATTGTAATCTTAATTACGATATACGATAGACACACTGACTATTAGTGACTCGCTATGTTTACTGTAACATCTCACAATCACTACTACTATCTACCCGAACAACTGTCAATCAAATAGTATTTTCCATTGACCGAAATGACCAATATTCTTTAATATCATTATAATAATCACATGATGAGCAATACACAAATATTTTTAATATAGTAATTAATAAACAGCAATACATATATTAAAATACTACCCCCACAGTAATAATCAGGTTTACTCTTTTATGTGGGACGAATATTATATTTTATATTAATAATCTTAATGCATATCAATATATTTAATAACATCGAATTTAAAAGAAACACTACTATTGAAACAATATAGAATATAGATTGATAAATTACAATAAATTATTTATTAAATGTATTTTGCTAACATGTTGTTTTTAGAACAATTTAAGTATTCGATATTTGGTGATAATGATAGATAAATATAATAATACTGAATGTATCCATTAATTAATAATATAGTGTAATACAAAGTTCAACGAATTAATTTATTACAAAATAAAATAATAATTATATTTAATAATGTTACATTTAAATATAATGATTATTGGGTTTTATTATCGAAATAAAATAAACAGTCATAGATATTATTTTATTACATAAGTTGCAACTAACAAAATATACAATGTAAAATGGATGTCTAAAATGGGTATCAACTATATATATATATATATATATAGTCATCAGCCATGAGCAGGGTGACCAATATATATAACATTAGTTATCTATGTAACGTTTAAGAAATTGTGAAACTAAAATATCAAAATGCATCTTACAGATAAAATAACATTAATACAACTTGATAACACAAATTACATATAAATATATATATTTACAATTGTAAATGTTAGAATTAATTCATTAAAATATTAATATAGATATTTAAATTACTTCCTGTATAATACCTCAATCATTTTGTTACCTAGAATAAATATTGATAAGTTTATTACTTAATAAATATCTATCTATATCATTGACTTTTTGAAAACATTTACTAATCTTACTTACAATAGAAGTTAGTAAATTTTAAAAATTTATAAATAAGATATAAAATGTATGTGACTTATTTATTTCTTAACAAATAAGCTGTTAATATTTATATTTGTTTATTGATTTCTTGCTCGTTATTGAGTTACAATTGATGTTATTTAGTGTTCTGCAATCTTTGTTTATGTAAAATAGTTAATTACACTCAAAGTGAATAACATTAACATGACCTTATTGGGTATTTTATTATATACTTAAAATCATATAAGTAGTTTAAATAATACGTAACATATATATTCATTTTATATACTGAATCTTTTCCATGGGATATTTATTATTACAACCCAAATGACCTTAACCTAAATAATTATATTATTTCTATTTCTATTTTACAATTGTTGAATTACAGATTAATTACAATTATTGAAATTAATCTACCAGTTATATTGAATAATCCTTACTATGCATGTCATAAATTCACTGAAAAGTATATAAAATAACAATACTCTATTTATTAGTGTAAATAAATAGTTTATATAAAATAACAATACCCTATTTATTAGTGTAAATAAATAGCTTATATAAAATTGACGCCTCTTGACATATCTATATAAATAGTTTTTATACAAAACAAAGACGTAACAAAATGTGGTTTGCATACAAATCAATGTATATATCAGTTATTATGTGAGGGCGTTGCAGAATGTGGGAGGAGTTAAAACAGCCGGAAAGATTCTAGAGTTCATCTTTGGCGTTCTTGACATCCTTGGTGTCTTTGGTAGCTGCTTCGGCTTGCACTTCGTCGAAGAGAGTTTTTATTTCGTTGTCGTAGTCTGTCCATTCGCTGACAATTCTTGCGGCAGCCTTCAGTTTAGGTTCTTTTGTTTGTGGATTGTTACACTGAGCAGGAGGTAGGTGGGGTAGAGGTAATAGATTGATTAAGTTAGCAGCGGTGTGTATAAAGATACACTAGAAACTAATTGTCGATGTTGGAATAGTGTAATTTTAATGAAATCATGAAAATAACTTTAAAATAACTTTAGTTCTAACATTAGATATTTGAATTCATAATTAAATAACCAAATCTATTGTTTTTGCATTTTTTAGTTCTTCATTCGAACACCAGGTTTCACACCACAGCCATTCTTGAGGCAAAGACTTCATAGGCACTTGATGAATCATATTGTTTGGCAAATCCTTCAGACAGTAGTAAGAAGGTAGTAAGAAGGTGCGACGTAGGGTAAACAAACTAGGACCCGATGCTCTATTACAAATTCACATTTCAAATACATTCGCACAGAAACTCCATATCTCTCACAACCCTATTCAATTAAGTGTTTTTCATAGAGTAGTTGCCATGGTTACATAATAAACTCGGACAGATTTTTATACGATCCATTCTGAAACAAACAGTAATCTCCCTCCTAACCGGGACCTATAAAACGGGTCCAGTTTAGACGGAGTGTTTGGATCCTGTCTGAGCTCCCTGATCCTATTGCTGCCCATTTCTAACCCTTAGCTCCATGGCTCTACACACCAAGTCCCGACATTCGAAAGACTGTACAGGTTGGACAGATGGTTCGGGTCCTGACTGAGGCCCCGGTACCATTTAGTTAACCCCCTTCGACCTTAGCCACGCCCCCTTCGACCTTAGAAACGCCCCCGCATACCTGGTCCAGGTTGGACAGACTGTTCGGGTCCTGACTGAGGCCCTGGTACTGGCCGCGGAGTCTGTCTCCGGCGGCGATGCGTTTGAATTGCTTGAGGTCCACAACGTAGAGGGCGCTGATGTGATATTTACGTCCGTTCAAATGGTTGCGCCAATAGCCGGAGTTCCAGAATCTGCGTGGCGATGTAATCTTATATAATGCGTGGCGATGTAATCTTATGTAATGCGTGGCGATGTAATCTCGTGCAATGCATGGCGATGTAATCTCATGTAATGCGTGGCGATGTAATCGCCTGTTAAGATGGTTTATGCCGTTATATGTTATTCGTGGTAAAGAGATGCGTGGTATAGCAAATATAAACCCCTGGTGAGAGGACATGAACTAAATAGTTCAAAGGTTACTACACGAAATAGTGGTGTCTACGTCGTATCATTTGTTAGATTACGTCATACGTCCACTAGGTGGGCGGTGAGGACAAGAAGAAGTTTGAAAGAACCTGAAACCGTCCATTTCCTTGCGACTGTCGCAGAAAGGCGTGTAGCCGTAAGCCGCTCCTTCGAGGTCGAGGTCGACGAGTTCTTGAAGGTCGGCTCTTACAATCTAAAGGTCGCGGAGTTCTCCGTCAAACGCGCGTACTCGCATGCAAAGACATACACGTATTATATAGAGTCGTTGGTAACAACGAAGTCAAAATATATGCGAGAGACGAAAGAGATTTTCTTTCTCAATAAAAACCTGGTCGGCATCCACGAAAATGATTTTATCGACGTCCAGAGGAAACAGGACATCGAGGAAAAGAATCTTATATCTAGGCGGGATGAAGAGTAGGGTTAGGAGGTCGGGGGAGCCGGATGTGTTTAGAAGGTGCGGTAGTGGCGGAGCGAAGGGTGGGGTGGAGTAAAAGCTGTAGGGTGGGGTGGAGTTAAAGCGATGGGGTGGGGTGGAGTTAAAGCGATGGGGTAGGGTGGGGTGGAGTTAAAGCTATAGGGTGGAGTGGAGTTAAAGCGATGGGGTAGGGTGGGGTGGAGTTAAAGCGATTTGGCGGGGTGGAGTGGAGTTAGAGCGATGGGGTGGGGTGGTGTTAAAGCGATGGGGTGGGGTGGAGTTAAAGCGATGGGTGGGGTGGAGTTAAACCTATAGGATGGGGTGGAGTTAAAGCTATAGGTGGGGTGGAGTTAAAGCTATAGGGTGGTGTGGTGTTAAAGAGATGCGGTGGGGTGGAATTAAAGCGATGGGGTGGGGTGGAGTTAAAGCGATGGGGTAGGGTGGGGTGGAGTTAAAGCGATTTGGCGGGGTGGAGTGGAGTTAGAGTGATGGGGTGGGGTGGAGTTAAAGCGATGGGGCGGGGTGGTGTTAAAGCGATGGGGTGGGGTGGAGTTAAAGCGATGGGGTGGGGTGGAGTTAAAGCGATGGGGCGGGGTGGTGTTAAAGCGATGGGGTAGGGTGGGGTGGTGTTAAAGTGATGGGGTGGGGTGGAGTGGAGTTAGAGCGATGGGGTGGGGTGGAGTTAAAGCGATGGGGCGGGGTGGTGTTAAAGCGATGGGGTGGGGTGGAGTGGAGTTAGAGCGATGGGGTGGGGTGGAGTTAAAGCGATGGGGCGGGGTGGTGTTAAAGCGATGGGGTAGGGTGGGGTGGTGTTAAAGTGATGGGGTGGGGTGGAGTGGAGTTAGAGCGATGGGGTGGGGTGGAGTTAAAGCGATGGGGCGGGGTGGTGTTAAAGCGATGGGGTAGGGTGGGGTGGTGTTAAAGTGATGGGGTGGGGTGGAGTGGAGTTAGAGCGATGGGGTGGGGTGGAGTTAAAGCGATGGGGCGGGGTGGTGTTAAAGCGATGGGGTAGGGTGGGGTGGTGTTAAAGTGATGGGGTGGGGTGGAGTTAAAGCGATGGGGTGGGGTGGTGTTAAAGCGATGGGGTAGGGTGGGGTGGTGTAAAAGCGATTTGGCGGGGTGGAGTGGAGTTAGAGCGATGGGGTGGGGTGGTGTTAAAGCGATGGGGTGGGGTGGTGTTAAAGAGATGCGGTGGGGTGGAGTTAAAGCGATGGGGCGGGGTGGTGTTAAAGCGATGGGGCGGGGTGGTGTTAAAGCGATGGGGTAGGGTGGGGTGGTGTTAAATCGATGGGGTGGGGTGGAGTTAAAGAGATGGGGTGGGGTGGAGTTAAAGCAATGGGGTGGGATGGAGTTAAAGGGATGGGGTGGGGTGGAGTTAAAGCGATGGGGTGGGGTGGTGTTATGAGGATTTGAATTATGCAATAAGATGGATTAATAAGAGAGTTATAGGATGTAGCGGAGTTCTGTGATAGAAAATAATTCTAGGAATTAATATTAAACTGCCAGAGTATGGCGTAGCCTACAATGTATGGGGTTATGGGTGGGGGTTATGTGCGGGGATTATGGGTGCTGATTATAGGTGGGGTTCTATGTGTAAACGTCAGTAAGGTAGTAGGCTAGGTAGTAGGCTAGGTAGTAGGCTAGGTAGTAGGCTAGGTAGTAGGCTAGGTAGTAGGCTAGGTAGTAGGCTAGGTAGTAGGCTAGGTAGTAGGCTAGGTAGTAGGCTAGGTAGTAGGCTAGGTAGTAGGCTAAGTAGTAGGCTAGGTAGTAGGCTAGGTAGTAGGCTAGGTAGTAGGCTAGGTAGTAGGCTATATAGTAGGCTAGGTAGTAGGCTAGGTAGTAGGCTAGGTAGTAGGCTAGGTAGTAGGCTAGGTAGTAGGCTAGGTAGTAGGCTAGGTAGTAGGCTAGGTAGTAGGCTAGGTAGTAGGCTAGGTAGTAGGCTAGGTAGTAGGCTAGGTAGTAGGCTAGGTAGTAGGCTAGGTAGTAGGCTAGGTAGTAGGCTAGGTAGTAGGCTAGGTAGTAGGCTAGGTAGTAGGCTAGGTAGTAGGCTAGGTAGTAGGCTAGGTAGTAGGCTAGGTAGTAGGCTAGGTAGTAGGCTAGGTAGTAGGCTAGGTAGTAGGCTAGGTAGTAGGCTAGGTAGTAGGCTAGGTAGTAGGCTAGGTAGTAGGCTAGGTAGTAGGCTAGGTAGTAGGCTAAGGGGGTAGTGACCGCAGCCTAACCCCCAGATGATTCGTTGTTTCTCGGTTTGTTTGTGAAGCCAATGAGGCCATTTGTATTGAATTAATTCGTATTCGAATTTATATTTCTTCGAATATATCGGGATAAACTCCTGCAATAGGGGCGTTATGTAACACTGGCGATGACGTAACGTTGCGTCGCGATGACGTCATTTGATGACGTCATTCGAATACGTCGGTATTCGACGCCGACGTCCAGGTGAACCGACCTTGAAACTCGACGACAGATAGTTCTTGAGGAACCAGAACTTCACGTTCTGTTTGGTGTTCTTGAGGACACTTAACATCATGATCCTGGACATCGCGAGATGGAAACGCCGCGATTAAGTCGAGTAACAAAGATAATAGAAACAATAGTTACAACTAATCTATTAGTTAACATAGTATTAACTTAATAAACACACAAAGCTGTATTGTTATATATAGATATTCCCCAGGCACGCAATACAAATATGATAGAAATGGAATATTGCTTGTAAAATGTAATATTGCAATTTAAATTATTATTCAAAAATAAACTCATTTGAAAATAAACGTATTTGTTACAGGTCACAATGCATCCTGTACAATGGTTGACCCTTAACCCCTAATCTATCGACCTGAGGAATCTTTCATAAAGGTGCCCGGAAGCGAGTGAGAAAATGTTCAAAGTTTTTTTTTCGCCTTCCTTAGCTGTCTTAGTGCTGGATCGTCCCAATGACCTTTAGGGAAAGAGTTCAAATTAGTATGAAAAGATAAGTGCAAGTAAAGCATCTTTATATAAAGGTTAGAGTTCAGTAGAGTATAAACAAACAAAAGGTTAGAGTTCAGTAGAGTATAAATAAACAAAAGGTTAGAGTTCAGTAGAATATAAACAAACACAAGGTTAGAGTTCAGTAGAGTATAAACAAACAAAAGGTTAGAGTTCAGTAGAGTATAAACAAACAAAAGGTTATAGTTCAGTAGAGTATAAATAAACAAAAGGTTAGAGTTCAGTAGAATATAAACAAACACAAGGTTAGAGTTCAGTAGAGTATAAACAAACAAAAGGTTAGAGTTCAGTAGAGTATAAACAAACAAAAGGTTAGAGTTCAGTAGAGTATAAACAAACAAAAGGTTAGAGTTCAGTAGAGTATAAACAAACAAAAGGTTAGAGTTCATTAGAATATAAACAAACAAAAGGTTAGAGTTCATTAGAATATAAACAAACAAAAGGTTAGAGTTCAGTAGAGTATAAACAAACAAAGGTTAGAGTTCATTAGAATATGGGTTAAAGTAGTTAAAGAAAAGAGAATATTAGATTGTGAGGTACGAGGAAATCTAATTTATGTTCAAATTATAAACTTTGAAATCGAGTGCCAAATTCCTCCTTGGGTTTCCTCATCGGATTGTAGAGATGCAGACTCCATTCCACTCCTCCTCTTTACCTGTAGACCGTCTTCGTAGTTACAAGCGTTGCAATTCAATACAGATATTTACGAAGCAGAAAGAACTATCGTTACAAAAAGTTCCCGTAAATGTTCATCTAAATACTCGGTTGGGCATTCAGAATATAGGACGGAGAAGACACTCGAAGGTAAACTAGTGACCTTGACACGAATGATGTGAGTTTGGAATGATTCGATAAACACGACGACTTTGTGGGAGGATTTCTCGTTAAGGAATTCCACTTCATCTCCGAGTTGGTAGCTGTAAGATTGCGGGAGTATGAGGTCGGGCGTAATGTCGGGGGGCATGGCGTGTGGAGTTGATGGTTATTGAGATCCTACTTTACACTATACCCATCTGTAGTACATATAGCAATTAGGCTTTTAATATAAATAGAACAAATAAGCAGAAATCATTTTTTTTTTATTATATTTGGTCATTTAAAAATATATTTACTAACGATAATCAAGTAATCAAGTAATCAAGTAAGTTATTGTTTGATTCAATAAGGTGTAATACTTTATCTATAATTGCTATCCCCTTAATAATACCTGGAAATGTAGAAGATTTCGCTGGACTTTCCGTTCCTCAGCTCCAAATTCCAGGCGCCCGGGCTCGCTTTTAATTGAAGGTAACCCTTAAAGAATGCGTCACTATGTGAGTCTTTTAGACGAACAAATATAATAATGGATCCATGAAAGTAATTAAGACAACATGGATGCTAACAATAAAAGTTCAGTGATATAAATGAGAATAACATTTTTAAAAAACTGACGAAAAAAATTGAATAAAAAACGTAAATATAGAAGAATTATTAAAATTTGAACTTAGAAGCAGTTGAGAAAATAAAGTGCTTGAAAATATGTCCTCAGATGAAAATGAAGAATTAAAAAGTTCTAAAAGCACAATTTATAAGCGATTGCAGACTAAATCAGTTAAGTTCCATTTAAGACCAGGCAAAACCTTTGTTGTGTTTACATGTAAAAGTAGGAGGAAAAATTACATTTGTTAACTTACATCGCAAATTTGGTTTTAATTACTTTGTAATTACTTTTTAATTACTTTGTAATTACTTTTATTCGACTTTTATTACATCATTTTAACGAAAATTAATTCAATTTGAATACAAATAATTAGAAAAAAATCTAATGTTTTGCTTTGTGGACATTTATTGCATAATATTTACTTCCCAGCAAATGGATTTCACAAATGTGCCACTAAAAAACTATTGAATTATATACAATTATGCAATTCATAAAACAAAATCAATTCTTATGAAGCTTTGAATTACTCAAACATTGTGTTAGTTTTATAAAATCCTTCAAAGTATTACAAAAATGATGTATAACAAATTTTAAATTGACATAAAAATATAAATATTTTCAAGTTTGCAACTCCTAGATGTAATCATATAAATAGCGATTGCCATTGTATGATAGACATTATGATGCAATCGCGTACCATATACGAATGACGTCATCGCCGTCTATCACCGGAGATGACATCACCACTGAATGCACGCGAACTCACCAAATTAGCCATGACCATCGTGTCCACCATCGGAACGTTGGTTGAATTGCTCTTCAGGACAAACTGAAGACCCCGAGATGGTTGGCCAGTTTTGTCGTCATGACAATGGCCTAGAACACAAATGTAGTAAGAGATGTTAAACGCATAGAAATAAGTAACAAATAGTAGTGAAGAAATGAGATGAGTTAAAAAAGGTCAAAATTATTTTTAGATATTTAACGTTGTAAAAAGGGATCAGATTGATAAATCATGTTATTATGTAATGATTAATTGATGTTATATAATCGGAAACCTTCGAGCAGGATGTATTCGAGTTCATAATTTGCATGGATACTTCCTTTCACCTGTGAATTGCGCAGTCGTTTATAATGAGGTATGTGAGGTAGGAAACATTGCCTATATATATATATATGTATATATATGTATATATATATATATATATATATATATATATATATATATATATATATATATATATACACATATATATGGATCTCTCAATATTTGAGATATCGCTCTTCAAGGAAATCGCACTACGATGCGTGAGAAAGACAATAGTAACGCAGTCCAAAGGTCAAACCTCGGAGAGTTGGATATTATCGAGGTCGTAGGGCGTATTCACTGACTCGATCAGCCAAGAGTCGGGTTGTTTCATGCCGAGGGTGAGGAGTGATTTGGTCGGCAGGTTGGTGAACGTTATTCGAGGAGCAATCAACTCCCCGGTCTTCGGCTCAAACGAGGGCTCGGCTTCCACGATGAACTGGAAGAAACTGGTCGGGAGGAGCATACGATTGGGGAGGGCAAGATAGGAGGTTAAGATAGGGGTTAAGATAGGGGTTATGATAGGGGTAAGATAAGAGATTAAGATAGGAGATTAAGATAAGAGGCTAAGATAAGATAGTAAGAGAGGAGGTTAAGATAGTAGGTAAGATATGAGGTTAAGATAGGAGGTTAATATAAGAGATTATAATAGGAGATTAAGATAAGAGGCTAAGATAAGATATTAAGATAAGAGGCTAAGATAGGAAGTAAGATATGAGGTTAAGATAGGGGTTAAGATAGGGGGTTAAGATAGGAGGTTAAGATAGGAGGTTAAGATAGGAGGTTAAGATAGGGGTTAAGATAGGGGTTAAGATAGGGGTTAAGATAGGGGTTAAGATAAGAGATTACTACTTTTTCACAGGCATACTTGAGAGTTTCTCCTGACAGTTCATGTAGATCTTTACATTGGCATTCAAAACGCTCATCAGAGTCTGTGCGTAAGGTCATGGGGGTCAGGGCTCCGGTGATTGGACAAGGTGATCAGCGGGATCGGAGATTATAACGTCCAATAAGGAAGTTAATTTATTACAAATAATATGAAATATTAATATTTAATGAAATTCTATAGTATGACACTATTGAGCAATCTCGCAAACTCCTAACAATGATGAGGGGTACGTATATCTGAGCTTCACGGCTGACTGGGTCCAGTACAGCTACCAAGTCGTAGCTGGGCAGGTCGGAGCGGCTTGCTTCCAGCGTCAAAACGCTGTGACTGTCGGAGGCGTCATTTACGTATCGACGCTTCTTCTTCTCCGGACCAGCCAATATGATTGTAGATACCAAGGTTACCATGTCGGAGTGGCTATAGGGGTGAGGGGGTTATAACGGGGTTATGGAGGAATGGGTGTTTATGGGCATGGAAAAGATACGGTGTTAAAGAAGGTATGAGGATCATGGGTTCATAGAGGGATGGGAGACTTAATATATTATGGTGGAGGTTAAAGGTTAAATTAATAATATAATATATATATTAATAACTGACTTGTTTTGTTCGTCAAATGACTTAACGAGATCTGTGATCTTATTGGCCGATTGACTATTAACAACTCCTTCTAAAAGCTTAAAATCTATTGACGAGAACTCCTCTTTATCGTCAAAAGGTCCAATTATCTGTGGATGGTTTCCAACATAAAGATATGCATTGGTATAATTTATTTTCTAAAAATAAACCAAACTAATTGTTAAAATTGAACTTTTTTTAATTTGTAGATTTAACTTTTCTAAACTTTTACTTGTACAATGTACATTGTACATTGTACAGCGTACCTTGTACACAAACCATTCCGTTGATTACGACTCCGGATTCATTGGATTTAAATTTCAAAATGTTCTCCGAGAATGTGGAATGCATTTGTAAAAGTGAATCGAGGCTTTTTGTTTCTTTCAGTTGTTTCTCAAATGCACCGACATCTATACCCTGTGTCAGGTGTCATAAGAATATGACATGTGTGTCAGGTGTCATAAGAATATGACATGTGTGTCAGGTGTCATAAATATATTAAATGTGTGTCAGGTGTCATAAGAATATGACATGTGTGTCAGGTGTCATAAATATATTAAATGTGTGTCAGGTGTCATAAGAATATGACATGTGTGTCAGGTGTCATAAAAATATGAAATTTGTGTCGGATGTCATAAGAATATGAAATTTGTGTCAGGTGTATTAAGGATATGACATGTGTGTCAGTTGTCAAAAGGATATGAAATTTGTGTCGGATATTATATGATCGTGATATATGTTCGAAATAATAAACGAGAGAAAAATGATTTCCACCTGATTCTAAAATTTTCATTGAAATATTTGCGACAGTTTGAACAATAATGAACAGTAAGGTTTAAACCAACCACAACACTCCTGACGGCGTCAATAACTGTAACTTCGTTGGCTTCGAGGCGTTTCTGAAAATCGACGTCCAGTATTGCGATAATCACTTCGACGATGCTATCGCCGTCGATGACACTGTGTCCGGTCAATTGTCCGAGAGCGGCCAGAACGGCTACGACGGTCTTAGAAGGAGGATTCTTACCTCCGTTGTGAACTAGAGATAAGCGCATGGTTGGAGTGGTTCTCTGTGAAAAGGGTGAGTGAGTCTGTGAGCGAGTCTGTGAGCGATTCAGTGAGTCAGTTAGTGAGCGAATCAATGAGTCAGTGAGTGAGTGAGTCAGTCAGTCAGTCAAGTCAGTCAGTAAGACTGTATGCTGGCGAATATAATCTCCGTTGAAAAATATAATTGCGAAGAACGCATTTGAAACATGAAACTCAGCACAAATATCAATTTCTAAGTGGTTAATAATAATGTGTTATTAGTTAATATTTTAGTAACTTAATAGTTAATAAGTTAATAGTTAAAATGAGACAAGGTATTAATGCGAATTAAAAATATCTAAATACTTAATTAGAAATCAATAATTAAATCAATTATTTAATTAAATAAGTTAAATAAGTAGTTAATGATTTAATTATTAATAAGTTAATTGTTCATTAAGTATTAATAGTTAATAAGTTAATAATATTGATTCTATGTATTTTATTTTATTGATAAATATTCAAATATAATTCATAATCTTTAATTTGGTAAACTGCAATATGCAAAAAAGTTTATATAAATGCTTTTATTTATAGAATAATATTAATATTATGATTAGATTTTGTAATTAAGAATTATTTATTATTGCAGTAATATTAATATTTTACCAATTTCACAAATTTTAAAAATAGCTAAATATAGATTAATTATTTAGTTTTCGAGTTGCATAATTATATCCAATAGAATTAAAGCATTCCTTTCTTTTCACAAGAAATCTAGAACGTCATTCGTAACTTTTTAAAGTTTACTCCTTATTAATTATGGAATATTATTTTTGCTCATATTTTCTAACAATCAACCTAATAAATAACTTTTATTATACTTTATGAATTATATTGAAATGTTGTTCATTATATTTAGTACATTAGATCTATCATTGTATATAATAATTAGCATAATAAATATATGAATATTTAATTATGAATTATAAAATTATTATACAATAATTATAAATTATAAATTATAATATAACTTTAAAGGTATTTGTATTAGTCTAACTTACACACAAAATTAGAATAGAATGAGATAGAGCCGACCTTTAATATGTTTATAAATTAATAAGTTAATAAGTTACTAAATTAATAAGTTAATAAGTTAATAAATTAATAAGCTAATAAATTAATAAGCTAATAAGTTAATAAATTAATAAATTAATAAATTAATAAATTGATAAATTAATAAATTAATAAGTTAATTAGATAATAAATTAATAAGTTAATAAATTAATAAGTTAATAAATTAATAAGTTAATAAATTAATAAGCTAATAAATTAATAAATTAATAAGTTAATTAGATAATAAATTAATAAGTTAATAAATTAATAAATTAATAAATTAATAAGGTAATTAGATAATAAATTAATAAGTTAATAAATTAATAAGCTAATAAATTAATAAATTAATAAGGTAATTAGATAATAAATTAATAAGTTAATAAATTAATAAGTTAATAAATTAATAAATTTGTTGTAAATAAACCAAATATTGCAAAGCATCGGAAAATAACTTTCTGCCAAATTTCGTGCCGAGATCACTGACTATCCAGGCACTCGTTGAATAGAGGTCATCATAACCTGCAGTGTAGTATAGGGTGGTGTAGGGTGGTATATGGAAGGATAGGTCAATGTAAGAAAGGGTAGTGTAGACAAGGGTAGAGCATAGTAGTTTAGCTTAGTGTAAGGTGTATGGGATGGGGTACAATTCGAGTGTAAAATTATTAACAAACCTGATTGATAAACGTATTTCAACTTTTTCATGAATAGAGTCGAGAATTCTGGGAGTGGCATGTCCTCTTCAACAGACTCAAACAGAGCTGTCATAATAAGCGGGTTAAAGTACAGCAGATTAAGTATTAAGATATTAAAAAGTCTTACATTTTAAAAATAACTTTGCAATGTAAAGATACTAAATGAATTTCTATTTTAAATGAAAAGTATAATGTAGATATCTTCAAAAATGTTTGTGTGTATATGTGTGTGTATGAGTGTGCGTTTGTATGTGTATACATGTGTGTGTGTGTGTGTGTGTGTGTGTGTGAGTTTGTGTGTGTGAGTGTGTGTGTGTGAGTGTGTGTACATGTGTGTGTGTGTGTATGTGTGAGTGTGTGTACATGTGTGTGTGTGTGTGTTTATTTACTAACTCCTATTCATACTGAATTCAACAAATTTCCTTTTTGTACTGAGAATTCGAGCATTAAGTTTTCCTACTACGTTATCGCGGCTGCAAATGAATTCGTCGAGATCCGTGTGGTCTGCGATATCTCCCTGAGGTGTCAGGACATAAACTATATTAGCAACACCCTAGCAACACCTTTAGCTACACCCTAGCAACACCCTTAGCTACACCCTAGCAACACCCTTAGCTACACCCTAGCAACACCTTTAGCAACACCCTAGCTACACATTTAGCTACATCCTTAGCTACACCCTAGCAACACCTTTAGCAACACCCTAGCAACACCCTTAGCAACACCCTAGCAACACCTTTAGCAACAGCCTAGCAACACCCTTAGCTACACCCTAGCAACACCCTTAGCTACACCCTAGCAACACCTTTAGCAACACCCTAGCTACACATTTAGCTACATCCTTAGCTACACCCTAGCAACACCTTTAGCAACACCCTAGCAACACCCTTAGCAACACCCTAGCAACACCTTTAGCAACAGCCTAGCAACACCCTTAGCAACACCCTTAGCAACACCCTAGCAACATCCTAGCAACACCCTTAGCAACACCCTAGCAACACCTTTAGCAACAGCCTAGCAACACCCTTAGCTACACCCTTAGCAACACCTTTAGCAACAGCCTAGCAACACATTTAGCAACACCTTTAACAACACCTTAGCAACACCCTAGCAACACCCTAAGTTAGACCATTAGACACACCCTTAGCTACACCCTTAGCAACACCCTTAGCAACACCCTAGCAACAGCCTAGCAACACCCTTAGCAACACCCTAGCAACACCTTTAGCAACAGCCTAGCAACACCCTTAGCAACACCCTTAGCAACACCCTAGCAACACCCTAGCAACACCCTTAGCTACACCCTAGCAACACCCTTAGCTACACCCTAGCAACACCTTTAGCAACACCCTAGCTACACATTTAGCTACATCCTTAGCTACACCCTAGCAACACCTTTAGCAACACCCTAGCAACACCCTTAGCAACACCCTAGCAACACCTTTAGCAACAGCCTAGCAACACCCTTAGCAACACCCTTAGCAACACCCTAGCAACAGCCTAGCAACACCCTTAGCAACACCCTAGCAACACCTTTAGCAACAGCCTAGCAACACCCTTAGCTACACCCTTAGCAACACCTTTAGCAACAGCCTAGCAACACATTTAGCAACACCTTTAACAACACCTTAGCAACACCCTAGCAACACCCTAAGTTAGACCATTAGACACACCCTTAGCTACACCCTTAGCCAGACCCTTAGCTACACCCTTAGCTACACCCTTAGCTACATCCTTAGCTACATCCTTAATACCCTTAGCTACACCCTTAGCCAGACCCTTAGCTACACTCTTAGCTACACCCTTAGCTACACCCTTAGCCAGACCCTTAGCTACATCATTAGCTACACCCTTAGCCAGACCCTTAGCTACATCCTTAGCTACACCCTTAGCTACACCCTTAGCAACAGCCTAGCAACACCTTTAGCAACAGCCTAGCAACACATTTAGCAACACCTTTAACAACACCTTAGCAACACCCTAGCAACACCCTTAGCAACACCCTAGCAACACCCTAAGTTAGACCATTAGACACACCCTTAGCTACACCCTTAGCCAGACCCTTAGCTACACCCTTAGCTACACCCTAGCAATACCTTTAGCAACACCTAGCAACACCCTTAGCAACACCCTAGCAACACCCTAAGTTAGACCATTAGCTACACCCTTAGCTACACTCTTAGCTACACCCTTAGCTACACCCTTAGCCAGACCCTTAGCTACATCATTAGCTACACCCTTAGCTACACTCTTAGCTACACCCTTAGCTACACTCTTAACTACACTCTTAGCTACACTCTTAGCTACACCCTTAGATACACTCTTAACTACACCCTTAGCTATACCCTTAGCAACACCCTTAGCTACATCCCTAGCAACACCCTCAGAAACACCCTTAGCTACACCCTTAGCTACATCCTTAACACCCTTAGCTACACCCTTAGCTACATCCTTAACACCCTTAGCTACACCCTTAGCTACACTCTTAACTACACCCTTAGCTACACTCTTAGCTACACCCTTAGCTACACTCTTAACTACACTCTTAGCTACACCCTTAGATACACTCTTAGCTACACCCCTAGCTATACCCTTAGCAACACCCTTAGCTACATCCCTAGCAACACCCTCAGAAACACCCTTAGCTACACCCTTAGCTACACTCTTAGCTATACCCCAAGTATGACCATTAGTCAAACCCATACCTACCTCCTGCACAGCCTTCTGAAGGTATTTCGTGACTTTCTGTAATTCCTCAATGACAGCCTCTTCAAACTTGTTATTGTTCAAGGTCGCGGGGTCAAGAGGAACTCCGTTGATGAGAACTTGGGGCAGAGTTGTTAGCCCCATGTTCTTGTGAACAACACTCGCATCCTGAGGATTGTGGTGTAAGAGTTAAATGGGGACGAGGTAGGGTTGTAGTGGGGTCGCGTCGTGGTCGAGTTTGATTTGAGGTCGGCTCGAGATAGTTCATGCGGAATTAAGGCGAGGATTTGACCCGGGGTTGAAGTGGGGACGAGGTGGGGTTGCCGTAACGGGGACGACTTAAATTAGCAATAAATAGTTAAATAAAATGTAAATAAAGTGGATCTAACGCGCCGCCCCCTTTTGCTTGACCGTTGCCAAGATGAAAATGTCCACGAAAATTGGTTGCACACAGCGAGATTATAAAATCCTAAAATATGGCGATTATATAATATGCTAGTCCGACCTTTGCGAGTTTATTGTACTTCGTAGACTTCAGAACTGAATCGTAATCCACTTTGTCGGAGTAATTGTCAACAAACTGACTGAGAACATGATCGTAAGTGATTTCTTCATCTTGATTCTCGTCGATCAACTGTGGGCCAAAGTACAGTAGAGTTCTAGGCCATGGAACGGTAGAGTTATAGACCCATGGTAGAGTATAGTCACGCATCAGAGTAATGTAGAATTGTAGGTCATGGTGCAGTGTAATTGTAGGTCATGATACGGTAGAGTTATTGGTCACGGTGCAGTAGAGTCAAATGTCGGGGTAGAGTCAAATGTCGGGGTAGAGTAGTAGAGCCCTACTTACGTCGGTGAGGAAGCGAAGGGCTTTCGCTCGCGAGACTTTCTTCTTGATGTAGGTGAAACAGCGGAAAATAGCGAGTCGAGCGTCGTTGTCATCGGCAACCTCGGGGTCGGGGGTCAGCGGGGTAATGCCGATCCTGCAAATAGTGTGTCAATCGCAACAAGGTAGGTACTGTAGTAGGCAACAGCTTCTGGGCCATAGTGCACGGCGAGATGTTCGAATGCGTTGAACACGTAATTTACAGATTTGATCGCACAGATTCGAAAACAGATTCGAAGTAAAAAAAACCTCACTGGTGCATTGTGGATAAAGAATGCTTCGGCAGATTTGATTAAACTATGCGAAGACTTGTCGAGTAGGTCGACGATGAAGATCTGAGGGCAAAGGGATCAAAGGTCAATATCAACTACACTACTCCACTACACTACTCCACTACACTACTCCACTACACTACTCCACTACACTACTCCACTACACTACTCCACTACACTACTCCACTACACTACTCCACTACACTACTCCACTACACTACTCCACTGCGGGGTACTCCATTCAATTTAACTCTACTCACAACCGAATAGAGTTTTCAAGTGGTGTACATTATTGAATAGAGTTTTCCATGTTTGCGGGAGTTTTATTACTATATCAACAAATTATATTACCAATGATAATAGTATTTGTAAACATCCTTTGTTAAATTACTTATAATAAATATAATAATAAATAATATTACGTTAAAGAATGTAAAAACTAACAACATATCTTATTTTATAAGATATAAACATATATTTGATTGGTAATTAATGGGTAAAGTGGTGAGTAGAGTACTCGTCATTACTGGAGTGGCAAGTGGAGTGGCAAGTGGAGTGGCAAGTGGAGTGGCAAGTGGAGTGGCAAGTGGAGTGGCAAGTGGAGTGGAAAGTGGAGTGGAAAGTGGAGTGGAAAGTGGAGTGGCAAGTGGAGTGGCAAGTGGAGTGGCAAGTGGAGTGGCAAGTGGAGTGGCAAGTTGAGTGGCAAGCGGAGTGGCAAGCGGAGTGGCAAGCGGAGTGGCAAGCGGAGTGGCAAGTGGAGTGGCAAGTGGAGTGGCAAGTTGAGTGGCAAGTGGAGTGGCAAGTGGAGTGGCAAGTGGAGTGGCAAGTGGAATGGCAAGTGGAGTGGCAAGTGGAGTGGCAAGTGGAGTGGCAAGTGGAGTGGCAAGTGGAGTGGCAAGTGGAGTGGCAAGTGGAGTGGCAAGTTGAGGGGCAAGTGGAGTGGCAAGTGGAGTGGCAAGTGGAGTGCTATGCACTCCAAGTGTAGGCAGTCGGCGTTGCGAGCAGCGCCTACAGACGACTGACCATATTGAAGATGTTCTTGCGTAAGTGGGTCAGCATGCCTGGATATTGGGGTCGCAGGAGATACTGAACGCTACCCGGCCAGTTGGCGTACTGCTTGTCCCTGGTGAGGTCGTTCAACCACTGAAGCAGTAAAATAAATTGTCACGAGTGCATCGGGGCGCGGCGTAACAATAGCTAGGCAGGGCAAATATACAGTTCAATTGTGTACACGACGCTGTCAATCAAAACTTACAGTTATTCCATTCATTCGGTAGTCGACTGCAAATGAGTTATCATCACCGGAGAGTTCGAGTCTCTTCAAATTCTCCAAATTATCTCCCTTTAGAACAAATATTGATCATAGATGTCGAGGTTATCATTAGGTCATCACAAAGTTATATCAAGGTTATCAAAAGGTTATATCAAAGTCATCATTAGATCATCAAAAGGTTATATCAAAGTCATCATTAGGTCATCAAAAGGTTATATCAAGTCATCATTAGGTCATCAAAAGGTTATATCAAGTCATCATTAGGTCATCAAAAGGTTATATCAAGTCATCAATAGGTCATCAAAAGGTTATATCAAGTTATCATTAGGTCATCAAAAGGTTATATCAAGTCATCAATAGGTCATCAAAAGGTTATATCAAGTTATCATTAGGTCATCAAAAGGTTATATCAAGTCATCATTAGGTCATCAAAAGGTTATATCAAAGTCATCATTAGGTCATCAAAACGTTATATCAAGTTATCATTAGGTCATCAAAAGGTTATACAAAGGTCATCTTTATTTTGTAATTATTAAATTTATTGAGTTGAAAATATTTTGAATGAAAGTAAAAACCCAGAACATTTAAGCTATAATAAGAACCTATAAGAAAAACTAAATAACCGATATGATTAATTAAACCCCGAATATGACATCACATTAATAAGAACAGTTTTAAATAAGCTCATTTTTGCAATATAAAATCAAAACAATTTAAGGGCACGGGCGCAGTTTGAAATATTTAATAAAAATTTTATTTTTTTTTTATATTTAATAATATGTTTTAATGATTTATTATCTACCTATCTATTAAATATCACATTGCAAATCAATATATAAATGTATAAAAATTACATTTTTATGACCTTATTGTAAAATAATATTTAATAAATAATTAATTAATAAAAGGTTATAAAAACTTAGATTCTTTATTGATTATTGTATTAATTTTCAAAATCTAAAAACATATTTAAAATACAATTATTTATGTATCTACACTTGTAATATCAACATCGGTAGCAATATATGTAATTAGATATAATACAATGAAATCAAAGCATTTTTTTAATACAAATTATTAATGATTATTGATTATATTTATGCAATTCTATATTTTTCTGCTTTTTATATCTTCACCATTTTATCTTAACATTGAATTCATTAAAAATGAGTTGTAAGAATTAAACCCAATTACGAATGATGAATAATTCTCATGTAAAGAAAGTTAATAAGCAGACGTTTTCATATTAAATTTTAAAATTATATAATATTTCATTGAAATATATTGATAAAAATCTAACTTTATATAATAGTTATATAAATTATCTAATTTTATATGATATATATTTGTGATTTAGTAATGCTATTTAAACAGGATACACCAGAGTTTGAAAGTTGCCAAATATGAAAATGAATTCTATAGAATATGAATATGAAAAATAATTAATTTACTGATTTAATAAATAAAACTTCAACACTTGTTTTCTCAGTTATTTATTTTTCACATTATTATTTTATTAGAATTCCTATTTCTCATTGAATATTTCTTTCTCAAATTTTCACTATATCAAGATATATAATTACTAAACAGAACTGTTGCTTTTAATTGAGCTATCTTTAAAATAAGTATACTTTTTATATTGTAATAGTACAATAAATGATAATAAATATTTGTCTCCTATTTAATTTGTAATAAATAAATTTCTATTATAAATAAATGTAAAAAAAGCAACATAATTAAAGATGAATATGTTATTAATCGAATGTATAACAAAGTAGGTCAATATCTATATTTAGCAATGAGAAATAGCATTTTATACAAAACCCTATTTTCATATCTAAATACATTAGGCCCGTGCCCTCAATAAAAATAACATAAAATTAGGCATCTTTAACCCGTCTACATAAACCCCAGCTAGGATCTCGCCAGTAGCTCCGGATATAGTAGACCTCGAAGCACCGCCTAAAGGCTAGCGCAAAGCCCGCCCACCCGCCCACTAGCTCAGCCCTGTAGCCCGTAGACAACCCACCTTGATGCCGAGTGAAAAGAGGTTCTGCATGAAGGAGGCTTCAGACTTCAAGGTCTCCAGCACGGAGAAAATGTCTTCGTTCTCCAAATTAATCAAAAGTCCATTCACATAAAACGCAGATTCACCTTTGTCGAGAGACAATTGATCTCTGAATATCTGATTAAGTGAGTGGGGTTAGATAGGTGAGTGGGGTTTGATAGGTGAGTGGGGTTAGATAGGTGAGTGGGGTTTGATAGGTGAGTGGGGTTAGATAGGTGAGTAGGGTTAGATAGGTGAGTGGGGTTTGATAGGTGAGTGGGGTTTGATAGATAAGTAGGGTTTGATAGGTGAGTGGGGTTTAATAGGTGCGCGGGGTTAGATAGGTGAGTAGAGTTAGAAGGTGAGTGGGGTTTGATAGGTGAGTGGGGTTAGAAGGTGAGTGAGGTTTGATGGGTGAGTGGGGTTTGATAGGTGAGTGGGGTTAGAAGGTGAGTGGGGTTTGATAGGTAAGTAGGGTTTGATAGATAAGTAGGGTTTGATAGGTAGGTGGGGTTTGATAGGTAAGTGGAGTTAGATATAAAAGTTAAGTTGGATTGGTGAGTAAGGTTAGATAGAAACAAAGGGTATAAGGGTTAGATAGGTATAAGGGATGGGGCTAAAAGGATATGAGTTGTGTAGTTGGGTATAATAATAGGGTGCAAGGGATATTTTAATTTAGAAATATATAATTTTATATTTATCAAACTAAATAGTAAAAAAAAAAGAACATCTTAAAATAGATTCACATTTAATAAATAAACAAATAAATAAATAAATAAACAAATAAATAAACACAAAACCTCTTGATTTTCGGCGATTTCTTTTTTAAATTCGGGTCTCAGGACCGAGTTAAAAATGAGTCTAGAAAAAAGATAAAATTATATTTAGTATTGTACTTCGTCGATAGCATTGTAGGTTGATGGCATTGTAGGTTGTAGGTATAGAGGCAGTAGGTATATAGGCAGTAGGTATATAGGCAGTAGGTATAGAGGCAGTAGGTATAGAGGCAGTAGGTAGTGAGGCAGTAGGTATAAAAGCAGTAGGTAGTGAGGCAGTAGGTATAGAAGTAGTAGGTATAGAGGCAGTAGGTATATAGGCAGTAGGTATAGAAGTAGTAGGTAGTGAGGCAGTAGGTATAAAAGCAGTAGGTAGTGAGGCAGTAGGTATAGAAGTAGTAGGTATAGAGGCAGTAGGTATAGAGGCAGTAGGTAGTGAGGCAGTAGGTATAAAAGCAGTAGGTAGTGAGGCAGTAGGTATAGAGGCAGTAGGTATAGAGGTAGTAGGTATAGAGGCAGTAGGTATAGAGGCAGTAGGTAGTGAGGTAGTAGGTATAGAAGAAGTAGGTATCGCATATACTGTACCTAGCTTGCACTGGAAAGTTTTGGCTGATATGCTGTAACATGGAGAGAGATTGGTCTTTGGGAGAATTCAGAATAATCTGCGCAGCTTGTAAACTCAAATCTGCAAATCAACATTTCAGAATTAAAGTCAATAACTTCACAACAACTGCAGAATGACGGCTCAATAACTGCAGAATGACTGCTCAATAACTGTTAAATAACTACTCAATAACTGCTCAATAACTATACAATAACTGCAAAATAACTGTTCAATGACAATTATTTACTAACTTCAATATAAAAAATTAAATTATTTAATGCTTAATTCAATCAATTTAGAATTAAGTGTAGAATTAAGTGTAGAGTTAAGTGTAGAGTTAAGTGTAGAGTTAAGTGTAGAGTTAAGTGTAGAGTTAAGTGTAGAGTTAAGTGTAGAGTTAAGTGTAGTTATTGAAAACCTTGCATTTGCCAGACTTTCATATCAGCTAGTTCTCCGTGACTTTCAATGAGGTATTGTTTAAATTCACTGATGTTACCACTTAGTTCAGGGTAGAGTTTACTGCGGTATGGTGGGAGTGGGGGGAGTGAGTGGTGGGAGTGGTGGAGTGAGTGGCGGAGTGAGTGGCGGAGTGAGTGGCGGAGTGAGTGGTGACAGTGGGGAGAGTGAGTGATGGGAGTGGGGGGAGTGAGTGGTGGGAGTGAGTGGCGGAGTGAGTGGCGGAGTGAGTGGCGGAGTGAGTGGTGGCAGTGGGGCAGTGAGTGGTGGGAGTGGATATAATGGATATTCAATATCCGGGTATAATATTGCCTTCCAATTCACTACCCATAATTAATGAATCCATAGTTATTTAATACAAATATGTAGTTATGATTATTTAAGCCGGGTATTATGTAAATTCAATAGCCGGGTATTATGTAAATTCAATAGCCGGGTATTATGTAAATTCAATAGCTGGGTATTATATAAATTCAATAGCTGGGTATTATATAAATTCAATAGCTGGGTATTATGTAAATTCAATAGCCGGGTATTATGTAAATTCAATAGCCGGGTATTATGTAAATTCAATAGCCGGGTATTATGTAAATTCAATAGCTGGGTATTATATAAATTCAATAGCTGGGTATTATGTAAATTCAATAGCCGGGTATTATGTAAATTCAATAGCCGGGTATTATGTAAATTCAATAGCCGGGTATTATGTAAATTCAATAGCCGGGTATTATGTAAATTCAATAGCCGGGTATTATGTAAATTCAATAGCCGGATACAGAATTTGATAGTTATCCATTAGTCGTTGTCATGCCAACCGTAACGTCGAGAACTTGAAGCCATAGAGATCCTGCTCCTCCTCGTCTACGACAGACTGCGACCCTTTATTAATCTCTGAATCATCTTTAACCTTGTACTCGGTGCTCTTGATGGCTAATTCAACCCCGTAACCACTCAAGGCAACGTTACGATCGCCGGGGGAGTTCTGGGGGGTGTGAGGGGGGTGTGGCTAGAGCAGAGGCTGCATGTGGAGGGGCTGAGTGGGGTTTATTTAATAGATGAATGAGGGCCCCACTTGTTGAAATTGGTTATCAAAAATGATTCAAAATATGCATTGAGATTTTTAAATATCCAATAAATGACTTTTCACATACTTAGAATAAACAAATGTAGTAACTATGACAAATAGTAGATATCGCTATCACTAGTAGATATCACTATCAATAGTAGATATCACTATCAATAGTAGATATCACTATCAATAGTAGATATCACTATCAATAGTAGATATCAGTATCAATAGTAGATATCACTATCAATAGTAGATATCAGTATCAATAGTAGATATCACTATCAATAGTAGATATCACTATCAATAGTAGATATCACTATCAATACTAGATATCAGTATCAATAGTAGATATCAGTATCAATAGTAGATATCGCTATCAATAGTAGATATCACTATCAATAGTAGATATCACTATCAATAGTAGATATCACTATCAATAATAGATATCACTATCAATAGTAGATATCACTATCAATAGTAGATATCACTATCAATAGTAGATATCACTATCAATAGTAGATATCACTATCAATAATAGATATCAGTATCAATAGTAGATATCACTATCAATAGTAGATATCACTATCAATAGTAGATATCACTATCAATACTAGATATCAGTATCAATAGTAGATATCAGTATCAATAGTAGATATCGCTATCAATAGTAGATATCACTATCAATAGTAGATATCACTATCAATAGTAGATATCACTATCAATAATAGATATCACTATCAATAGTAGATATCACTATCAATAGTAGATATCACTATCAATAGTAGATATCACTATCAATAGTAGATATCACTATCAATAATAGATATCGCTATCAATAGTAGATATCACTATCAATAGTAGATATCACTATCAATAGTAGATATCACTATCAATAATAGATATCACTATCAATAGTAGATATCACTATCAATAGTAGATATCACTATCAATAGTAGATATCACTATCAATAGTAGATATCACTATCAATAATAGATATCACTATCAATAGTAGATATCACTATCAATAATAGATATCACTATCAATAGTAGATATCACTATCAATAGTAGATATCACTATTTAGAAGATCATTATTAGAAATAACAAATTTTAATAATTTTATCTGATAAAAGATTATCATAAATATAAATTTATCCGAAATTCTTGCCTTAGAGTATTTTGATTTTTATATAAAATGAAGATATAAATATAAATTGAAGGTATGTAAATATAGAAATATCCATCAGCGAATAATAACCATTAATGTAAAGTGATACCTTCAAATGTTACTCATACAAGTAAAATGTTTTTTATTAGTTTTTTTACCGGAAAAAATTAAAATATAGAAAAATGCAAAAAGAGACTTTTTAGCAAGGTTTGTTGCCAGAGGAAAGGTGTTAGCGAGGTGAGAGTGGGCGTGGCCTAGAGTGGGCGTGACCTAGTGTAGGCGTCGGGGCCCGTGGGGCGTACCTCGTAGGCGTGTCTGAAGCAGTAGGTGAACTTGTTATTCATAGCTTGTTCGCTGAGAAGGAGGTGCAGTTCGTTGAATCGCGTATTCCCAAGTCTACCGTATAACATCACCAGGTGACGGGACTCGGGGTTTAGAATGTGGTCGTACGGGGTCAACGAGGATTTAGCACTGGGGGAGGAGTTAGTGGGGGGAGGAGTTAGTGGGGGAGGAGTTAGTGAGGGAGGGAGTTAGTGGGGGAGGGAGTTAGTGGGGGAGGAGTTAGTGGGGGGAGGAGTTAGTGCGGGGAGGAGTTAGCGAGGGAGGGAGTTAGTGGAGGTAAGAGTTAGTGGGGGGAGGAGTTAGTGGGGGGAGATAGTGAGGGAGGGAGTTAGTGGGGGAGGAGTTAGTGGGGGGGGGGAGTTAGTGCGGGGAGGAGTTAGTGAGGGAGGGAGTTAGTGGAGGGAGGAGTTAGTGGGGGGAGATAGTGAGGGAGGGAGTTAGTGGGGGAGGAGTTAGTGGGGGGAGGGAGTTAGTGGAGGGAGGAAGTTAGTGGGGGGAGATAGTTAGTAGGGGAGATAGTTAGTGGAGGAGGGAGTTAGTGAAGGAGGGAGTTAGTGGAGGGAGGGAGTTAGTGGGGGGAGAGAGTTAGTGGAGGGAGGAAGTTAGTGGAGGGAGGAAGTTAGTGGGGGGAGATAGTGAGGGAGGGAGTTAGTGGGGGAGGAGTTAGTGGGGGGAGGGAGTTAGTGGGGGGAGGAGTTAGTGGGGGGAGATAGTGAGGGAGGGAGTTAGTGGGGGAGGGAGTTAGTGGGGGAGGAGTTAGTGGGGGGAGGGAGTTAGTGGAGGGAGGAAGTTATTGGTGGGAGATAGTTAGTAGGGGAGATAGTTAGTGGAGGAGAGAGTTAGTGAAGGAGGGAGTTAGTGGAGGGAGGGAGTTAGTGAGGGATGGAGTTAGTGGAGGAGAGAGTTAGGGGAAGGGGATGAGTGGGTGGGAGTGGATGAGCGGGAGGAAGGAGATGAGTGATAAGCGGGGGGGAGGGTATGAATGGGGGAAGGGTTTGAAAAGGAAGTTATGTTCATTTGTTAATATGGCATCAGAGGATTTATAGTAGAAAAGCAAAGTTACAAACTTATAATAGCTCACCTAACAACATACATATTACATACACAGCCATAGCAACACATACATAGCAACGCAGCCATAGCAACGCAGCCATAGCAACACAGCCATAGCAAGACAAACATAGCAACACAACCATAATAACACAACCATAGCAATACAGCCATAGCAACACAGCCATAGCAACACAACCATAGCAACACAGCCATAGCAACACAAATATGATAAAATAAACATAATAACACAAATATAACAAAATAAACATAACAACACAAACACAGCATTATAAATAAAAGTGTAATTTGATTGAAAACATACTTTTTCACTGTGGGATATTGCAGTAATTCCTCTAGATCTTCTAAATTACAAGTGACCTTTCCGTTGACCTTGAGAAAAGTCTCGCAGTCGGCAGACTCTTCAGTGGAAAACTATGGTGGTAGTGGACTTTAAAATAACACCGATGTGTCGAATTGTAGAATTATATAAAATCAGTTCATATTTGATCATTCGTCTGATTACGATAAAGATTCGAATGCGTTCATTTCCCCGTTATCTAGGCCAAAGCGCGGAACCTGTTGGTGCATGATGATGCGGGGGGAATAGGATCGCAGCGACAACGAGAATTTGAGCAGATTAAACTTGACGTCGGAGAGTAACGGTTTACAAATTCTTAAAGTCGCATCGTAAATTTCACGATCCGACACTGGCAAGAAAATGGGAACAATTTTAAATACCATAAAAACAGATAAAGTACGTTACGAATTAAGAGATACAGCCTGGTTTCACATTTAGTTTACGAGATAAACTCTCGTCTCTCGCATAGAAGTTATGGGCTAAATACTAGTATCTTACAGGGAGGTTTAGAGATAGACCTCGGCCTTTGTTATAGAATACCAGAATGTTCAGAATAGACAGTCTTCGGAATATGTTGGATCGAAGAATAGAAAATAGGATTCGCTTTATAATGGAATCTTATTGATTTTCTGAATAAAACCTAAATCATTGAAATCCACGAGTGATACTTTATTCATGAACGTCCAGAGTATATCCGGATTTTCCTCCGCTAAAAATTCACTAAAATACGTTGAAGGTCGCTGATAAAAATGGAACGCAAAAGGGAACAGTTTTAAAACTACGATATCTATTTAAAACTTGTGCAAATACTATTTATATTAAAATTCTATGTAAAGATTGTGATTTGTGAAAAGTATTGTTTAATGAGAAAAATAAAATTTGTTTTATATCTAAATCGATTAATTAATAAAATAATGATTCAACGTAACCTCGCTTCGAGTAGAATTGGAGTCTGTTTCCATTTGGATTCAAGTTGAACAATGACATTACACTGAGCATCGTACAGTAAAGCCAGCGCTGGTATCAAAACCCACAGCCACATCTGAGGAAGAGTAGACCATAGTCATTTGAAATTCTATTCAATCGTAAATTAATATTGCCGTAAAGTACAATACAATATTAGTTGAAGAATTGATATTGAAATTAATATAACTTATTGCGAGATGAAATCATATAAATTTTGGTTCTAGTAATTGGTTTTATTATATTTATATCCTAGAAATGAATAATTAACTATAAATAATATAGAACTAATTCGAACGGTGAAGAAAAAATATTATATCTTTTTAAATGTGAGAATATATATATATAGATTAATTATGCTAATATTTAGTTATCGAAGATTCTTTGAATATTATATAGATCTTAATTGGATATTGTTAGATCTATAATTATATTGCATTTTTTAAATTATATAAAGCCACTGTATTGGCAATCAAATAGAAATTAATTTTTCTATGACACAATAATGACATATCAAAAAGATTATGCAAAGTTGTAAATTATTATACAGAATTCTAAACATTATATAACTAGTATAAATTATTTAGTCACTAATCAATTATTAATTAATATTATTGACAATAATCAATATATGTACACAATAAACAAAAACTTTTATATATTAATTTAATTTAAAATAGTATCCATATATTTGCATAGGACTTATTTACATATATTTTTATACATATTGGAAACATGTGAGAGATATCTAACTGTATTCTAAGATTTCTAAGAATTTAAAAGATATATATACAACATCACCATAATGTTAAGACATTACCAAATAATAATGTTATTAAGTTAATTATCATCGATCATTGAATCAATTATATACGTAATACCATAACTGTTATAATAACAAATCAATGATTCTTAGAATGATAATCACTATAATGAGTTATTGGGATTTATAAACATTATAATATAATTACACGAGTATATCATATCGTTTAGAATATTTAAATATCTGGATATATTTATTATTCAATTTATATCAATTTAACATTAAAATATAAAACAATATGTGATTTCTAAAATTGTAAAATTTGAAAATTATTTAAATTTGTATTCATTTTTTAAGTTTATCTATGTAATTACAATATACTAATTACTAAATTAAACTGTACATAGAAGTAAAATCATATTACTAACTATATTTGATAAACTACAGTGAATATATTCAAATTAAAAACCAATAATCTAATAAGTAATAGAAAACAACGTCACCAATTAAAATATAAATAATACATTAATAGTAGAAAATTATATTTTAATAAAAAATATAAATAATAAAACTACATTATTATTATAAGAAATCCACCTTCAAATAATTCTAAATTAATTATAAATTTAGATTCTGGATATAATCGTAAAAAATAAGAGTTAAGTTTTGGAAAATATATTATTTTTCTATTATGCGTGGTAAATATTATAAACAGATTCAGCAATATAAATTATTTTATTTTGTGTTCCCGTATGTGACATATATTTAGCTTTACAGTATTTTTATATATTTTCTTATCGTATAAAGTATAAAAATGGATACTACTGGAGCTTATGGAGCTGGTAGATCTACTGGACAATTCGATGTCATGGAATTTATTAAAAAACCACAAGTGATTGTTCGAGCTTTTGCTCTTGTAAGTTGTCATTTTTAAATAATTCAGTTTAATATATGGATTATAATTGACTATAAACTATTTTTATTTACTTACTTTATTAATATATTAATAATATTTCTACCGAATAAAAATGTAGTTGAATTTATAATAATCTTATTCTAAATATTAATCTAGTTAATATATTAATTATTTTCACCATATTCGTCTATTAATTCGATAGAAATTCATATGTATTTTATTTTAATATATATTTTATAATCACATGCTACTCATTGTAGCTGTTCTCCATCATCGTGTTCGGATGCATAACATCGCAGGGCTATTTGAACGAAAAAGACTGCATCTATGGCAGTCAAAGCGCATGTTCATTCGGCATCGCCATCGGTGTGATCGCCTTCCTCGCGCTTATCGTGTTCATGTGCATAGACGGCCTATTCGCCAACATCAGCAGCGTACAACAACGGAAACGGGTCGTAATGGCTGATCTAGGTTTCTCCGGTTAGTGCTGGGAGGATATATTTTAAGATTGTGTATTTTTACAGTTGTCTAATCATTAAAACCAGCCACAATATTTATTTATATAATATATTGGCAACACGGTGAAAATAATTCGGCTCAATTCAAGACTGAGCGTGCAATTGAAACACTCGCCACGTAATATAAGTTATCGAAACAAAATTGTAGTGTTTAGATGCAACGTATCCTCGAGATGTCGCAGTATTAAAGTATAATTTGATATAAGATTTCATTTTAGTACATACATTGATGGATACAGCGTAGGAACCTACAAAAATATAGGTATACTTAAAATAATTCATACGACTTCTATTGATACTGAAAATGATAAGGAATATTTCATTTTAACTTCGGCTTTCTATTAGTCATATTTAGGACATTTTACCGTATTTAATAAGTAATAAATCAACTTGATGTGATATCACTTTATATAAATATATGTACATATAAACTTGTTTCATTTTAATATATATATAAGTACATATGAAACTAGATTCTTGAGGATGCATTGGATCTATAAATACTCAAGATAAATGATTTTGTTCTGATATTTGCACATTTTGTTTTGAATTTTAGGGTTCTTGAGTTTTAGTTGTTATTGTTATTTTATGTTATTATTTTTAGCAATTGTATTATTAGAAAATATTCAAATTACTTTTGAAATTCTGTTAAAATATAATTTATATATCTTCTGCTGATACATGATAATGGCATATACATTATCATTATACATTCATTAGCATTATACATACATCATTATACATTCATTATCATTATACATTCATTATCATAATACATTCATTATCGATCATTTTATCAGCATATTGATTGTATGAACACATACAAGTTTATTTTAATGTGATTATATGGGCAATTCTGATTTACTGACTTTTGAATATGATTCTGCATAAATCAATACATTTATTAGCAATATTATAATTTACATTTGTAATATATACAAATTCAGATTTGACAGGTTTGATGCAGGTCCTTCATAATAACATTTAATCTATTTTACTTGACTTCCAATCATATCATTATTCAATAGGATATGTAATATTATATATATAAATATCATATTAATTTTCGTATTTGTGATAATATCTAATTCGATCTAGTATTAATAAATCGGTGTATACAATAGAGTTTGATTGTGTGCCTTCCCTCAGTATTTTATATATCTGTAAATTTATAATATTAATATATATTGAATGCATAATAATTCATATCAATATTTAATTATAAGTTTATTATAAAAATATGATAAAAATTAGTTGCAATTCATTATTAAAAATGTATATTTAATAAATCCTCCTTTTGATTATAATCTAATTTTCGATTTGCTCCTTCTCAGGTTTCTGGACATTCATGTGGTTTGTTTGCTTTTGCTACTTGTGGAGTTCCTGGAGTTCCAGCGACGTTCGCGACAAAGCTCTCCAGGTAATGAGCGGCAGTGGGGTACAAGCTGCTATCGCCTTCTCGTTCTTTTCGATCCCCTGTTTTGTTAGTACCAACACCCGCGACACGACCTCCACTCGTCGCGGAGGTCGTGGTACCTGCGCTTGGACCCATTGCGGAGTCTTGTACCGGGGTCCGTTGTTACCGCACCCCGTATAATTTGAGGCATTGCGGATTTTCTAATAGGCGCTTAATATTAATCTGTTGCGTGCAATTCAATCTTTACGAATACCGCTTGTGTTGAACACAAGACAAGATAGCCTAGTATAGACACCATTGTTACAAGAGAAGAAGAACCACTACATGTGTTGAACACAAGACTAGATAGCCTAGTATAGACACCATTGTTACTAGAGAAGAAGAACCACTACATGTGTTGAACACAAGACTAGATAGCCCAGTATAGACACCATTGTTACAAGAGAAGAAGAACCACTACATGTGTTGAACACAAGACTAGATAGCCTAGTATAGACACCATTGTTACAAGAGAAGAAGAACCACTACATGTGTTGAACACAAGACTAGATAGCCTAGTATAGACACCATTGTTACTAGAGAAGAAGAACCACTACATGTGTTGAACACAAGACTAGATAGCCCAGTATAGACACCATTGTTACAAGAGAAGAAGAACCACTACATGTGTTGAACACAAGACTAGATAGCCTAGTATAGACACCATTGTTACTAGAGAAGAACCACTACATGTGTTGAACACAATACTAGATAGCCTAGTATAGACACCATTGTTACAAGAGAAGAAGAACCACTACATGTGTTGAACACAAGACTAGATAGCCTAGTATAGACACCATTGTTACTAGAGAAGAAGAACCACTACATGTGTTGAACACAAGACTAGATAGCCCAGTATAGACACCATTGTTACAAGAGAAGAAGAACCACTACATGTGTTGAACACAAGACTAGATAGCCTAGTATAGACACCATTGTTACAAGAGAAGAAGAACCACTACATGTGTTGAACACAAGACTAGATAGCCTAGTATAGACACCATTGTTACAAGAGAAGAAGAACCACTACATGTGTTGAACACAAGACTAGATAGCCTAGTATAGACACCATTGTTACTAGAGAAGAAGAACTACATGTGTTGAACACAAGACTAGATAGCCTAGTATAGACACCATTGTTACAAGAGAAGAACCACTACATGTGTTGAACACAAGACTAGATAGCCTAGTATAGACACCATTGTTACAAGAGAAGAAGAACCACTACATGTGTTGAACACAAGACTAGATAGCCTAGTATAGACACCATTGTTACAAGAGAAGAAGAACTGCATGTGTTGAACACAAGACTAGATAGCCTAGTATAGACACCATTGTTACAAGAGAAGAAGAACTGCATGTGTTGAACACAAGACTAGATAGCCTAGTATAGACACCATTGTTACAAGAGAAGAAGAACTGCATGTGTTGAACACAAGACTAGATAGCCTAGTATAGACACCATTGTTACAAGAGAAGAACCACTACATGTGTTGAACACAAGACTAGATAGCCTAGTATAGACACCATTGTTACAAGAGAAGAAGAACCACTACATGTGTTGAACACAAGACTAGATAGCCTAGTATAGACACCATTGTTACAAGAGAAGAAGAACTGCATGTGTTGAACACAAGACTAGATAGCCTAGTATAGACACCATTGTTACAAGAGAAGAACCACTACATGTGTTGAACACAAGACTAGATAGCCTAGTATAGACACCATTGTTACAAGAGAAGAACCACTACATGTGTTGAACACAAGACTAGATAGCCTAGTATAGACACCATTGTTACAAGAGAAGAAGAACCAATACATGTGTTGAACACAAGACTAGATAGCCTAGTATAGACACCATTGTTACAAGAGAAGAAGAACCACTACATGTGTTGAACACAAGACTAGATAGCCTAGTATAGACACCATTGTTACAAGAGAAGAACCACTACATGTGTTGAACACAAGACTAGATAGCCTAGTATAGACACCATTGTTACAAGAGAAGAAGAACTACATGTGTTGAACACAAGACTAGATAGCCTAGTATAGACACCATTGTTACAAGAGAAGAAGAACCACTACATGTGTTGAACACAAGACTAGATAGCCTAGTATAGACACCATTGTTACAAGAGAAGAAGAACCACTACATGTGTTGAACACAAGACTAGATAGCCTAGTATAGACACCATTGTTACAAGAGAAGAAGAACCATTACATGTGTTGAACACAAGACTAGATAGCCTAGTATAGACACCATTGTTACAAGAGAAGAAGAACTACATGTGTTGAACACAAGACTAGATAGCCTAGTATAGACACCATTGTTACAAGAGAAGAACCACTACATGTGTTGAACACAAGACTAGATAGCCTAGTATAGACACCATTGTTACAAGAGAAGAAGAACCACTACATGTGTTGAACACAAGACTAGATAGCCTAGTATAGACACCATTGTTACAAGAGAAGAAGAACTACATGTGTTGAACACAAGACTAGATAGCCTAGTATAGACACCATTGTTACAAGAGAAGAAGAACCACTACATGTGTTGAACACAAGACTAGATAGCCTAGTATAGACACCATTGTTACAAGAGAAGAAGAACCACTACATGTGTTGAACACAAGACTAGATAGCCTAGTATAGACACCATTGTTACAAGAGAAGAACCACTACATGTGTTGAACACAAGACTAGATAGCCTAGTATAGACACCATTGTTACAAGAGAAGAAGAACCACTACATGTGTTGAACACAAGACTAGATAGCCTAGTATAGACACCATTGTTACAAGAGAAGAAGAACCACTACATGTGTTGAACACAAGACTAGATAGCCTAGTATAGACACCATTGTTACAAGAGAAGAACCACTACATGTGTTGAACACAAGACTAGATAGCCTAGTATAGACACCATTGTTACAAGAGAAGAACCACTACATGTGTTGAACACAAGACTAGATAGCCTAGTATAGACACCATTGTTACAAGAGAAGAAGAACCACTACATGTGTTGAACACAAGACTAGATAGCCTAGTATAGACACCATTGTTACAAGAGAAGAAGAACCACTACATGTGTTGAACACAAGACTAGATAGCCTAGTATAGACACCATTGTTACAAGAGAAGAACCACTACATGTGTTGAACACAAGACTAGATAGCCTAGTATAGACACCATTGTTACAAGAGAAGAACCACTACATGTGTTGAACACAAGACTAGATAGCCTAGTATAGACACCATTGTTACAAGAGAAGAACCACTACATGTGTTGAACACAAGACTAGATAGCCTAGTATAGACACCATTGTTACAAGAGAAGAAGAACTACATGTGTTGAACACAAGACTAGATAGCCTAGTATAGACACCATTGTTACAAGAGAAGAAGAACTACATGTGTTGAACACAAGACTAGATAGCCTAGTATAGACACCATTGTTACAAGAGAAGAAGAACTACATGTGTTGAACACAAGACTAGATAGCCTAGTATAGACACCATTGTTACAAGAGAAGAAGAACCACTACATGTGTTGAACACAAGACTAGATAGCCTAGTATAGACACCATTGTTACAAGAGAAGAAGAACCACTACATGTGTTGAACACAAGACTAGATAGCCTAGTATAGACACCATTGTTACAAGAGAAGAAGAACCACTACATGTGTTGAACACAAGACTAGATAGCCTAGTATAGACACCATTGTTACAAGAGAAGAAGAACCACTACATGTGTTGAACACAAGACTAGATAGCCTAGTATAGACACCATTGTTACAAGAGAAGAAGAACCACTACATGTGTTGAACACAAGACTAGATAGCCTAGTATAGACACCATTGTTACAAGAGAAGAACCACTACATGTGTTGAACACAAGACTAGATAGCCTAGTATAGACACCATTGTTACAAGAGAAGAAGAACCACTACATGTGTTGAACACAAGACTAGATAGCCTAGTATAGACACCATTGTTACAAGAGAAGAAGAACCACTACATGTGTTGAACACAAGACTAGATAGCCTAGTATAGACACCATTGTTACAAGAGAAGAAGAACCACTACATGTGTTGAACACAAGACTAGATAGCCTAGTATAGACACCATTGTTACAAGAGAAGAAGAACCACTACATGTGTTGAACACAAGACTAGATAGCCTAGTATAGACACCATTGTTACAAGAGAAGAAGAACCACTACATGTGTTGAACACAAGACTAGATAGCCTAGTATAGACACCATTGTTACAAGAGAAGAACCACTACATGTGTTGAACACAAGACTAGATAGCCTAGTATAGACACCATTGTTACAAGAGAAGAACCACTACATGTGTTGAACACAAGACTAGATAGCCTAGTATAGACACCATTGTTACAAGAGAAGAAGAACCACTACATGTGTTGAACACAAGACTAGATAGCCTAGTATAGACACCATTGTTACAAGAGAAGAAGAACCACTACATGTGTTGAACACAAGACTAGATAGCCTAGTATAGACACCATTGTTACAAGAGAAGAACCACTACATGTGTTGAACACAAGACTAGATAGCCTAGTATAGACACCATTGTTACAAGAGAAGAAGAACCACTACATGTGTTGAACACAAGACTAGATAGCCTAGTATAGACACCATTGTTACAAGAGAAGAAGAACCACTACATGTGTTGAACACAAGACTAGATAGCCTAGTATAGACACCATTGTTACAAGAGAAGAAGAACCACTACATATGTTGAACACAAGACTAGATAGCCTAGTATAGACACCATTGTTACAAGAGAAGAAGAACTGCATGTGTTGAACACAAGACTAGATAGCCTAGTATAGACACCATTGTTACAAGAGAAGAAGAACCACTACATGTGTTGAACACAAGACTAGATAGCCTAGTATAGACACCATTGTTACAAGAGAAGAAGAACCACTACATGTGTTGAACACAAGACTAGATAGCCTAGTATAGACACCATTGTTACAAGAGAAGAAGAACCACTACATGTGTTGAACACAAGACTAGATAGCCTAGTATAGACACCATTGTTACAAGAGAAGAAGAACTGCATGTGTTGAACACAAGACTAGATAGCCTAGTATAGACACCATTGTTACAAGAGAAGAAGAACTACATGTGTTGAACACAAGACTAGATAGCCTAGTATAGACACCATTGTTACAAGAGAAGAACCACTACATGTGTTGAACACAAGACTAGATAGTCTAGTATAGACACCATTGTTACAAGAGAAGAAGAACCACTACATGTGTTGAACACAAGACTAGATAGCCTAGTATAGACACCATTGTTACAAGAGAAGAACCACTACATATGTTGAACACAAGACTAGATAGCCTAGTATAGACACCATTGTTACAAGAGAAGAAGAACCACTACATGTGTTGAACACAAGACTAGATAGCCTAGTATAGACACCATTGTTACAAGAGAAGAAGAACTACATGTGTTGAACACAATACTAGATAGCCTAGTATAGACACCATTGTTACAAGAGAAGAAGAACTACATGTGTTGAACACAAGACTAGATAGCCTAGTATAGACACCATTGTTACAAGAGAAGAAGAACCACTACATGTGTTGAACACAAGACTAGATAGCCTAGTATAGACACCATTGTTACAAGAGAAGAAGAACTACATGTGTTGAACACAAGACTAGATAGCCTAGTATAGACACCATTGTTACAAGAGAAGAACCACTACATGTGTTGAACACAAGACTAGATAGCCTAGTATAGACACCATTGTTACAAGAGAAGAAGAACTGCATGTGTTGAACACAAGACTAGATAGCCTAGTATAGACACCATTGTTACAAGAGAAGAACCACTACATGTGTTGAACACAAGACTAGATAGCCTAGTATAGACACCATTGTTACAAGAGAAGAACTACTACATGTGTTGAACACAAGACTAGATAGCCTAGTATAGACACCATTGTTACAAGAGAAGAAGAACCACTACATGTGTTGAACACAAGACTAGATAGCCTAGTATAGACACCATTGTTACAAGAGAAGAAGAACCACTACATGTGTTGAACACAAGACTAGATAGCCTAGTATAGACACCATTGTTACAAGAGAAGAACCACTACATGTGTTGAACACAAGACTAGATAGCCTAGTATAGACACCATTGTTACAAGAGAAGAACTACTACATGTGTTGAACACAAGACTAGATAGCCTAGTATAGACACCATTGTTACAAGAGAAGAAGAACCACTACATGTGTTGAACACAAGACTAGATAGCCTAGTATAGACACCATTGTTACAAGAGAAGAACCACTACATGTGTTGAACACAAGACTAGATAGCCTAGTATAGACACCATTGTTACAAGAGAAGAAGAACTACATGTGTTGAACACAAGACTAGATAGCCTAGTATAGACACCATTGTTACAAGAGAAGAAGAACTACATGTGTTGAACACAAGACTAGATAGCCTAGTATAGACACCATTGTTACAAGAGAAGAAGAACCACTACATGTGTTGAACACAAGACTAGATAGCCTAGTATAGACACCATTGTTACAAGAGAAGAAGAACTACATGTGTTGAACACAAGACTAGATAGCCTAGTATAGACACCATTGTTACAAGAGAAGAAGAACTACATGTGTTGAACACAAGACTAGATAGCCTAGTATAGACACCATTGTTACAAGAGAAGAAGAACCACTACATGTGTTGAACACAAGACTAGATAGCCTAGTATAGACACCATTGTTACAAGAGAAGAAGAACTACATGTGTTGAACACAAGACTAGATAGCCTAGTATAGACACCATTGTTACAAGAGAAGAAGAACCACTACATGTGTTGAACACAAGACTAGATAGCCTAGTATAGACACCATTGTTACAAGAGAAGAAGAACCACTACATGTGTTGAACACAAGACTAGATAGCCTAGTATAGACACCATTGTTACAAGAGAAGAAGAACCACTACATGTGTTGAACACAAGACTAGATAGCCTAGTATAGACACCATTGTTACAAGAGAAGAAGAACCACTACATGTGTTGAACACAAGACTAGATAGCCTAGTATAGACACCATTGTTACAAGAGAAGAAGAACTACATGTGTTGAACACAAGACTAGATAGCCTAGTATAGACACCATTGTTACAAGAGAAGAACCACTACATGTGTTGAACACAAGACTAGATAGCCTAGTATAGACACCATTGTTACAAGAGAAGAAGAACCACTACATGTGTTGAACACAAGACTAGATAGCCTAGTATAGACACCATTGTTACAAGAGAAGAACCACTACATGTGTTGAACACAAGACTAGATAGCCTAGTATAGACACCATTGTTACAAGAGAAGAACCACTACATGTGTTGAACACAAGACTAGATAGCCTAGTATAGACACCATTGTTACAAGAGAAGAAGAACCACTACATGTGTTGAACACAAGACTAGATAGCCTAGTATAGACACCATTGTTACAAGAGAAGAACCACTACATGTGTTGAACACAAGACTAGATAGCCTAGTATAGACACCATTGTTACAAGAGAAGAAGAACTACATGTGTTGAACACAAGACTAGATAGCCTAGTATAGACACCATTGTTACAAGAGAAGAAGAACTACATGTGTTGAACACAAGACTAGATAGCCTAGTATAGACACCATTGTTACAAGAGAAGAAGAACCACTACATGTGTTGAACACAAGACTAGATAGCCTAGTATAGACACCATTGTTACAAGAGAAGAACCACTACATGTGTTGAACACAAGACTAGATAGCCTAGTATAGACACCATTGTTACAAGAGAAGAAGAACCACTACATGTGTTGAACACAAGACTAGATAGCCTAGTATAGACACCATTGTTACAAGAGAAGAACCACTACATGTGTTGAACACAAGACTAGATAGCCTAGTATAGACACCATTGTTACAAGAGAAGAAGAACCACTACATGTGTTGAACACAAGACTAGATAGCCTAGTATAGACACCATTGTTACAAGAGAAGAAGAACCACTACATGTGTTGAACACAAGACTAGATAGCCTAGTATAGACACCATTGTTACAAGAGAAGAACCACTACATGTGTTGAACACAAGACTAGATAGCCTAGTATAGACACCATTGTTACAAGAGAAGAAGAACTGCATGTGTTGAACACAAGACTAGATAGCCTAGTATAGACACCATTGTTACAAGAGAAGAACCACTGCATGTGTTGAACACAAGACTAGATAGCCTAGTATAGACACCATTGTTACAAGAGAAGAAGAACTACTACATGTGTTGAACACAAGACTAGATAGCCTAGTATAGACACCATTGTTACAAGAGAAGAAGAACCACTACATGTGTTGAACACAAGACTAGATAGCCTAGTATAGACACCATTGTTACAAGAGAAGAACCACTACATGTGTTGAACACAAGACTAGATAGCCTAGTATAGACACCATTGTTACAAGAGAAGAACCACTACATGTGTTGAACACAAGACTAGATAGCCTAGTATAGACACCATTGTTACAAGAGAAGAACCACTACATGTGTTGAACACAAGACTAGATAGCCTAGTATAGACACCATTGTTACAAGAGAAGAAGAACCACTGCATGTGTTGAACACAAGACTAGATAGCCTAGTATAGACACCATTGTTACAAGAGAAGAAGAACTACATGTGTTGAACACAAGACTAGATAGCCTAGTATAGACACCATTATTACAAGAGAAGAAGAACCACTACATGTGTTGAACACAAGACTAGATAGCCTAGTATAGACACCATTGTTACAAGAGAAGAAGAACTACTACATGTGTTGAACACAAGACTAGATAGCCTAGTATAGACACCATTGTTACAAGAGAAGAACCACTACATGTGTTGAACACAAGACTAGATAGCCTAGTATAGACACCATTGTTACAAGAGAAGAAGAACTACTACATGTGTTGAACACAAGACTAGATAGCCTAGTATAGACACCATTGTTACAAGAGAAGAAGAACCACTACATGTGTTGAACACAAGACTAGATAGCCTAGTATAGACACCATTGTTACAAGAGAAGAAGAACTACATGTGTTGAACACAAGACTAGATAGCCTAGTATAGACACCATTGTTACAAGAGAAGAACCACTACATGTGTTGAACACAAGACTAGATAGCCTAGTATAGACACCATTGTTACAAGAGAAGAAGAACCACTACATGTGTTGAACACAAGACTAGATAGCCTAGTATAGACACCATTGTTACAAGAGAAGAAGAACCACTACATGTGTTGAACACAAGACTAGATAGCCTAGTATAGACACCATTGTTACAAGAGAAGAAGAACCACTACATGTGTTGAACACAAGACTAGATAGCCTAGTATAGACACCATTGTTACAAGAGAAGAAGAACTACTACATGTGTTGAACACAAGACTAGATAGCCTAGTATAGACACCATTGTTACAAGAGAAGAAGAACCACTACATGTGTTGAACACAAGACTAGATAGCCTAGTATAGACACCATTGTTACAAGAGAAGAAGAACCACTACATGTGTTGAACACAAGACTAGATAGCCTAGTATAGACACCATTGTTACAAGAGAAGAAGAACTACATGTGTTGAACACAAGACTAGATAGCCTAGTATAGACACCATTGTTACAAGAGAAGAACCACTACATGTGTTGAACACAAGACTAGATAGCCTAGTATAGACACCATTGTTACAAGAGAAGAAGAACTACATGTGTTGAACACAAGACTAGATAGCCTAGTATAGACACCATTGTTACAAGAGAAGAACCACTACATGTGTTGAACACAAGACTAGATAGCCTAGTATAGACACCATTGTTACAAGAGAAGAAGAACTACATGTGTTGAACACAAGACTAGATAGCCTAGTATAGACACCATTGTTACAAGAGAAGAAGAACCTACATGTGTTGAACACAAGACTAGATAGCCTAGTATAGACACCATTGTTACAAGAGAAGAAGAACCACTACATGTGTTGAACACAAGACTAGATAGCCTAGTATAGACACCATTGTTACAAGAGAAGAAGAACCACTACATGTGTTGAACACAAGACTAGATAGCCTAGTATAGACACCATTGTTACAAGAGAAGAAGAACTACATGTGTTGAACACAAGACTAGATAGCCTAGTATAGACACCATTGTTACAAGAGAAGAAGAACCACTACATGTGTTGAACACAAGACTAGATAGCCTAGTATAGACACCATTGTTACAAGAGAAGAAGAACCACTACATGTGTTGAACACAAGACTAGATAGCCTAGTATAGACACCATTGTTACAAGAGAAGAAGAACCACTACATGTGTTGAACACAAGACTAGATAGCCTAGTATAGACACCATTGTTACAAGAGAAGAAGAACCACTACATGTGTTGAACACAAGACTAGATAGCCTAGTATAGACACCATTGTTACAAGAGAAGAAGAACTACATGTGTTGAACACAAGACTAGATAGCCTAGTATAGACACCATTGTTACAAGAGAAGAAGAACCACTACATGTGTTGAACACAAGACTAGATAGCCTAGTATAGACACCATTGTTACAAGAGAAGAAGAACCACTACATGTGTTGAACACAAGACTAGATAGCCTAGTATAGACACCATTGTTACAAGAGAAGAACCACTACATGTGTTGAACACAAGACTAGATAGCCTAGTATAGACACCATTGTTACAAGAGAAGAACCACTACATGTGTTGAACACAAGACTAGATAGCCTAGTATAGACACCATTGTTACAAGAGAAGAAGAACCACTACATGTGTTGAACACAAGACTAGATAGCCTAGTATAGACACCATTGTTACAAGAGAAGAACCACTACATGTGTTGAACACAAGACTAGATAGCCTAGTATAGACACCATTGTTACAAGAGAAGAAGAACCACTACATGTGTTGAACACAAGACTAGATAGCCTAGTATAGACACCATTGTTACAAGAGAAGAACCACTACATGTGTTGAACACAAGACTAGATAGCCTAGTATAGACACCATTGTTACAAGAGAAGAAGAACCACTACATGTGTTGAACACAAGACTAGATAGCCTAGTATAGACACCATTGTTACAAGAGAAGAAGAACTGCATGTGTTGAACACAAGACTAGATAGCCTAGTATAGACACCATTGTTACAAGAGAAGAAGAACCACTACATGTGTTGAACACAAGACTAGATAGCCTAGTATAGACACTATTGTTACAAGAGAAGAAGAACCACTACATGTGTTGAACACAAGACTAGATAGCCTAGTATAGACACCATTGTTACAAGAGAAGAACCACTACATGTGTTGAACACAAGACTAGATAGCCTAGTATAGACACCATTGTTACAAGAGAAGAACTACTACATGTGTTGAACACAAGACTAGATAGCCTAGTATAGACACCATTGTTACAAGAGAAGAACCACTACATGTGTTGAACACAAGACTAGATAGCCTAGTATAGACACCATTGTTACAAGAGAAGAAGAACCACTACATGTGTTGAACACAAGACTAGATAGCCTAGTATAGACACCATTGTTACAAGAGAAGAAGAACTGCATGTGTTGAACACAAGACTAGATAGCCTAGTATAGACACCATTGTTACAAGAGAAGAACCACTACATGTGTTGAACACAAGACTAGATAGCCTAGTATAGACACCATTGTTACAAGAGAAGAAGAACCACTACATGTGTTGAACACAAGACTAGATAGCCTAGTATAGACACCATTGTTACAAGAGAAGAAGAACTACTACATGTGTTGAACACAAGACTAGATAGCCTAGTATAGACACCATTGTTACAAGAGAAGAAGAACCACTACATGTGTTGAACACAAGACTAGATAGCCTAGTATAGACACCATTGTTACAAGAGAAGAAGAACTGCATGTGTTGAACACAAGACTAGATAGCCTAGTATAGACACCATTGTTACAAGAGAAGAAGAACCACTACATGTGTTGAACACAAGACTAGATAGCCTAGTATAGACACCATTGTTACAAGAGAAGAAGAACTGCATGTGTTGAACACAAGACTAGATAGCCTAGTATAGACACCATTGTTACAAGAGAAGAAGAACCACTACATGTGTTGAACACAAGACTAGATAGCCTAGTATAGACACCATTGTTACAAGAGAAGAAGAACTACTACATGTGTTGAACACAAGACTAGATAGCCTAGTATAGACACCATTGTTACAAGAGAAGAAGAACCACTACATGTGTTGAACACAAGACTAGATAGCCTAGTATAGACACCATTGTTACAAGAGAAGAAGAACTGCATGTGTTGAACACAAGACTAGATAGCCTAGTATAGACACCATTGTTACAAGAGAAGAAGAACCACTACATGTGTTGAACACAAGACTAGATAGCCTAGTATAGACACCATTGTTACAAGAGAAGAAGAACTGCATGTGTTGAACACAAGACTAGATAGCCTAGTATAGACACCATTGTTACAAGAGAAGAAGAACCACTGCATGTGTTGAACACAAGACTAGATAGCCTAGTATAGACACCATTGTTACAAGAGAAGAACCACTACATGTGTTGAACACAAGACTAGATAGCCTAGTATAGACACCATTGTTACAAGAGAAGAAGAACCACTACATGTGTTGAACACAAGACTAGATAGCCTAGTATAGACACCATTGTTACAAGAGAAGAAGAACCACTGCATGTGTTGAACACAAGACTAGATAGCCTAGTATAGACACCATTGTTACAAGAGAAGAACCACTACATGTGTTGAACACAAGACTAGATAGCCTAGTATAGACACCATTGTTACAAGAGAAGAAGAACCACTACATGTGTTGAACACAAGACTAGATAGCCTAGTATAGACACCATTGTTACAAGAGAAGAAGAACCACTACATGTGTTGAACACAAGACTAGATAGCCTAGTATAGACACCATTGTTACAAGAGAAGAAGAACCACTACATGTGTTGAACACAAGACTAGATAGCCTAGTATAGACACCATTGTTACAAGAGAAGAAGAACCACTACATGTGTTGAACACAAGACTAGATAGTCTAGTATAGACACCATTGTTACAAGAGAAGAAGAACCACTACATGTGTTGAACACAAGACTAGATAGCCTAGTATAGACACCATTGTTACAAGAGAAGAAGAACCACTACATGTGTTGAACACAAGACTAGATAGCCTAGTATAGACACCATTGTTACAAGAGAAGAAGAACCACTACATGTGTTGAACACAAGACTAGATAGCCTAGTATAGACACCATTGTTACAAGAGAAGAACCACTACATGTGTTGAACACAAGACTAGATAGCCTAGTATAGACACCATTGTTACAAGAGAAGAAGAACCACTACATGTGTTGAACACAAGACTAGATAGCCTAGTATAGACACCATTGTTACAAGAGAAGAAGAACCACTACATGTGTTGAACACAAGACTAGATAGCCTAGTATAGACACCATTGTTACAAGAGAAGAAGAACTACTACATGTGTTGAACACAAGACTAGATAGTCTAGTATAGACACCATTGTTACAAGAGAAGAAGAACCACTGCATGTGTTGAACACAAGACTAGATAGCCTAGTATAGACACCATTGTTACAAGAGAAGAACCACTACATGTGTTGAACACAAGACTAGATAGCCTAGTATAGACACCATTGTTACAAGAGAAGAAGAACTACATGTGTTGAACACAAGACTAGATAGCCTAGTATAGACACCATTGTTACAAGAGAAGAACCACTACATGTGTTGAACACAAGACTAGATAGCCTAGTATAGACACCATTGTTACAAGAGAAGAACCACTACATGTGTTGAACACAAGACTAGATAGCCTAGTATAGACACCATTGTTACAAGAGAAGAAGAACTACATGTGTTGAACACAAGACTAGATAGCCTAGTATAGACACCATTGTTACAAGAGAAGAAGAACCACTACATGTGTTGAACACAAGACTAGATAGCCTAGTATAGACACCATTGTTACAAGAGAAGAAGAACCACTACATGTTTATTGTCCCATTTGTAGGAAACCGTTATTTGAAATATATGTTTTCATGCGGATTGGAATTGGTGGATGTGTTACATAATAACGGCGGTCAAGCGTGACTGTAATCTATGCATTTGTTCTAGCTTGTCCATGTGCATTGTCTAGTGTCTAGTGTATGTTCATACCATGAGTGTATATGTGTATCATATATTAAATGTGTATACTAATACTATTATATTTTACACATAAACTACATTCTTGATCTACCAAATGAATGCAGTAACTTAAATGCAAAGCTATTGGTATAATATATACAATTTATATTATACATACATTTATATATATATATATATATACATATATATATATATATATATATATATATAGCTACTGTCTCTTCATTAATTAAAACAATTTACAATAGTTGCCATTACTTAGCTAATGATTGACATTCTTGTTATCTACAATTATATGTGTAGTGAGTTAGTAGTGAGTTATATATATATGTAGTTTGTAAGTGTATAGACTCCATATTACACCTTATAACTCCTTATGACACCTTATGACACCTTATGACTCCTTATGACTTCTACATATGTTAGGTTCTCCTATAAAAATGACAATGCCATGCAATAGATCAAACTACACCTGATACACATACATTGTTTACCTCTAAATATATATCAATTGATTACCCTCCATACAATGTTATATTTGCTATTCATTTCTAATCCAGGCACACTACTCTATAATCTGTCACTCCATCACTATGTCAGCGTAATCCTATTATGTAAACTGCTGAGAACAATTGTAAATGATATGATCTCCTGTATATCAGGTAGTAGCTGATTTCATGGCTAGAGTTAGTTTAGTGCATTTGTTGTGGTATGAGTCCAAACCCTACTCCACAACTTTGTATCTACTCAACACATTCTCAACACATTCTCAACACATTCCCAACACAATCTCAACACAATCTCAACACAATCTCAACACAATCTCAACACATTCTCAACACATTCCCAACACAATCTCAACACAATCTCAATACATTCTCAACACAATCTCAACACAATCTCAACACAATCTCAACACAATCTCAACACTTTCAATCGTTTATTTATCTGTTGTATAAAATCAATTGTGATTTCATTGTGAATAAAATCAAAAAAATTGTAATTTATAAAGTATTGATGATAAATCTATTATAAGTCTATTATAAGTGTATTATAAGTCTATTATAAGTCTATTATAAGTGTATTATAAGTCTATTATAAGTCTATTATAAGTCTATTATAAGTATATTACAAGTCTATTATAAGTCTATTATAAGTGTATTATAAGTCTATTATAAGTCTATTATAAGTGTATTATAAGTCTATTATAAGTCTATTATAAGTCTATTATAAGTCTATTATAAGTCTATTATAAGTCTATTATAAGTCTATTATAAGTCTATTATAAGTCTATTATAAGTCTATTATAAGTCTATTATAATCTATTATAAGTCTATTATAAGTCTATTATAAGTCTATTATAAGTCTATTATAATCTATTATAAGTCTATTATAAGTCTATTATAAGTCTATTACAAGTCTATTATAAGTCTATTATAAGTTTATTATATAATCTATAAAATATTAATTATTTATATATAACATATCGGAAAATATTATATTATAATTATTGTACAAATTTATGAATATATTTATTTTAAATAGTATTTCAAATTCTACTATAAAATGAAATTTGATCTACATTCAAATAATAATTAATATGAAATAGATCATGTTCAAAATGATAAAGTAGATAAAGAGATTGTGTCTCAAGTGAATTTAGTTAGTTTCAGTTCAGGTTCAGTAAATTTGAGATTTTTAATTTCAAGTTCAAAGTTCAATGTTTCTACAAATTTAAATATTAAACGTATCCACGACTTCGTTAAGTAATAAATAACTTATTCGTCTATATAGAATTCAGTTTTCCATTATACAAATATATAAGTCGTGTGTATTATAATAATTATCATACACATACACTAAACGACCTTTATTATAGATACTTCATTTGATAATATCTACGAACGCAAAGGTTTTTAAATCAATTTTAACATGCGATCAAATATTAGACAATCTGTTTATGCGTCCGAGATGTTTGCTTTCTGCCGGATCTGAATCCCTTTTCCAATAACTGGTCCCCCCGTCAATCATTGGCTAGCTCTACTTGCCACGTAACAAACAAATAATATAAATATATGTGTGCGGTGTCTCTCGCGTGTGCACGAGTAACTATTTCTGACACGCACATGCTATACCTTCATTGTCACACTCACACGCACACACGCACACTCACACACTCACACACACGCACACACACACACATACACACACACTAAGCACACACGCACACGCACACATACACACACACACACGCACACACATACACACACGCACACTCACACGCACACGCACAAATACACACACACACACCAATACAAACACACACCATGTCTTACACATGCATTTATGATTTCCAGTATTAAGTGAACAAATATTATTTCTATTTGCTGAATAATGCCAATATATATATATGTGTATATATACATACATACATATATACATATATATATGTGTGTATATATATATATATATATATATACATATATATACACATATATATATATATAAACATGAAGATGCCAAGATTGTAGATACCAAGAATAAATATTAGTATGAATTTCTAGATCTTTCAAAATTGTGAATTAAAGCAATTTATTATATATTAGATACAATTTTAGCAATTAAATTACATCTCCAAATCTTATCTATAAGAAAACCCACTTCTATTCTTACATCCACTATTTGCCACTAATATCCTTATAAACAATAAAAGTCATTTTGTTTTTTGAAATTGCATTTCGAAATTTTTTTTTTTTTTACCAATAAGAAACTCGTGAAACAATTTCATTAAACCTACTTTTGCTCTCACCTCCAGCACCATCCTCACGTAGCCCGACCTCCTACAGGCGGGCCTCACCTACTTCGCCTACCAGAACTACAAAACCGGCATCAGCGAGGACTTTTCCGTGGCCGGAGTGGGCGGGGACTACGACGACTTCTCGAAACCCGGCGGCGGCGGGGTCGGTGGGGGTTTAAGCGGTACCGGCGATTCGCAGCCCTATCAGCCTACAGATAATCAGTTCCAGGGCGAGTACTAGGTGATGAGGCGTTCCATCCAGCCCAGCCCCTACTCCTCCGCCCCTTCCCCCCCCACCCCCCCACCCACGCGGACTCTATCGTTACCCCACCTACGTCGTATTCGCTTAGATGCACCCCCTATACATTCCTCAGCGGTCCTTGCTCCTTCTGCGTGGCCACGCCCATTAGAGTGTAGGTATAGTCGCCCTCGCATTATCCCGCCCACCCCTACTACGACTGGTGTCTGCGTTGCGGCGCGTGTGCGTATCGTGGAGAGTGGTGGCGGACCGTCAGCCCCGCCCACAGCCCCACCCACAGCCCCACATAGGTCCCAACTTTATCCGTGCTGAGCCGACGATTATTGTTATGTAATAATTTATTTGAATTTTCGACATCAATTTATTCGAGTGTTTCGCCGTATCGGCTCCGTTACCACCCGAACCCATTAGCCCCACTTACCACCCGAACCCATTAGCCCCACTTACCACCCGAACCCATTACCCCCACTTACCACCCGAACCCATTAGCCCCACTTACCACCCGAACCCATTAGCCCCACTTACCACCCGAACCCATTACCCCCACTTACCACCCGAACCCATTAGCCCCACTTACCACCCGAACCCATTACCCCCACTTACCACCCGAACCCATTAGCCCCCACTTACCACCCGAACCCATTACCCCCACTTACCACCCGAACCCATTACCCCCACTTACCACCCGAACCCATTAGCCCCCACTTACCACCCGAACCCATTACCCCTACTAACCACCCGAACCCATTACCCCCACTTACCACCCGAACCCATTAGCCCCACTTACCACCCGAACCCATTAGCCCCACTTACCACCCTAACCCATTAGCCCGACTTACCACCCGAACCCATTAGCCCCACTTACCACCCTAACCCATTAGCCCCACTTACCACCCTAACCCATTAGCCCCACTTACCACCAGAACCCATTACCTCCACTTACCACCCGAACCCATTAGCCCCACTTACCACCGGAACCCATTGCCCCCACTTAGCACCTGCGCCCCGCCCCACCCCAGTAGTAGTAAGGAATCGTGTACATAGTTGGTGAAATAGCGGTGTTTTATATGTAACTCTAAATTGATACCAAATAAAATCTCGGATCTAGTAAATGGTTGCCCTTTTGATATCGTAGACGAAGTTGTTGTAATCTAGGGTCTACATAAATGTCACGAATATTATACGTCTAGTCGAAGCATTCAATAAATCCATTAAAGTGAGCGCGCCATTGTTTTCTATGGTTTGACGTCGGCGTACTAATGGAGGAGGCTAAACGGGTCCCCCCGTTCGTTTAAGGACTACTCGATGGTCCCGCGTTCGTTTAAGGACTCGATGGTCCCGCGAGTAGACGTGAATAGCGTGTACCTTGCGTGTACCTACTCGGCGATTACGTTTGTAGCGTAAACTGGATAGAATAAAGAAATGGGTTATATAAGGGTCAGGTACATTAGACTAGCGACATTAGTACAGGTACATTAGACTAGCGACATTAGTACAGGTACATTAGACTAGCGACATTAGTACAGGTACATTAGACTAGCGATATTAGTACAGGTACATTAGACTAGGGACATTAGTACAGGTACATTAGACTAGCGACATTAGTACAGGTACATTAGACTAGCGACATTAGTACAGGTACATTAGACTAGCGACATTAGTACAGGTACATTAGACTAGCGACATTAGTACATATACATTAGACTAGCGACATTAGTACAGGTACATTAGACTAGCGACATTAGTACAGGTACATTAGACTAGCGACATTAGTACAGGTACATTAGCCTAGCGACATTAGTACAGGTACATTAGACTAGCGACATTAGTACAGGTACATTAGACTAGCGACATTAGTACATGTACATTAGACTAGCGACATTAGTACAGGTACATTAGACTAGCGACATTAGTACAGGTACATTAGCCTAGCGACATTAGTACAGGTACATTAGCCTAGCGACATTAGTACAGGTACATTAGCCTAGCGACATTAGTACAGGTACATTAGACTAGCGACATTAGTACATGTACATTAGACTAGCGACATTAGTACAGGTACATTAGACTAGCGACATTAGTACAGGTACATTAGCCTAGCGACATTAGTACAGGTACATTAGCCTAGCGACATTAGTACAGGTACATTAGACTAGCGACATTAGTACATGTACATTAGACTAGCGACATTAGTACAGGTACATTAGACTAGCGACATTAGTACATGTACATTAGACTAGCGACATTAGTACAGGTACATTAGACTAGCGACATTAGTACATGTACATTAGACTAGCGACATTAGTACAGGTACATTAGACTAGCGACATTAGTACAGGTACATTAGCCTAGCGACATTAGTACAGGTACATTAGCCTAGCGACATTAGTACAGGTACATTAGACTAGCGACATTAGTACAGGTACATTAGCCTAGCGACATTAGTACAGGTACATTAGCCTAGCGACATTAGTACAGGTACATTAGACTAGCGACATTAGTACAGGTACATTAGACTAGCGACATTAGTACAGGTACATTAGACTAGCGACATTAGTACAGGTACATTAGACTAGCGACATTAGTACAGGTACATTAGACTAGCGACATTAGTACAGGTACATTAGACTAGCGACATTAGTACAGGTACATTAGACTAGCGACATTAGTACATGTACATTAGACTAGCGACATTAGTACAGGTACATTAGACTAGCGACATTAGTACAGGTACATTAGCCTAGCGACATTAGTACAGGTACATTAGACTAGCGACATTAGTACAGGTACATTAGACTAGCGACATTAGTACATGTACATTAGACTAGCGACATTAGTACAGGTACATTAGACTAGCGACATTAGTACAGGTACATTAGCCTAGCGACATTAGTACAGGTACATTAGCCTAGCGACATTAGTACAGGTACATTAGCCTAGCGACATTAGTACAGGTACATTAGACTAGCGACATTAGTACATGTACATTAGACTAGCGACATTAGTACAGGTACATTAGACTAGCGACATTAGTACAGGTACATTAGCCTAGCGACATTAGTACAGGTACATTAGCCTAGCGACATTAGTACAGGTACATTAGACTAGCGACATTAGTACATGTACATTAGACTAGCGACATTAGTACAGGTACATTAGACTAGCGACATTAGTACATGTACATTAGACTAGCGACATTAGTACAGGTACATTAGACTAGCGACATTAGTACATGTACATTAGACTAGCGACATTAGTACAGGTACATTAGACTAGCGACATTAGTACATGTACATTAGACTAGCGACATTAGTACAGGTACATTAGACTAGCGACATTAGTACATGTACATTAGACTAGCGACATTAGTACAGGTACATTAGACTAGCGACATTAGTACATGTACATTAGACTAGCGACATTAGTACAGGTACATTAGACTAGCGACATTAGTACATGTACATTAGACTAGCGACATTAGTACAGGTACATTAGCCTAGCGACATTAGTACAGGTACATTAGCCTAGCGACATTAGTACAGGTACATTAGACTAGCGACATTAGTACAGGTACATTAGACTAGCGACATTTACGACATTAGTACACTAGCCTAGCGACATTAGCACATTAGAGTAACGATATTAGTGTATTAACGACATAAGGGATATTTTTTTCAGAATATTCCATTATTATATAACCCTAAAGTACAGAAAAGCAAAGACGTGACAAACAATTTATTGTCCTTGAAATCTAAATATAGAATATTTTAATGTCTAGACATTATACCTATACATATTATCTAACAATTACTGAGAATATAACTGTATGCACATTGTACACTAATTTAATTTAATAAACAACTAATAGATATTTATAATAATTCATATGAATATTCAAATTATTTTTGATATGTTTAGTAGATTTTCTAATACATTATAACATAAATATAAACCATTAAATGAGTTTTCAATTAATAAAGACATTATTTAATTGCATTCATTTTTACTGTTAAGTTGAACATGTCCATTTATATAACTATCTACTCTACATTACTAAAATAAATTAATAATAGAATAGAACACTTTATCATTTAATTTCTGAATTAATATTCATTAGATAACTAGAATAAACAAGAGATAATACCAAGAAGATAATAACATAACAATGTGTCATTGACTTCAGTCATAAATTAAATAGAAGATAATCAAGTTATTAAAAAGTATGTGGTGTTATAAATTATTTCTACAAATACCAGATTTAATATAAATTTATTTTATACCAACAACAAATGAATGAATTCAAATGATCTCATTATTTATGATTAATTTATAAATATTACTATTATGTATAATTAATAATAGCAGAAAAAACATTATACAATTTTAAAGTTTAGTATTAAGTATTACTATCTTTTGTATTCTCAAGGATTCAGTAGACTTTAAACATAGACTATATAATATACTTTACATTATTATTAATGCAATTATTAATAATATTAATTAATTACTAGAATGTTCATATTTCAAATAGCATTTGATATTTATTTAAATTTCGTCTTAAAATTTAAAATAATTGTATATATACAAATATACCAAATACCTAATTTATTAATTATTAAATATTCTGAAATATATTATTTTATAAATCCAGAAAAGGTCAGAGATCGCCATTTGACATCATAGGACAATTCACAGGTCAGATAACAGGGTTCAGGGTGGTGCAGTGTATAGATGTACATAGGTGTATAATATACAACGGACCTCAATATATCTACTACAAATACAAGAACGTAAGAGTTTTTATTGTAAATAAGATATGATATCATAATACTCGTTAAATTACTGGATAATAATGATGATATCGTATTATGTAATGTGTTGATTTGAGTAAAATAGTAATAAAATAGACTAACGAATTATATAAAATTAAATATAGATAAATAATATGGTTAGAAATATTGCTTACACTTAGTAAATATTTCTATGGGAATCAATGTGAGTTATTGCATAAAAGCTATGGTAAAATAAATATTGTATATACTGTAAAAGTGGTTAGATAAAATACAGAACTACGGCCTAGTTCATGGAGTCGACGGTCAGTCGTTTGTACATCTCCTTGAACATCAGGATCATCGGAAACGAGATCAGCACGGATCCATACATTACCCAATTCATCCACCAGGTGCCTACGAAACAGAAATAAGTCTATATATCTCTCTCGCATACTTACACGGAAATTGTCTAGCGAGTGCCAGGTTTATATCGACAAAATTCTAAGTACGATTTCTTAAAATAGCTTTTTCGTTGTTTACAACGACGAACGCATTTATCGCGCGATCATTATAATTGGTTTTCGGTTCGCGTCGTACAAAACCGTCGCCGAGGTAACGCACCTGCTTGCGGAATCAGGAACACCACGAGGAACGCCAGGGGGAACACGTTGTAGACGAGGGACATCACACCCGAGGACATGGTCTCCGAGATCGGATAGTTGCATTCGATCGCGAGTTCGTAGTACAAAGGAATGGCGCCATTGATGCATAGGCCTTGCACGATAACAATGCAGTAGAGTAACACTGGGTGGGGGTTAAGGGAGGTTAAGGGAGGGTAAGGGAGGGTAAGAGAGGGTAAGGGAGGGTAAGGGAGGTTAAGGGAGGGTAAGGGAGTTAATGGGTGTGAGAATAGGTTTAGCGTCGGTGCGTCGTTGTAAAGTAGGGTAAGGGAAGATGAACGGGTGTGAGGTTAAGGGAGTTAATGGGGGTGAGAATAGGTTTAGCGAGGGTGTGTCGTTGTAACGTGGGGTAGGGTGTAATCAAGCGAGGGCGAGTTAGAGTGTGGTAGAGTTAGAGTGTGGTAGAGTTAGAGTGTGGTAGAGTTAGAGTGTGGTGGAGTTAGAGTGTGGTAGAGTTAGAGTGTGGTAGAGTTAGAGTGTGGTGGAGTTAGAGTGTGGTAGAGTTAAAGTGTAGTAGAGTTAGAGTGTGGTAGAGTTAGAGTGTGGTGGAGTTAGAGTGTGGTGGAGTTAGAGTGTGGTAGAGTTAGAGTGTGGTGGAGTTAGAGTGTGGTAGAGTTAGAGTGTGGTAGAGTTAGAGTGTGGTGGAGTTAGAGTGTGGTGGAGTTAGAGTGTGGTGGAGTTAGAGTGTGGTAGAGTTAGAGTGTGGTAGAGTTATAGTCTGGTAGAGTTAGAGTCTGGTAGAGTTAGAGTGTGGTAGAGTTAGAGTGTGGTGGAGTTAGAGTGTGGTAGAGTTATAGTCTGGTAGAGTTAGAGTCTGGTAGAGTTAGAGTGTGGTAGAGTTAGAGTGTGGTGGAGTTAGAGTGTAGTAGAGTTAGAGTGTGGTAGAGTTAGAGTGTGGTAGAGTTAGAGTGTGGTAGAGTTAGAGTGTGGTGGAGTTAGAGTGTGGTAGAGTTAGAGTGTGGTAGAGTTAGAGTGTGGTAGAGTTAGAGTGTGGTAGAGTTAGAGTGTGGTGGAGTTAGAGTGTAGTAGAGTTAGAGTGTGGTGGAGTTAGAGTGTGGTAGAGTTAGAGTGTGGTAGAGTTAGAGTGTGGTGGAGTTAGAGTGTGGTGGAGTTAGAGTGTGGTAGAGTTAGAGTGTGGTAGAGTTAGAGTGTGGTAGAGTTAGAGTCTGGTAGAGTTAGAGTGTGGTGGAGTTAGAGTGTAGTAGAGTTAGAGTGTGGTAGAGTTAGAGTGTGGTAGAGTTAGAGTGTGGTAGAGTTAGAGTGTGGTGGAGTTAGAGTGTGGTAGAGTTAGAGTGTGGTAGAGTTAGAGTGTGGTGGAGTTAGAGTGTAGTAGAGTTAGAGTGTGGTGGAGTTAGAGTGTGGTAGAGTTAGAGTGTGGTAGAGTTAGAGTGTGGTGGAGTTAGAGTGTGGTGGAGTTAGAGTGTGGTAGAGTTAGAGTGTGGTAGAGTTAGAGTCTGGTAGAGTTAGAGTCTGGTAGAGTTAGAGTGTGGTAGAGTTAGAGTGTGGTGGAGTTAGAGTGTAGTAGAGTTAGAGTGTGGTAGAGTTAGAGTGTGGTGGAGTTAGAGTGTGGTGGAGTTAGAGTGTGGTAGAGTTAGAGTGTGGTGGAGTTAGAGTGTGGTAGAGTTAGAGTGTGGTGGAGTTAGAGTGTGGTAGAGTTAGAGTGTGGTGGAGTTAGAGTGTGGTAGAGTTAGAGTGTGGTGGAGTTAGAGTGTGGTAGAGTTAGAGTGTGGTAGAGTTAGAGTGTGGTAGAGTTAGAGTGTGGTGGAGTTAGAGTGTGGTAGAGTTAGAGTGTGGTAGAGTTAGAGTGTGGTAGAGTTAGAGTGTGGTAGAGTTAGAGTGTGGTGGAGTTAGAGTGTGGTGGAGTTAGAGTGTGGTAGAGTTAGAGTGTGGTAGAGTTAGAGTGTGGTGGAGTTAGAGTGTGGTAGAGTTAAAGTGTGGTAGAGTTAGAGTGTGGTGGAGTTAGAGTGTAGTAGAGTTAGAGTGTGGTAGAGTTAGAGTGTGGTGGAGTTAGAGTGTGGTAGAGTTAGAGTGTGGTAGAGTTAGAGTGTGGTGGAGTTAGAGTGTGGTGGAGTTAGAGTGTGGTAGAGTTAGAGTGTGGTAGAGTTAGAGTGTGGTAGAGTTAGAGTCTGGTAGAGTTAGAGTCTGGTAGAGTTAGAGTGTGGTAGAGTTAGAGTGTGGTGGAGTTAGAGTGTAGTAGAGTTAGAGTGTGGTAGAGTTAGAGTGTGGTGGAGTTAGAGTGTGGTGGAGTTAGAGTGTGGTAGAGTTAGAGTGTGGTGGAGTTAGAGTGTGGTAGAGTTAGAGTGTGGTGGAGTTAGAGTGTGGTAGAGTTAGAGTGTGGTGGAGTTAGAGTGTGGTAGAGTTAGAGTGTGGTGGAGTTAGAGTGTGGTAGAGTTAGAGTGTGGTAGAGTTAAAGTGTGGTAGAGTTAGAGTGTGGTAGAGTTAGAGTGTGGTAGAGTTAGAGTGTGGTAGAGTTAGAGTGTGGTAGAGTTAGAGTGTGGTAGAGTTAGAGTGTGGTAGAGTTAGAGTGTGGTAGAGTTAGAGTGTGGTGGAGTTAGAGTGTGGTGGAGTTAGAGTGTGGTAGAGTTAGAGTGTGGTGGAGTTAGAGTGTGGTAGAGTTAGAGTGTGGTAGAGTTAGAGTGTGGTGGAGTTAGAGTGTGGTAGAGTTAGAGTGTGGTAGAGTTAGAGTGTGGTGGAGTTAGAGTGTGGTAGAGTTAGAGTGTGGTGGAGTTAGGGTGTGGTATAGTTAGAGTGTGGTAGAGTTAGAGTGTGGTGGAGTTAGAGTGTGGTGGAGTTAGAGTGTGGTGGAGTTAGAGTGTGGTAGAGTTAGAGTGTGGTAGAGTTAGAGTGTGGTAGAGTTAGAGTGTGGTAGAGTTAGAGTCTGGTAGAGTTAGAGTGTGGTAGAGTTAGAGTGTGGTAGAGTTAGAGTGTGGTGGAGTTAGAGTGTGGTAGAGTTAGAGTGTGGTGGAGTTAGAGTGTGGTAGAGTTAGAGTGTGGTAGAGTTAGAGTGTGGTGGAGTTAGAGTGTGGTAGAGTTAGAGTGTGGTAGAGTTAGAGTGTGGTGGAGTTAGAGTGTGGTAGAGTTAGAGTGTGGTGGAGTTAGGGTGTGGTATAGTTAGAGTGTGGTAGAGTTAGAGTGTGGTGGAGTTAGAGTGTGGTGGAGTTAGAGTGTGGTGGAGTTAGGGAAGACGAGGTTAAAGATCCGCTGTAAAGTAATTTCGAGTAATATTCGCTCGTACCGATATTCGCGGAAAGGAATCCTTTGCCGACCAAGAGGAAAGCGAAGGTGGAGACGACGGAACCTGCGACCAAAATGCAGAGAATCACCTTCATCTTGCCTTTTAGAATATCGGCGATCCTGTCGTGAGATTGGGAGTGGCAGATTCGCAGTAGATTAATTAAGAAATGTGTACAATTCGCAGAGCAAAGACTTACGATGAAACCAATCGGCTTTAATTCAAATAGAATAGGATGGCAACGCAAAAGAATTGCGATCACTCGATTAGGCGAGCACGAACCGTCCAATCAGAACAGCTGAAAGGCAGCCAATCGTAACGGCCCAGAAACCCAACCATCCGGCTTGTTTCTGAGTCGGAGAAGTGCGATTAGTATTTCGGGCAACAAAAATGAAATTTCTAACTAAACATAATTATTTTGAAACATCTAAAACCACGATTAAGTAAAAAGAGATTTACTGGATGACAAATTACTTTAATACTAAAAAACCGGAAGAAAATCCTTACATAATAATACTCGAGCTATTTTTATTTATAATTAAATACGATGTTTTTTTTAGAAAATAACAATAATTCTAATGCTAATCACAAATGAACACAATAGTTTAATCTACGGATGCTGTCTATAAGCAACTGTCGCCTACTTCAGTGATGCCTCTGTCGCGAAGGTTGATGTCGAATAAAGCGCTCCACAATCCGTAAATACTAGTCGTAATCGTGTACGACAAACAGATCAACCAGAAATTATAGTTCTTGAGACTACAAGAAGAGTTTAGTGAAACAACAATAATAATAATGCTTTAAATTTAAGTTTTGTCCGTACGATGAATGGGATTTATTTAAAGTAATACACTTCTCAATTATTATTAGTTTTAAAATGAATATATTATATTAAATTAGTTATATTATATATATTTAAATCATATATATATAAATATAATTACATGTATATCAAATATTGCAATAATATGTACTTAACATTAAACTTACCAAAATGTCCAATAAAACAAATATCTATAAATAATTCTATTTATATAATTCAAACCTAACTTTTTTAAAATTTAAATATATAATTTCTATTTCCTGTACAAGTTAAATTTTGTATTTAATTTATTTTGCAAATAAACAAATTAAGAAATATTTACAAAAAAATGATCAATTACAATTTTAATTATAAATTAGAAATTCTAGATGAAAAGTTACCAAAATAAAATGTAACAATTGATGTTATAGAAAATAGTTATAAGTATAAACTTTGTTATTTATTACTAGAATATTGATTTATTATTTGTTAAGGCTTGCAAATAGAAATGTAGTTTCAAAAAAGTCACTTTAATATATTTTTCATTATTGTAATTACATTTGTATTTAGTAAATAGTATTTGCAAAATAATATTTAATAAATACTATGTAAAAAATTATTATTGCCATTTTGCGAATACATGTAATGTAATGTAATGTAATGCAATCCTACATTCAAAAAAATCTTCTATTTCCTAGATTGCTAATTAAGTTAATAACAGCACAGGAAAAACACACGAAATGTAAACAAGCAATATTGAATTAAAGTGAGTCATCATTCAGTGCATATTAAAAGTGTATATTCCCATTCGACATAATCTCGTTTTATTGTTATTGTATTATATTATTTGTAGTAATAATCTCAAATATCTGTAGGTTTTTATACATCGATAAATATCATGAAATAATTATAAAAACAGACACGATTACACATAAAAAATGAATTATAATAATAATTATAAAAAATGGATTTATTTATTTATGAATTAATTTTAAAATTCTACCATAAAATAAGTTGATTTGTCATTCTTCTAACCAACTTTAGTTAAATCAATATTAAGTCAAATATCAATCATACGCTATATGTTAGTCAGACGATGTCCCAGCTATTAACGCAGCTATTAACATATAAATGCCGGTGTCCTTAAAGAAAACAAACAGTCACTGGCCTAAGGACAACCTTTACATGTATACAAAGTTTCATGGGCAGTCTGTACACGTAATATGTACCATATTACTAAACAAGTATTAAGCAATAAGTATCAACAAAATATAATAATAACAATATTCAATTATTTGCTATATTAAATACTAAAAATGTATACATATTAATAAAATAAATAACCCATCTTAAATATGTCATAGAAATTAAGTTGTAACAAACAAATCTTAATCTAGATTTAATTAGAAAAATAAGTTAATTATGCATCTATTGTACTTTCTGCACCTATATATTAAATATCATAAATTCTTACTCAATAAACCTGAAAATTTTTTTCAAAGCAGATTTAAAATGAAGTTTCTCCAGGGAAGCTGAAATAGAAGGAGGAAGACGAGGTCTCGATGGGAAATAAGCAAGGATCACAACAAAGATGATAAAAAGTATTGCACATTCTGAAAATATCCATAGATTCAATTAAAAAAATGTCATTACATATTAAAATGTAATAAAATGCTGATAGTTTTATATTAATTTTGTGAAAATTCCAAATATCTGTAAGTTTGTGTTAAAATCGATATTATGAAATAATTATTATTGGACGAAATAAGAACCAGGCACTATTACATACATATATGTTTTATTATGTGGTCAAATTAGTCATTTTAAAACTAACTATATCTGATTAATAGCTGTGTTACGTATATTATGCAAAATGTATTAGTAAATAAAACAAAACAGTACAACAATTTTACCTCCATAGCGAACAGCCATGATCTGTTTAAGCATTCTCTCTTTATCTGTGTTATATAATTAATTAATTAGCTATAATACATTTAGGTGGTAAGTAATTCCTAAATTGTCTAAATAATTTCTATATATATTAATAATTATATTTTTAAAAAATTATTATTATATAATTTTAAAAAATTTAATTGGATTTATTGAAGACAAATAGATAAACTTGTGCAATTTCCGAGAGCAGTAGGTCCGTCATTGATTGTATTGTTGAAAATTGGTTGTTCAATAATTGAAGGTCCTGGATAGATAAAGAGATTAAAGGTTAAATAAAAAATTGTAAATTGTAAATGTTATTAGACTATAATTATATCATTGTTATCTTAATTAAACATAATTGCATTTTTAAATACTCATCGATATCAATTATATGTACACTGAATAATGATATCAAATTAAATTGATTATTAATGCTATGGTGATAAAATTAGTAACAAATTTGAGAAAAACAAACTACAAATTTTTATATTATAAATTTGAAATTACTTTTTAAAAGTATAGATTTATAAATTGTACTCAAGTACAAAAATAATGTATTATCGAAGGAATAACTCGTAAAGGCTATTTCAAATAGGTATTTCAGATGAAAAGCACCTCTGAACTCATCGCGACGTATTAGTTTCGGCAACGGGAACCTAGAGCTTACCTAGAGCGAAGCAACCAGCGGCACCCGCAAACCCCGAGATGGTGGCAATGGCGGTGGCGGTGGCACGCTGTCCACTGGGAAACCAGAGCGCCGAAAGTACGGGGCCGGCCGCAAACGTTACCGGACCGGACAGGCCGATGAACATGTGACCAATTGCGACGAACCTACGAACGCGCGAGTTCGAGGATAGTTTGGCTGGACTTTGTAAAAAGGGAAGCTAGGGGGAGCGGCGAGCGTGGATAGTTTGGCTGGACTTTGTAAAAAGGGAAGCTAGGGGGAGCGGCGAGCGCGGATAGACGACGAATGAATTATGAAATAAGGTATTTTCGGCGTGAAAACCAATTGCGTCGCTATTACAATGAGCCCGCGTCAGACCGACATCGTTCGGGATACCGACCAGGTGACAGTTGGTTCCGTTTGACTGACGCAGCGTAACAGTGCTCCGAAGAAAGAAAATAAGGCCGAGAGGGTAACGGAGATTCTCATTCCTGTCGGGTATTATCGGTTTTAAAATTTCACATTGGATAACCAAAGAAAATCAGATGCACAAGACCCGTGTAGAAATATACTTAATATAGTACTTAATATAGTACTTAATATAGTACTTAATATAGTACTTAATATAGTACTTAATATAGTACTTAATATAGTACTTAATATAGTACTTAATATAGTACTTAATATAGTACTTAATATAGTACTTAATATAGTACTTTATATAGTACTTAATATAGTACTTAATATAGTACTTAATATAGTACTTAATATAGTACTTAATATAGAATACAATGGGTGCGAATACGAATCAAACCTCTTTTGTCCATGAGCCAGAGGAAGGGGAAGAACGCTACCACAAACGGAATATAGATCCAAATCTACAATCGATGTAAATGATTGTTCTAGACGCGTGGAAGCGAGACACAAACTATAGTACGATGTATACGAAACACTGCACAGTTCCGCTAAAGCGTTCACAACCAATGGGAATGGCAAACGCGAAATAGACGAGCGAGGTTATTTTATCAAATCATCGTCGACTTCGGAGTACGAAAGAGTAAATTGGAATCAAGCGCTCGTTATTGGGACAAAAATAAAGATTATATCAACAATTAGACTAGAACTTCTTATAAGGTTATTATAATACCGTCATCGAAGTAAATTATATGTAGCAGATAATATAATTTAATTAACATCCGCTGAAATTCCTGGTATGGGAAAAGCATCGCCGCATGTCTGCACTAAACAATATTAGGTATATTAGGATACAACAATAATATTGTTTACAGTAGAATATTAAAATTATTGCAAGATTTTGAGAATGTCAATACTTGTTATTACTCCCTGGGTAGTGTAAACAAATGACACGACGTGAGTCACCGTATTACCATGGTAACCGCATGATAAAAATAGCTTCCGAGAAGTATTTACAAACACTACCAATATAAACACAACACTATCGCATTTTAAGTGGTTCATATTTATAACTACATTGTATTGCACTGAAGTGAAATATCAAATTTAAAGTGGATTATTTATCATAAAAGCGAGGAGACTAATGAATATATGTATCTTAGAGTATATTTATGTACAAATATACAAATTTATTATAAATATATATAATTGAATTTAATATTTTGTTTAATCAATTTAACAGTAAAATAACTTTTGTTAAATATTCACAAATTTATTATTTGATCCTAACATTTCTTAGGACCAATTAAAATAAATGGATGAATAGCAAATATTTACTTTATATTTGCAAAATCAATAATCTTATAGATAAGATGCAGTTCAAATATTAAGTATGAGGTCATTGTTTTAATAGTTGTATGTGTATGCATGAATACATTACATATAAATTTTAATAATACAATTATTTTCCAAATAAAATTGAATTACTACATCTTTCCACTGACAAATATTTATATTTATTTATCTCGTGAATGATTTCCATACTTTATATATACTTTGTATACTATCCTTTCTTATACTTTATGTAGGATAATGGACAAACTTAACGACGATGTATGTGACCTGGAAAAGTGAGATCTGCTGTTTATTCCATGAGAAAACCACTTCAACGCTCTCATCAATCACCGTCCATGAGTTGATCAGTTCACTTTGCATGAAAGTCATCAGAGAATACATAGTCAATATGTACCTGCAAAAGTTGAGCCCCGGTGAAATTAAGCCATAATAAAAACCCAATTTTGGATGGGAAATGATCTCTATTTATTAAAAAATATTGTTTATCAGTAATAATTTTAATCTTATTGATTTAATTAGATTAATTCTGTATTTAACTAGATCATATATTTAATATAGATTAAGTTGAGCAAATAAATTAACACTGGTGTATGTGCATATGTATGTATATACAGTAATACATATGATGTAGAAATATAATATTATATTTATAATATAATGTTGCTGTCAAACTATAACTAAAATATACTTAAAAATATCTTTAGTTTGGCTTTAAAGTTTGATAATTTCTATAATTAAGTAATTACTAATATTAATTAATTAGTATTTTTTATCTCATGAAATAATATATTTATTGAATTTGATATTCTTATAATTATATATGTATATTTATCATAATAAATTATAATATAATGACAAATGTAATATTAACCATCGCTTTTTATAAACTTTAATTGGAAGAGAAATCAATGATGTAGACATTTCATCATTTAGTTCATTGTTTACTATATTTTCCATGCTTAAAATGAGTTTTTATGTTTATAAATATACGTAATAAGTTGATTTTATTATTTTTTATATTGATCATCAAATATTGTACTAACATGTAAAAAGATCTGCAAAAATAAATTAAAAAATATATCGGAAAATATAAAAAATGGATGTAAAATATTTAAAATAATTTAATAATCAATAAAAATATATGTGTATATAAATCTTATTCTAACAATGACATTTTATAAATAACAAATAATTCAGTAATAATTAGTGTTACGAAAAAAGAATAGATATTAAATATTTTAAATTGCGTCTATCAAATTAAAAACTATTTCTATATAAATAACACAAATATTGAATATTTTTCTATAGTATTCGTAATTATATTTGAATCAATAATAATCTTAAGTTATAATAAAATATAGTGTATTAAGATAACAAAAATAGCTGATAGAATCATTATTATAAAAGTAAAAAAAAAAGATTTGAATTTCTTTATATTTACTTTTAATTTGTTATTGTCACATGATCTTCATTTTTTATTGTCACAAGGTGTCGGTGTTTATATCATACATTTTCTAAATTTGATTATGTCTTTTAGTCATAGATTTGGATTAGGGTAATCAATTCCCTAATCCAAATCTTTGCTTAGAGTGCATAGACTAATTTGTTTGTAGAATTAAATAGTTTAAACAATGTATATTGTTTATTATATAGTACATAGCATACATCATCGCCTAATTTAGAAGCTAAAGGAGTCCATGGATATATCCATCAATATAGAATAAAGCATCGAAATATAATCAGGAAGATTAAGACATTCTATTAAAACGAATAATTATAAATTAATTAACTTTGCATTGTGATTATAATATAATATAATTATTTTTTAATTTAGAGTATAATTTTATATATTATTTATTTAATACTACTAATTCCACATATTTTAATTAGGGCTCAAATACGTTTAATTATAACTCAAGACTATACTTATATTCATTAACTATTATAGATGCAAGCCATTAGCAATTGCCATTATTTAAATGTTCACCACCCTCTGTATATAGCCTATTTTAATATCAATATAGAATACAAAATTAAAATATGAATTACATATGAGACTAATTTATAAATATTTAAATTATTTTGTTAATTCAATTAATTTTGATTATTTATAAATTGTATACAATAATAATGTAAGCGCAGACAGCAAAAATGAAATATTTGTTTTAAATGCACATTATTGGATGATACTATAAAATGTGATGCTTCCGTCAAATAATATATGAAAAATTGTAAAAGTAGTAAATAATTTAATTGTAAATTTGGTTGGAACAAATGTTTAATTTGTAGTTTAAATATATATGATATTTTTTATATAACATATACTCACTCAATATATAGTTAATATAGTTAATACTCACTCAATATATTATTAGTAGTTTAAAAAATATATATATTGACCATTATTTAATTACAACACAATTTATGTTACAGGTAACTTATTATCTAATACATACCATCAGATAACTAAGTCTATTCTTATAATAAATTCGAGTATTTTGATTATTGAGATTAACTAGAATATATCAAATTAATGCTTTCGCTTTGAAGTATACAATAGTAAATAGGTTGCGGGTAATGGTCCAGTGTTCAAAAATACTTTAATAAAGATCCAGCAATAATAATGAAGCATACATAAACTAAATAAAATAAATCCTTATACAAATTTTAAATTTTTTTCTATAATAATTACGTATTCAATTATATTTGGATTATTTTATTTTATTTATTTGCATTTAAATTACATTCAATCAAAAAATCAATTCACAAAATTCTATTAAGAATTAGTAAGAATTCATAAAACGGTCATTATTGAAATAATATCAATTATAATTATTAAATATTAAATAACTTAGTAGTAAAATACAAATAATTAAAATGAATATTGATTCAATATTATATTAAGTATTCGAGTATTAAGGATTCGAGTATTAAGTATTCGAGTATAAATAAGTATTTGCAACAGTAATACTCTATACGTTTATTTGAATCAATTATCTACTTGATTCTAATTCATTCCGGTTCCAACTTCTCCGTGTCTTCTTTCCCAAATCATTCTGTGCTTTTGTTTGAAATATGCTGCAATCGAATATCCTGATGGTCCAATATCTCCATCTACGAATACATCACGCATTTATATTCACAGAAAGAATTCTTAATGGTGCATCCTTAAAAGGATTTGTTGGTTTAATATTTAGTTAATTCAATTACTCAAAAAGGTTTTCGTTGATGATAGGTTACTTTGAACCAAAGTTGCTGAATCGATTCAACGAATATATAAATACCACATGCGATATACATATAATATACATATAATACATATAATATACATATAATATATCGACTAACACTTTATAAACCAGTTGTTCACAGCAGTATTATAGTCTTCAGCCACCTTCTGACACTTCTCTTCTTTGTCTGCATGTCCGTACCTGTAGATTTAAAGAAACTATTTATAGTTACAATTGTAAACATTGGAAAATGTTTTTGTTTTAAAAAATTCCTTTAAAATTAAATTGAGATAACTCTTCCTCGAAATTCAGATAAACAATAAGTAATATAGTTTTTAATAATAATGTAATTAATTGGTTAGTTATTTTAATTTTAGTATAAATATAAATAAGTTTGAATTTTCTATAAATATGAAATGGTGACAGTAAAAATAAACCAATTATGGAAAAAAATATATTTGATTATTATTTTTAAATTATAATTTAAATATTAAATATATTACATGTGAGTGATAGGTAAAAGGGAAATAAATATTTACGATATTAAATACAACTAAAATAGAGAAGTTTATAGTATCAGTATACGTATTGATAAACAATATTAATATAAATGGGTATACTTTGATATATCAAATCACTAAATTAGTACTAACTTAGATTAATTAGCATTCAATGATCTAAATTAGACTAGATTCTAAATGAGAAGGTAAAATATATTTATATATATTTTCAAATATATTTGACAATATAAATAAAATAATATTGTAAATTACAATTAGTAGTCTTATAATCTCAGATCTAATTGTTTATGATGTATATATGATGTATATTATAAGATGTATATTATACGATGTATATTATACGATGTATATTATATGATGTATATTATACGATGTATATTATACGATGTATATTATACGATGTATATTATACGATGTATATTATACGATGTATATTATACGATGTATATTATACGATGTATATTATACGATGTATATTATACGATGTATATTATACGATGTATATTATACGATGTATATTATACGATGTATATTATACGATGTATATTATACGATGTATATTATACGATGTATATTATACGATGTATATTATACGATGTATATTATACGATGTATATTATACGATGTATATTATACGATGTATATTATACGATGTATATTATACGATGTATATTATACGATGTATATTATACGATGTATATTATACAATGTATATTATACAATGTATATTATACAATGTATATTATACAATGTATATTATACAATGTATATTATACAATGTATATTATACAATGTATATTATACAATGTATATTATACAATGTATATTATACAATGTATATTATACAATGTATATTATACAATGTATATTATACAATGTATATTATACAATGTATATTATACAATGTATATTATACAATGTATATTATACAATGTATATTATACAATGTATATTATACAATGTATATTATACAATGTATATTATACAATGTATATTATACAATGTATATTATACAATGTATATTATACAATGTATATTATACAATGTATATTATACAATGTATATTATACAATGTATATTATACAATGTATATTATACAATGTATATTATACAATGTATATTATACAATGTATATTATACAATGTATATTATACAATGTATATTATACAATGTATATTATACAATGTATATTATACAATGTATATTATACAATGTATATTATACAATGTATATTATCATGATACAGATTATTATAATCACAATGTAAAAGGTTTAAATTATTGATTTCATTGGCATCCATATCTACTAAATATAGAGTAAATAATTATGATATGCTAATATTATCAACTTTCAAGATTTGTAAGATCATATAATAATTAAGCTAATCATTATTATAGTTTAAATTAAAAGTATTAGATAATGTAATTATCAATTATGATAATAAAAAAAATACCATTACAAATTCACCATTAATTTTGTGATATAAGATTTTATTGTATTCAGAAGTGTATACATATAGATATATTTATTTGATTTAACATATAGATATAATACAAATTGTAGTTTGATATGATTATAAGATAAGAGCTCTTTATTTCACTTTAAAGGTTAATAGGAAAGTAAAGTTGTTAATGGAGCATCTTCTTTAATACTCATTAATCTATAAGAAATAATTAAACAAATATTTATATTAATTATTACACAAACGTATATTGTCAATGATCGTAACATATAATATATACACTGTATATACACTGTATATATTATACAGTGAATACATTATAATAAACAATCCTTCTCAAAATGGACGTTAATAATCGAGATTCCTATTTAGTTCCATAAGTGGAAAGTAATCGTAATCGTAAATATAGAAAATGAAGATTTGTAGTCAATCACAAAAAATCTTAACCCATCGCTGAATATATAAAATATCTCACTAAACTTGGGAATAATAATGTAGCCTTAGGTTAATTATTACACTAATTCTTTTTTACCAAAAACTTACCAGAATTCACATTCCACTCTTCGTTCTTTTAGAATGTCAATAATAGTATCGTCCACTAATCTATATTAAGAATAAAGTTAATAAAGTTTATAAAGTTGAAAATAAAATTTTCGCTTATGAATGTTTTAAATAGTGCTTTTACCATAATTTATAATTATATTTTCCAATGAAGTAATAAATGTGTATCTTTTTCTAAACATTTAAAATTCTATATTTCCCTCTATAATGAGTGTAAACCACGTTACAAACACACATATATTAGGTAATTTAAAAATACCATAAATATACATTATTCTAGATTAACACAAACTTATCTCGTTTGAATTGTTCATTACTTTCAAATATACATAATTCATCATCAATTTCACATTCATCAATTGTCGGTACTCTTCGGAATTTACGATGAAAATAATATTGTTTATTCTTTTCATGTAACGGCTCAACAACAGTTTCTAAAACAAAGAAACGTAAATATGATAATATATGAAATAATATTAAAGATATAGTTATAACTAACATATTTTGGTTTGAAATAAATGATTTTTTTATTTAATGATATAAATGAATTATAAAATAAAGCAAATTATCTAAAAGAATTTATGAGTACAAATGTGTTCTTTTTAATTTTATACCACGACCATCAATTATGTATAATGATATAAAATTAAAATAATGCAATCTTATTATAGAACAAATTTTGAATAATTTGGATTATAACAGGGAATTTTAAAATAACTAAAAAGATGTTTTTAAAATTTTTTAAGTTTAATTGTTGAAATAAATTATGATGTATAAATATCTTAATAATCAATGATAAATAATTATTTTCAAGTTTTTGATAATTTAAGTTTTTCAATATTTTTACACATTCCAAGTTTAATTATTAAATTTTGGCAAATTCCATTTGTGATCTCGGTCAATTTTTGTGAAATTCACCGATTATGTAACTTAGAATAACTTTAAATAAATACTTTAATTTAATAAACTTATATTTACCATAACTTTTGATATATTGATTATTTGAAAACAGAATAAAGAACTATAAGTATTACTAAAACTATTACAAGAAATGTGCATACCTAACTAAATTAATTAATTAGTATTATATAAATTTGATCAATACAAATTTATATGAATTTATATATTTATAATATATTTATTTTATCTTGTATTTGAATATAAAATATACAAAATTGTGTAGTTTTGTTAGTAATCTTTAAAATAAACAATAGTCTATATTCATATGAATCAAATATGGAAGATGATCCAGTGAAGTGATTAAATTAGCAACGTCCATAAATCACTAAATAGAATTGCTTGCTTTATATTCATGATTTTATGATTTTATGAATCGAAATGTTAGTTCAAATAATTAAATATATGTTTTTCCTTTTTTTATTTATGTATAATTATTTAATCTTATATATACTTGAATATTATGTATATGATTACGTATATGAAATACGTGAATTCACCACAAGTATGGAAGACGATCCGATCCGATAATATATACCATATAATATTATTCGTATTGTAGTATATGTATATATATATAATATTTATATCATACGTATATCATATTTAACATATTATTATAGTTTTAATGTGCTTTTACATGTAAATTCAATACAAGTATGTAAGGCTACCCTATCGCAATAATTCACATATTTCATATATTCAATCATACATATAATATTCTTGTATACAAGATTAAATATTTACATATCAATAAAAAACTAAAAACATATATTTAATTATGTGAACAAATATTGTGATTCATATTAAAATCATGCAATTCTATTCTATGATTTATGGGCATTGATAATTATTATAATTTTAACCAGGTCGTCTTCCATACGTGATCCCATAATACTTAGTTTTTGTGGTAAATTCTATTTTACGAGTTATCAAAAACTGAAATTTATTTAAAAAACTAATGATTTCTGTAACCAAATTACGAAAGTTATGTACTCAAAAAGGGTTAATACATGATTAAAAGATATACATTTAATTATCCAGCATATAAAGTGAATATTGTTATCAAAAACTGATATTTATTTAAAAAACTAATGATTTCTGTAACCAAATTACGAAAGTTATGTACTCAAAAAGGGTTAATACATGATTAAAAGATATACATTTAATTATCCAGCATATAAAGTGAATATTGTTAGTGTCACGGTCTGGATAATATAAAATTAATATGTATTCATTACACACGATAAACACAAACGTATATATTTCGGCTAACCTCTGAAATATGTTACAGGAGCATCAACAATACTCATTAATTTAATAAAGAATGATTCATAAGCATTAGGTTTTCGTACATCTGTATATAAAAGGTCTTCACCTTTGGCTGGCATGGCCAATATATTCTAGTAATAGCTTATAAATATAAATGTATTATAAATTTTTTAAAAAACGAAATAATAATTTATTTTTGATATTTATATTAAAATGGCGACCTTCATAAGCGATAAGGTGGTTATATTATATTGTAATCATAGATATTGATATTCCAATTTAACAATCTTACCTTAAATAAAGAAAGAAATCTCGTATCCTAAGGTACTATGTTATAAGGGCTTGATCAAATGTTAGGGGCATCACAATTGGGAATATGGTAATGTTCCTTTACTATTCCGAATATATTAAAATTCACGCTATTATCAATGTATTCACATATCATTAGCGTATGAAACTTTACTAAAAGTATTAAATATTAAAAAAATGTAATACAATAATTCATAAAAGAAGATTATTAACAATATTGTAATAATAAAGATACAAAAAGTAATATTGATAAGATTTGTATGAAGACTTAATAATAATATAGAAGAGCGTGCGAAAATATCGAATACAAATATATTAAAGCTATTTCATAATCTTACCTATTCAAAATATCATATTAAATAATGAAACATATGTTTCATTATTTAATGTACAGTGATTGAATTTCAAGTCAGCATTCATCATTAATTACACATAAATGGTTATATTTTAATAATAACATAAATTATGGTGATTATTAAATTATGGTGATTATTGTCCTCTGGACACCTAGTTTAGTGAATTCAAGTAATAGATTATTTGTAATGGTACACTATAATTTCAATATGCATAGTGAGGTTGATAGCTTGTATTGAATATATTGTTGTTGTTAATAATTGAATACTTTTAAATACTGCACGACACTCACATTACATCACATATTACTAATACATTTATACATTTTATAGATTTCACAATGATCCATATATCCAATCATTTGTATACACACGATTTACAAAGTTTATGTAAGTAATTATAGAAAATTATATTTCATTATTATACTCAATTATTATATACATATACAATTCACATGATAACTGATAACATAATATAGGCGATTTTAATATAACATTAAACATAAACATTACTCTGAATTTACTACTTATTAAATATAAGATATATATGAACTTTACAACTCATTACCTAGGAAATACCTAATTATTATTATAATTGACATATATGTTACCTAACTAAGGTTACCCCATAACACCACCTCAAGTACAATCTAGGAAGAAAGGACTCAACAGATATAAACAATACAATAGATAAGCTTAAATCAAGTACGTTGTTTAAAAAATTACAAAAATAAAATGAATTCTAATGAATTTATATAATTATTCAGAATGGTAATACTTTATAGAATAATTAATTATGTTTGAATATAACCCAATATTACCTTGCTATTCTAGGATATCGCTGTTAGCGACTCTAACGATCTATAGATATTCCATTATGTTGTTTTAGTTATTTTTAATTCCTCGTTGATCTAGGAAAATTAAAATATAGATATTCCTGAAATGTTCGTTGATATTGATACTATTTCGTATGATTAAATAGAATGTTTATTGAATACATTTTAAGGAAAAACCAGGGAATCATAGTTATATTACAGATTTATTGAATATATGGGTATACAATTGGGTATCAAATACAAAGCCTTTGTATATTACAATATATTTATATACTTCTTTAATTGAGACCGAACTAAATATCACACATTAAGTCTACAATTGTATGCTGCAATATATATCATATGTATTCCAAAGATTTAATAAACATAATAATGGGGTTATTATTTTATTTACACTACTTGTTGTATATAACTTAACCTATTAGATATATATTGTATATATAATCGAATTATAAATACTTAAATATAATTATATATATACGACTATAGTGTGTCATATTCTACAATATATTGCAATTAAGTTAATTATGTGCAAGTTTATAATTATTTGATATACATTTTGTTTAATAATAAAGTGAATTTACACTAGTGTAATTAATACAATTAAATAATTTATTGTAAATAGATAAATGATAAATAACAGATTACTAGGAGACTAAGATTTGTCCTGTTTTCATTATAAATACTATGGACTACTATACTCTATATATTATAATAATCATATTATTTAATCATTTATTTTCATACTAAATAAATAATAATAGTAGTCTATAAGAAACAAATAATAACTAACTCGTTGAATATTTCTACACACAAACTCGCTATTATCTAAATACTAAACTAATTCTTAAGGTGTTTTTTTACACTTAGCCAGATAGTATAGAAAACTTAATTATAACTGAACTGAGTCAGAATTATTATTACATTTCGCTATAGATTCTAGACAATTCCGTTAGGATATTTATAAATAAAAAATCACTACATCTGTCCTCTGTACTGCAACTCCAAACAAAAATAAAGTTATTTACTTTATTTAAAATACCATTTATATTTCATTTGCATTTGATATCACATTGCTTTTATTATATTATATTTCTTATATCTATTATGGTAATCGGTATTTTTAGGATCCCATATCATATTGGATTTGTAATAACTAATTATAAATTATTGACATTCATTTTTTTTTTAATATCTTAAAAAGAATATTACTGTGATATTTTTGAAATTTAGAATTTCTCAAGTCTTCTTTGGTTTCTATTAAAAAAGCAGACGTGTTCACTTCTGATCGTTCATTATTATGATCGAATTAACAGATTTCTGATTGGCATTCGAATCTATCTAAATTATATTTTAAAATTTTGTCCTATGTTGATTCTGATATCATTTCACCTACATTTTCATATCAAAGCACTTTTAAGGGTGATTAATTAGATATTAATATAAATACAGAAATGTAGAAAATATATAAATCAAATATATATGTACATAAATACAGTACATATATGAACTATTAATGATATGATGTATTATTAAAACTATTGAATTAGTAATATATTGTTATTTTTTGTTTACCCGAACCAACCCATATTAATTATAAAAACTAATAGAAAAGCTATGTAATAACAATCAACACAATTGATAAAATTAAGAGAAATATTTCTATAATAAATAAGAATAAGCATTATTAAAACTGCAGCCTCCTCAAGATTGATATCTGATTACGATAAGATATACTAACGAGAAAACAAAAGAATATATATATTGAAAACAATTTGAATAATTTTATTAGAATAAATAAAATAGTAAATCATTAAAAATTTAATTATAGAGAAATTAATTTCTTTCATCAATTCTAATCATTTTCTGATTTAACTGTAAAATAATATTAATTAAAAGAAATATTAAATTATGAACCAAGAGTATTAATACAAAAAACTTCTAATAAATAAATCAAATGAAATAACCTCTTCGCACTTATGAATTTGCCTGATAAAGAAGTCTCCATAACGCCTGGCTACTTTCGTATCAGCAATATGAATCATATCCTACAAATCAATTTATTTTTAATAACGATACTATAATTAATAATATAGACGAATAAACTACATTTTAAATAGGAACAAATATCGGCATTGAAAAAAAAGTCTTAAGACCAACATTCGATTTCTAACCTTGTCAATGTAAAAGTCAACCTCGGATTTCGATTGCATTTCTCCGGACAGGCAACCGCTGCCTTTTGACCAGGTGATGTTGGACATCTTGTGCTTGAAATTCATGAGCTGCATGTAGAGCGAGTCGTGCTTCATGAGACCGGACAACTTGCTAATTGGCAACGTAGTGTACAGTTTCAAGTAGCTGCGCACGACGGGGATGGACTGCTGTTGCGAGACCTCCCCGAGGAACACCAGCTTCTGCTGGATATAGGCGGGGTTGTCGTGGCTCGTCGGGGACATACCGTCGTACTGGCAATCTGAAGCCGCCGGAATCAAGAACTTAGGGCAGGCGAACATGAAGCAATTCTCAAATTCATTCATATCGCTGTAAACCGAATTGGAAATATTGAAACCTCGTTAGATTAAATATCTACGGAGTCGTAATTTCAATATAATTCACGACGAAGATCGTTTTCAAACCCATTCGACATACGGTTCATTTTATCAGCGTAGGTCTTTTCACGTAGTATGGCCATGAGACTTTCATCTATCCTCATAGGATGCAAAGATAGGCAAATAGAGAGCAGAGTGAAAATCTGCTCAGTTTGCTTCTTCTCCTGTAAGAAATAGTGTATTTTAATCATGGCCATATATTTACATATGAAAATGATATAATTATACAATATTAAATATGTTGATAGAATAAGATATCAAATTGTAGAAATGAAAATCAATTTGGGGAAAAAATTAAAACAAGTAAATATAGAATGATACAATTATAGAATCTAAATATAACTATAAAAGATAATTGTACTCATTAATATATTTACAGTAAGTAGGTCACCAATTTTGGCACGGTTCCTAGAATTGAATACATTATTATATTTAGTAGACCAATGTTTACTCTGCTGACATGGTCTCCACATATAAATAAAGTTCTAAACACGTAAACAACTCCACGATTGTAAAAGAATATATTTCAGAAATGCTCAAGGATCGAAGGACCGAGTTACCTGGTCATACAGGAAGCTGCGGTTGGGCACCAAATGTTTATGCCTCTGATTGTAGATGAGGATGTCGCAGAAGATGCGAATGGCATCGGAGTATCGCCGCATCATCATGTACGAGAAGCCAACGTAATACTTGGTGGACATCTGGCAAGCTGGCACACGACTCATCATCTCCTGTGCGGACATTTAGGGCTATAGAGACCTCGGCAGTCGAAGATGGTAGTATACGTATGCATTTGTCATTAGTAGGAAGGTCCCAGGGTAAATGTAGACTGTTAGTTTATGATGAGGATGGAAATGTATATAAATTCGTGTAGCCTTCCGAAGGCAGCAATAGGAAAGTATGAGTATATAGAGTATATAGAGTATACAGAGTATACTTTGGCTACAACTTTGGTCCTAAGAGTGTACAGAAGGACTATTGTTATGGTTTCCGCCAGGGGTAGTAACGGAGGTGTCGACGTGGGCTGACCTTGTCGTGAATGTTGATGAACTCGACAACTTTAAGAGCTTGGTAGTAGTCGCCGAGCAAAGTGTGCAAACGCAACAAACCAATCAATGAGAAGTAGCCGAGCATTTTGTACAGCGTGTGTTTACCGTAATGTCCAGCTACCTCGTGGGGATCATCTGGTTGTACGTGGAGGGGGGGGGGAGGGGTTTAACGATTTAAAGAACACCAGGGAATACAGTAATATGTTTTTTTGGCAGAAAATAGAATTACTTTCTCTAGAGCACTGTTAATAATAACAATATTCCAACTAAAACTGTATAAAACTGTATTTTATTAACAGAAAAGTAGAATGATGACAAATTATTCCTCGTTTCAAATTATGAAACGAATGATAAATGTGAATAGAAATCTAGAGAATCAATTACGAAACAATAATTTACGCTAATATTACAAACCCCCATCTTCGTAAGTCTTGAGTTGATGATTGATACATGATTTGTCAACCAATGAGTGAAGTACGTTCAAAACAGAATGAATATTCCAAGCCTGCACAAAATATTATACGTAGAGTTGAATTGTTCTATTTGATATTACGACATCGATAAACTAACCGAGGCATTGTTGGCTAACTTCTTCAATTCACTATCAGTTTTCTTATTATTCTTTGTCTTGTAAACCATGAAGGCTTGGAACTGTGTTATCAAATAGTAATACCAGTTAATCAGTTAATCAGAATATAAGAGCTAATGTACGAGGAAATTTAGAATTATTTATTAAAATAACTGATTTAATAATGGTTTCTTAATCTAAGTATTAATGTATTTAATGTAATGAATATATTTCATTTATTATTTACAATATAGAGACTACTAAAGTCGACTTTTACTGTAAATAATTAAATGAGAACCTAAGAATGTAAATAGATAACAATACCTGGTAGATAAACTCATCGATGATATCCCACATCCATTGGTGGGGCAGTTCTAATTCACATGGTTGGTCAGGAAACACAATGAAGTTGAACAATGTACAATAGTTATTGTAGGAATCCAAACGCTGGTCCATGGTAGGTCCGGCCTTTTGAATATAGAAAAATAAAATAGATTTAGTAATTACTGTATTAATTATGACAGGTAAAGTACTCTGGTGGTTTAAGCTGGTACTAAACTACTTAATATGTACTAACAGGTACTCTAGCATAGATGTGCCGGAAATATAATTCTTTGTAAAGAATCATAAATGTATCTGTAAATTAGGAGTAACAATACATTCTGAAGTATAACTTGATATTTAAATAGATTTATCTATTTTGTACTAATTATTACTAATAGCGTGACAATCTGTTTATTTGCCATTTATGTTGGGATATGAATGTCATCAGTATAATTGTATTTCTATAAATAGTTAGTTTCTATGTAACTATACATTAAAACAAGACATTTTTATTGGTGATATCTCAGGTTGTTGATTTTTAATTATTCCTTTTTAAAATTATTAATATCTTGTATAATAAACATAGAGATTTTTTATCTTCATGGTTGCTACAGACTGTAGACATTATGTATTTTATAGTATTTGTGGGTGTGATGATGGAGTTTCAACAATCATAATATTTATAAAAATGTAATCGATATTATTGCTATATTATATTAATAATATATTATACTCATATAAAGGGGCATTAACACAGAGTTTTTTTTACAGCTTTTAAGCTGCCTAATTAGGCAGCTTTAAGCTACAGAAAAAGCTGGTAATTTAAAATGCGTTCACACTGAAAAAGCTAGAAAAAGCTCGAATAAAAAGCTCGAGCTGTCACTTTGAGCTTAATGTAAATACGCCCATATTTAAACCGTTATTTAATACGCACATATTTAAATTATATACAAATTACATTAATATTACAATACAATGAATACCAAATCACGTCGTATACGATCACTACTATTAATATTATATTTAAATCGGCAGATATTAAAACATCCATGTTAAAATAAAATTAAATAATATTAACAAAGAAATGAATCTGTCAATAAATAATAAATTTGCATATATCAACAAAGAAAATCAGCTGTCAATCAATAGGTTAACCAATAAGGTGCATTCAGCCAGCTTTATGCTGACCTTTAGGCTAGAAATATTGGACATGTTCTATTTTGATAAAAAAGCAAAAAAAGCTAGAAATATTGAACATATCTCGAATCCAGCATAAAGCTGCCTAATTAGGCAGCTTAAAAGCTGTAAAAAAGCTCTGTGTGAATGCCCCTTAAGAAATATATAAATATAATATAGTTACAATACACAATTCTTATATAATAGTAAATAATTGTAAGATATATTTTAAATTAATTAATTTTTAATAAGATTGATAATATTTGAACAATAGAATCAGCATAACAATAAGCCACATAATTAGAAATAGCATAAACTGAATATTTTTTGTACACATTTCTATAGATGAATAAAATATTTATTTTTGAAAAAGAATATTAATTAAAATTATAGTTCTTGTTTTTAATAATAAATAATTTATAGGTAATTTAAAAAAGGATAAATTATGAAATATGAATTTATTAATAAGAATTCCCATATAATTTGTGTCCAATTTCCTATAAATTAACTTCTAAATCACAACATTTTAGAATGGACCAAATAGTAGAGAAATGCATTATTTCTTGAAGTTATGTATAACAAATTATATTCTTAACATTTTGGTTACAATTCTCACGAGTAGTGTTTTCTACAGCTGTTTTAATAAAGTAGAATAAATTTGTAAACTAAATGAAAAGTCAACCATGGCAAGCCAGTAATCCTTATTTTAATCATAGAAATGATGAAATGAAGAATAAACTGTGAATTGGTGACATATGTTTATTCTTTCTCATTATATTTGAGTATATTTTCAGTTTTACATTTTATAATATTCATATTTATTCCCCTTTAAATTCATTATTTGTAAACTGAAAAAATAAAATTATACTATCAAAAATCATTATATTTAAATTACCGAAATGTAAATACACTATATCATTTTATAATCCATTTTGAGTAGATAACTATTTCTAGTAAATACAACTAAAAATTAATTATATATGAAAAAATATAATACAACTATATTAAAAACTGAATACAATATTTATTATAAAATACTAAGAAATTCACTTATTACCATTTTACTAAGTAAAATATTTTATTTTGGAATATAATGTGAATGGATAATTATATATAATATTAGTACTTTATATTTAGAACTAATTTGAAATCATTAGGTTAGAAAGCTGATATGTTTTCTTTGTTTGTATTAATTTATATAAATATAAAATTAATATTTGTAGGTATATTAATGCATCTAAACTGCTAAATTCACAATTTTAATTTATAAAATAACATTTATTAAATTATCTTTTAAAACACATATAAAACATTTAAAATATTGTTCACATTTTTCTACCATTTTAAATCTATTATTAATTTAAACAATAAATATCACGTATTGACATAATGACATAGTATTATTTAATGAGATAGAACATTTTAAATATATTTATAAAATAAATATTATTAAAGCAGAATACAATAATTACGCTTAATAATAATAATTATTATATATTATTTAATATCTAAATAATAGAATATATATATATACTATTTAGTATTTTAATATAATAAATAGTTTGTTATTTATAAAATGAATATTTTGGAATTTATATGTAAAACTTAACAATTAAGTAATACATATTTTTGAGATGATCGCTGACTTTGCTTTATATGTCAATGAGGAACTCAGTTTTTACATCAATGATATGCACAAAATGCATCTTCGCAAAAAGGCAAATATAATATCAAATTCAAATATTATAGTATTTATCGTATTTAGTTTTATGTTAATATATATGTTAATCTAAGCAATGGTATAAAAATAATTTTAATAAAATAAATTATATTTGATAATAAATTATATTTAGGACAACCAGTTCCAGATGATGATGCATACCCAATATCAAATACAATATATAATAGCCAGTATTAGACTTACTCCTGACCATTATATATATATATATATTTATTATATAGAATGTTTACTTTCTATTATAATTTCAATTATATTTTAAATTTGCATAACAGTGACACATTTTCTAGATTGTTTAAAATAATTGTCATCAATTTTACAATTCAATTATTTTAAGAATCTTTAAATAGAATGTAATTTTAATTACATTTTGAGAACAGATAATCTCAATATGATCAAAAGTAGGATTTATAGAAAGAATTTAAGGAAAGTTTGCAGTCGTCAAATATAATTTTTATATTTGACTGATTTTTGCTTTATTAACAAATGAATTTTTCAAATTATTTACCAACAATATTTGAATTTATTATTATGACTAAACAATAAATACTCATTACATATGAATACTTATTAAATATCAAATGGAATTTTATAATAAACTTATTATAAATGTTGATCATATTTTGATTATAGGTACATCAGGAACCAGCATTTTATTTGTCACTGAACCATTAGCAGTCTATGAACCTCTTCCTGTATATGTACATTCTACATATATTCAACTAAACCTATCATAAACCTTGTTATTTTTACTATCTGCATAATAAATTTAAGAAGTAATCCAATGTTTGCTTGTATGCAATGCTAAATTATGTATTGATAAGAACAAAATAACCTATTTTCAAATATATGTAAATAACTCCGTATATATTCAAGAGGATGGAATTTATACACAAAAATTGTAAATATTATTTAGTAAAGTTAAGAACATGATACAAATTTTATATTTTCACTATGGAAAAAATAATATTTTAAAATGTAGACATTGTAACATTTTTTTGAAATATTCCAAAAATTGAATCGCTAGTTTCATTTTATGAAGCTGTATAAATCCCTGTCTACCAAGTAAATATTCTTAGCTGCAACATCACCTTAATCAAAAGTAGAATTTGTTATAATCTATAGATATATCAAAATATATTAACCATTAGTAATGTATTCTTTGGCAATATCAATATCAGGCCATTCTGAATTCTTGAAAAATCTATCAGTCAAAGCGTTGAATCTAAATGAAATATATAATAATTATTTGATATCAGTTGAACATAAATATTTATATATATCAACATATTCGTAATATATGAACAAATATATTATAGATTATTATTAAAAATTCTATTCATTTTTAAGTAGATAGCTTTGAACTAACACAATATATCAATACCCATATGAATACGAATACTGATACAAATACTGATACAAATACTGATATGAATACTGATACAAATACTGATATGAATACTGATATGAATACCGATACAAATACTGATACAAATACTGATATGAATACTGATATAAATACGGATACAAATACTGATACAAATACTGATATTATTACTGGAAACTTGCAGTCTATTCATAAGATGACTTTGTTAAAAACAATAATTAGAATATTGGAGTTGGGTACAGTGGGTGTATCCTGGAGATATTAGTTGTAGAAAATGAAACTGAACGGAGCTATCTAACCAATTGATCGAGTCATATGAAACATATGTGGTTTACACACTCGAGGAAATGAAACAAGATATAAAGTAAGTAGGAAATATAATAACGTAGGAACGGAAGGAGTTAATCGAATCCAGTAGATAATAAGTCAATGAAAGTTAAGAAGAGCTAGGATTCTGAAAAACTGGATTCATACTTATTCCAAAGAGGAATACTATGTTTAAAAGGTAAATGTGTTTCAAATATTTAATATATGCAACTTATAAAAATAAAAGGTAGAAAGAAAATCATATCAAAACGAAAACTACAAATAAGGATGCATAGCAAAAATCATGTAAACAGAAATGAGATGATTTAATAGTTATACAAATGAACATGATGTATTATAGTATTATAAATTGTATAATATTAAATTCAAAAACAAGATACATAGCAATATTGTGAAAGTAAAAAAGCATATAAATAAATAAAATCAACAGAAAAAAAGAGAGATAATACAATGCAACTATTCTTGGGGAAAAATTTACTAAACTAAAAAAAGTAGTTTACAATTCAACATGAAATGTAGGGATTATGAATGAGAAATATCCTTCAAGATAGAAACTAGTACAATCATATCGGTAATGCCAAATAACAAAGCAGTCATCTAATTATGGCTCTAATTAGACAGATATAGGATATGTGGAATCCATAACATATAAACTAGAACATTGAGAAAATACATATGCATACTGGATAGAATTAAGTATGACTTCCCTTAAGAAAGTTGTGAGTAAAACTGTGAATTTAGTAGAATCTGTGGAATATAGATAAGAAAATATTCTAAGGACTTGTATAAAATCGAATAAAAACGTTTTCATGTTTTAAAACATTTTTAATTATTATAAAATAATATTGAATTAAATTAGAATCAGTGCATAAAAATGCTGAAAAAGTAAACCAATTATAATACACCGAGATAAGTATTTTGTTACAATAATCCATATTTTTATATACTCGCAAATATATAAATATAATAAGTTAGTGAATAATGAATGAGAAATTATCAATATTATCAAAACTAACCCAATCTCATAACAGTTTTCTATTTCACCAATATTGTTATTTGCAATTGCTTTATCGAAATCGATAATAAACATCTTGATAGGTTCAGGCATGAGTTTGTTAGCATACTGCTTATCATTTTGGTCATCGTAGTACTGAGGCATATAACCATCATAATGCTATTGCAAATATTATATTAATTAATAATTTGAAATACAATTTAAACGGGAATTAATATGAATAATAGATTTAAAGTGACATTGTAATAATTTATTATAACATAATATTAAAACGTATGTGGATTTTCATGATAGTTTCATGGTAATTCAATATTTTACATGAAAAAATAAGTATTAATATACAATTAAATAATATGTTTTATAATTAGCCCGCGTCGGTTTTGATGACATCTAAAATTAAAATATATCATGTTTATATATATATTAATATTTCAATTTAAAATCACCAATACATTAATATAGAAATTAAATATGAATTCGTAATATTTGTTTAGGAATATATTAATTAAGTTATGAAGGTTATAAATGAAATAATTATGTTAATATTTAAATACATATATTTTAATCAAAAAAGCAATACTCATTACAAATGTGCTATATTTGTAGACGTACAATTAATATTATTAATATACAATTACAATAATATATTGTATTTAAAAATGGTTTAAATTTAATTTTCGATTAATATTATAAACATATTGTTTATAATAAAATATAGTTTAGATATACGTAAATAAATATGTGTATAAATTATATTATGTGATTTGTACCAACGTCATTATTCTCATAAGTCATGATATTAGGATAAATATGTACAATTTAAGATGAATTAAAAGACCGGAGAACTGAAAACATGCAAGTTTATTTTCCGGTAAAAATTAGAATCTTTGTATTTATATTATCATTATCAAATACATTGAAAATATCTTGTGAATATAGATAACATATCAACAATTTTATAAGTATTATATTTGTTTGACACTATCTGATGTATTTCCACCACCATATGATGTATTTATTCTAGTCCTACTAATATATATATACTACTCTAATATATTTTAAACATAAGTTATTTGGTAAATAATTTCTAAAAAAGTTAATTGGGAAACCATAAAATCAAAATACTGGTCAATTATTAATTTAACTATACTTATTAGACCAAATTGATATAGAAAACAAAATCACTTTTATTAAACTATAAATAATTTAACTAAAAATGATTAAATAATATATCAAAATAAAGTATAACTTTCAAACTACAAAAATTATGTTTGCATAGCATCATTTATCTTTTGTTAAATAAATAATTTATAAAACTACATTACTGAGAAAAAAACTTTTTTAAGCACTTTGATATATAGAAAATATTACTAATTATCTGTAAGCTCATATTTGAACAAATATAACTGTGAATGTAACATAATAAGCAGTAGTGTATATATAAAAGTATGTCATTGTCAATTATAAAATTATATAGATTTATAAATATATTAGAATAAATAAAGTATATTTAAGAATAATTATTATATAGGAATATTTATTTCAAAATATACAAATTAAATAGATACATTTCGAATATATACTCACTAAATTATAATAGTAAAATAAATTAAAATCGCTATTGTACAATATATGTACAATATGAATACAATAAAAATAAGGTAGCATATAAATGAATAGTGTATACTTATATACCATAACAATTACTGAGGTGCTGATCCATTATTTTGATAGTAAGAATTGTAATAATTCTGATCATAAGAAGGAGCAGAAGGATAACCAGCGGGCTGTGGTGGAGGGGGTGGTTGAGAATAGCCATTGGAATAACCATAACTTCCCTGATCTGATGGGTACGACGGAGCCGGAGTCGTTTGCTGATAGCTGGGAGTAGGTGGAGCACCAGAAGACGGGGCATAGGACTGCGGAGTCGGATTGTACACTTGAGATGGAATACTCTTAGTCATGCTACCGTTGGAAGTATTGCTTCGAGGAGCTGGTTTATCGTAACTACTGTAGCTGCTGGTTCTAGAATCTGATCTATTGTTGGAACTTCTAGAATACCTGGACATCGACTTCTTACCTGATAGACAGAAATAAGATATGTTTAGTAAAATATATTATTGAAATGGTATAAATTAAAATGAAATAAATTCAAAAACTTACCAAATCCACCATAGCTAGTCAACTGTTCAAGTTTAGGGTGAATTTGTTGTTTCGCTTCCCTCAAAACATCAATTAAATCACGAGCTTGCTTAGCATTTGCCTGTAATAAATACATTCCGTACGTGAGTTTACAATTACAATACCTAATTAGGGAAAGGTATACGAAGTAGATAGTTGATACAAACTTGCGTAAAGAAGGTATAGGCCGTTCCAGTGTTGTTAGCACGTGCAGTTCTACCAATACGGTGAACGTAATCTTCAGAGTTGTTGGGATAATCGAAGTTAATCACGAATTTGACATCGTTAACATCTGCATGAAGTAAGACGTTGTAGATTGTAATGATATGAGCTAATAATGAAATGAGCTATGACAAAAATGTTAAAAACAAATATGAATAACACAACTCGCGAATAAAGACAAATTTTAAAAAGTTAGTTTCATAGATGAAGAAACCACTTCCCTAAATCCAAACCACGTAAATATATTTAAAATCATCTTTTATATTGATTACGAGTTAGTATGGAATCGATTCAAGAAAATAATCCCAGACAAAGCAATGTATATTTGATGGACAAGCGGTGAAGTGATGATGAATAAGGGCATTAACAGTGGCATTATTGTTAATAGATATATACACAACAAGTTACTATTCAAACCATTAGTAACATTTTAATAAAAATGTGTGTATATAAATATACATATATTCACTAACAAACTTAATCAAAGACAATCGTAAAAAGAATTTTTGAAAATTCGTTGCCAATGGTTTGTTAGCAATATATAAATTTGCCACATGTAAAATACCCCTACAAACCGAACCAATCACACGCCGGCTTCAGGGATCATCTCGTGACACCCTGGAATACATTGTAGTCTGAAAATGAGTGGCGGGTCTTGAGTCTTACGGGTTACCTTAACATTTGCATGACAAACCTAATCCTCTAGAAGCTACATCGGTGGCTACTAGGACTGGAGCCCTACCATGTCGGAACTCTGTATGATCATTTGTAAAGTTATAAATCACATCTATGTAAGTATAAATATTCAATTGTATTATAATCAGAACTTGCCTTGAAGTACCCAATCTCGCTCAGGTTGAGCTTTATCTCCGTGAATACAAACAGCCGGCCAACCATCTCTTCTTAAGCGCCTAGATATTTCATCGCACTTTCTTTTAGTTTCAACAAATATTAAAGTTTTATGTTCCTTCTCTCCCATAATCTCTTCCAAAAGCTTCGATAATCTATATATGCATACAAAATATTTATAACTTACGTCAAAGAAAAAGTAATGATATTTACGAAATGTACATACTTGTATTGCTTTTCATCCTCCATACAGACATCAATAATTTGTAAGATGTTATGGTTAGCAGTCAATTGAAGAGCGCCGATGTTAACTTGTCCGTAGCTCTTAAGGAAGTCCTGAGCCAGACTCCTCACTTCCTTCGGCCAAGTTGCACTGAACATCAATGTTTGACGATCCGGCTATAATAATGAGATTCGGTGCATTATATTAAACATATATTTGATAGTTATGGGATCATTTTTGAAATCAACTCACTCTAATCTGATCGACAATTTTTCTGATTTGGGGTTCAAATCCCATGTCCAGCATACGGTCAGCTTCATCCATAACAAGGAAAGTACACCTCCTCATGCTCAATTTACCAGCATCCAAAATATCAATCAAGCGACCGGGCGTTGCAATGATAATCTCTGATCCTGCAATATTAATAATAAACCTATAATAGTAATTAATTGAATATAAAATGTATGAGTATATATAATAAATATAATATATCTTCATAGATTGAGTTTCGTTTCATACTCTGCATAGGCAAAGTCGACTAACAACAAAATATTAAATACAAATAAAATAGTATTTTCAGATAGTGCTTTTCGTGCCGGTTTTCATTCACCACATATACAAAGCCGACTACGTGTCAAAACTAACTTTAACAGAGTTAAAGCGTATATCTCGCGATACAAATCCGGACAACAACCCACATAATGGTTATGTTCTGGTCCCCTGCACAGGTCATCATATTGATAGGTAACAAAAAGCGAAGTAAATATAATACGCACGTGGGCTTCAAACCTCGTTCGATGTCTCTGAGTTGCGGTCCTTTAGGCGCTCCGCCATAAACGCAGACATTCCTAATGTTGATTGCGTTGCCAAAAGTGGAGGTGACGACGGCGACCTGTTGAGCGAGTTCACGCGTGGGCACCAGGAATAGGCCAATGGGACCATCGCCGCGTTGCAACGGGGGCTGATTCATGATGTGTATCAGGCACGGCATTCCAAACTAAAGTTGCAGAAAATAATAGTGAAATATAATACGCATTGCAAAGGATATTATTTAAATAAGTTACCGATAATGTTTTTCCAGATCCCGTCTGAGCAATGCCGACCATATCACGACCAGTCATACCGATTGGCCAAGCTTGGGCTTGTATAGGCGTGGGACTAGTCCAATTTTGAGCACGTATGATACTCAGTATTTTGTCTGTAAATTGTAATGAATTGTTAAAAAAAAGTTAATCCTAAATACAATATGAACATATGATCAAAACCTGGCAATCCACATTCTTCAAAGGTTAATAGCGGTTTTGGAATGGGTGTACCATTTTCTTCCAGTGTGATTTCATGTTTCTTCAAAAAAGCATCAATGTCACTCTGAAAATTAAAGGATACATATTATTAATATATAAGTTAGAAGTTATACTTTTAAAAAAAAAAAATTTTAACCTGTGTTCTTTGTTGAGTTATTGGATGTTCTTTAAGAAAATATTTGTTAAATTTAGGCATTCGAGACAATTCTATATCCCAATTTGGTTTACGGAGATTTAGTCCAAGACCATTGCTATTTCCTCGTTTTTGTGGACCGCCGCCGTATCCCATCCCACCGCCAAAACCCCCACTGTTGCCTGTTAATATTAAACAATTTAATACGGAATAAGTAATATTATATTAATATAGAGAGTTGTATCTATAAAATAATGTATTTAATTTTTTAAATAGAAATAAACATAAAAATATCAATGGAAGCATGGCGACGATATTATATTTAACAAACATTAAATTAAAAAATAGTGTATTATGCTTAAAGCAGTACGATTGAATATAAGCATATAACTAACCGCCACCATAAGAACCTCTCGGAGCAGCTGAACGACCACCACCGCTGCTAAATCTGTATCAATTAATATTAAAATTAATGTTTATTGATAATTGTGTAGTTTGATTTTAAAAATGATTTATAAAATACTTACCCTCTTCGGTCGGATCTGCTCGATGAATCAAATGATCTATCCCTGTATGACATATTTATATTTGATTGTTGAATGTGTTTAACAAAGGTAAATATATTAAAAAGATAGATTTTATGAAACAAATGTAATCCAATTTGACGGAAGAAAGGATATTGGTGTCGCAATGAAACAATATAACTACGCCGATGTTTTATGTTTTAAAAACATAAAATATACTATTTACGTATTTTATAATATAGATTAAATATTATTCAATAAGCTAAATTTATAATTAAGATACATACATTTTTTTAATTTGAAAATTACTTTAATTAGAATATTAATTATGTATTCAATATAGAACTATTTAATATGTTATTTTAATGGCCATTTTAAAAATAATAATAATAAAACTTAATACAGCTATAGATTTAGATTTGTATTATTTACAATAATTTCGTTGCAGCTTATCATATTTTTAGTATTTAATATAATTGTATTCATGTATAGTAAAATAAAAGTAAATATATACAAAGTAGGGTATATCATAATATAAGATACAACATATATATTATATACTATATATTAAATTAATAAATGGAATGTGGGTATAATCAAATGTATGTAAATGAAGGAATTAAAACACTCCATTTTAAATAAGCAAATAATTGCAATCACTATATCTTATTATTTGTTACTGTTTCATATATGTTTATTTTTATATTACTTTATTTATATGAATATATATAATAAATACACTATATTTCTTTTCATTCGAATGGTGAATCATATATATATATATGCATGGAGGTAACAAGATAATGGGAAAGTGACTATTTCTAAATTAGATATATCATTAACAAAATAATGTATATAATATAACCGTCTAATGAAGCTATATCATTATGATTATATAACTATAGTCAAAATGTCTGAAAACTTTACTCTTGTGAATATAATCAATGTTGTATTAAACTGTATTAGATTTTAGAAATTAATATATATATATATATATTCAATAGTAAAATGATTAATCCTTCACTTCCTATTATAATGTATTTACACATACATATATATATATATAATTATTGTTTGATATAATAGCTCGGGAAAAGTTCAGAAATTGTTATCGGTAGAAATCAATTATAGGTTACCATTTTTATTAAGTTTGCTGCAGAATAACAATACCTTTTTCTAAGAAATCTAAATTATTGATAATCTGCTAATTAAATCAGTATATGATACTCGGACCATCGTAATAATGGTCCATCATCATCAGCTGTTTATTTAATAAAATATTGCCATTACGTCACAACAACAATTGATAGATACAATTTCAACTGTCAATGATGTCAAAATTCGAGAAAAGTTGTCTTGAAGTTCCGTATATCGTGGCCCAGAGTAATGTCAGGAAATTATACAGTCTTACAGTCTTACAGTCTTACCTCCATTATAATTTCCCCCGAACCAATTGTCAAACTAATCAGAAGCTGCCTCTCTCAACAAACTATTCATATTTTTTTCAATTCATTTCCCCTCTACTCCCAGATATTTTAACTGACGAATTAACAAAACTCAATATATAATAGCCGACATCTTTTTGTTCTTATGATAACCCCATTACGATATTAGAATATGAATATCATTTACATCTGCATTTAGATTATATACATTATGTATCGACAGATACCACTATTAATAGTGAACTGCGTTTATAAGTTATTTGTTTCTCAATTCTTGTAGATTATGTTACCTCTATCTATCCATTTTCCATTACCAACATTGCTTTACGATTAATTATCACTTTTATCTTTCATATCATTCATTAAGTTAGTAGAATTATTACATTTTATCTATACCTTTCGAAATAATGACCATATCTTAGGCTAAAACTATTTTTAATGAATATTTGCAGTAAGTTGATTCAATGTTATTTAACGCAAATTGTGAATTCATACACAACATATTTATTATCTATGCATTACAATTTCCTTCCATTGAATATTTCCCTCCTATAACTCATAATTTCAATTTTAATCAGATTAACATTGTTAACTTTTTTCTCACTTATACATAATCAATAATCGTGTTTTGCTTCTTATACGACTTTTTCAAATTAATAAATGGTAATGTATTTCCTATCTATTCTTTAATTATATAAAATAATCATTATAATATTGAGCTTTATTGACATATATAACAAACAAATTATGTATTTATTTATACATATATAGGAAATAAAACAATTCCATTATTGTGGACAAAAAGGAGTGAAATATCTGCAATTATCCATATTTATTTTCATTAATTTGCATTCTATAATTGTTGCATTGTCTGCATTAATGCTTTGAGCAATAGTCCATAGTTATTGGGACGATGCCATTGGTGGAAATTCTTTATCATCGTCTAATCGAATTTGAGGCTTCGACTCTTTTTGCTCTTCATATGCCAAAGATTCTAAGGGTTATGGATATAGAAACTAATGAATACCATGCTGGCATCTTTGGTAGAATTATATAAAGATTGATTACATTATATTACTGATTTAGATTAGACAATTGAATGTAATGGATGAGAAATACCGTTATTCTGGATTACCGGGATGGCTTGGGTAGGAGTAGCTCCTTTCTGATCCTTGTACGAACCATCCATTCTATAGGATGGGGATGGAGATGGGGATGGGGTTGGGGTTGGGGTTGGGGATGGGGATGGGGTTGGGGATGGGGATGGGGTTGAGGATGGGGTTGGGGATGGGGTTGGGGTTTTTGTACGTCGACGCGTTAATGCTGACATTGCGCTACTGGTAGAATATGAACATTTAAACGTCTGTGTAACAAGTATAGGAGAAGTTTTGGGATTATTGAAGAAGGTTTATGATGAGCAGCGATGTCGAATAAGTTGTTGATAGTGATGAGATCTAAAGTAAGATCTAAAGCAAGATCTAAAGGAAGATCTAAAGTAAGATCTAAAGTAAGATCTAAATTAAGATCTAAAGCAAGATCTAAAGTAAGATCTAAAGTAAGATCTAAAGCAATATCTAAAGTAAGATATAAAACAAGATCTAAAGTAAGATCTAAAGTAAGATCTAAAGTAAGATCTAAAGTAAGATCTAAAGTAAGATCTAAAACAAGATCTAAAGTAAGATCTAAAACAAGATATAAAACAAGATCTAAAGTAAGACCTAAAGCAAGATATAAAGTAAGATCTAAAACAAGATCTAAAGCAATATCTAAAGTAAGATATAAAACAAGATATAAAGTAAGATCTAAAGCAATATCTAAAGTAAGATCTAAAACAAGATCTAAAGCAATATCTAAAGTAAGATATAAAACAAGATATAAAGTAAGATCTAAAGCAAGATCTAAAGTAAGATCTAAAACAAGATCTAAATCAATATCTAAAGTAAGATATAAAACAAGATATAAAGTAAGATCTAAAGTAAGATCTAAAGTAAGATTTCACTGTCAACGATAACGGGACACTACGCGACACTAGCGCAATCTTTCTCGCGGTCTTTAACCCGTCGACCTTTACGTTATTATTCGACCTCGCGGCAATATATCTCAATCTTTCAACTCGTAGGCTCGACGCCTCGGACGGTATCCGCGTACATCCGATACAAGCCCTGGCGGTGACCCGTGACCTCTTTAAGCACTAACTTGTGTCGCTTCAATAGGGTGCATTCGCCAACGTCTATTGGGTCGACGTTGAAAATATACAAGTAGCCGTCTTGACCTGCCACGAGTAGCCTTGGCAGCTTTTGAATTCTGACGGTGGGTAATTATTTGTTTGTATGCGGATTGCATTAAAGTTATGGCTTAGAGGTAGATTTGATTGTTATTTTTTGTTGTTATTTCACTATTAAAATACATTATAAATGTAATTTACCATCTACGGAATATTTTTAAAAGAACTTTTATATTTGATATATATTTTAATGATTAGAATTGATTTTATACTAATTGGTTATTGGTAAAGTTAAAAATTGTAAACATATTTAAGGAATTTTTCTCGTGGTTATTTAAAGATCTTACAAGGAAGGATTAATATTCGAACGCGTTAACAAGATATGGATTGACATATCATTCTTCCAGACAATCTTTTGGGGTAGGTTTAATGTGTTGCTTGAACGATGTGAGTATTTCAGTATACATAAAAAGGTCATCAAAAAGTAAGTAGTTATGTAATCAATTTTTAATTAGGTAACATTATTTCCCGTTAATATGTTAATATGTCGTATTCGAGAAGGATATTGTTGGACGACACAAGATTGTGTTTATTTTAAACGTCGATATATCCGGGGAGTTCAGCAGTTATATTGCAGTGTATGTAATAGTAAAAGTTTCGTGTTTAGTCCCGAGTTAAAAGTTGGTGCCAGTCGATTTTTCTGCAGTGTGAAAATGTTTGAGAAGTTTACGAAGTCTGCGAGATTGGTTAATTATTTTGTTAAGTGGTTTCATAAGAATTTAGTTTTGTCAGTCATCGGTGAGTTACAGTTGTTTAGTTTTGGTATCTAGAGGCGGATGTTTGTATTTTGAGAGCTGCCCGGTTCAAAAAATATTTGATTTGCTTCAGTTGTTAAATTTTGTTGTTATATGTAATCTATTAATCAAATATCCAAAGATAGTAGATTATATAATAATAATTATGTTATTAAATATGTATAAAGATATAATAAAACTTAAATCTGCAAAACAATTGAATTCATCAATTTTGTAATAAACACTTTATTTTTTTTGTTTGGAATGATAAATTTTTAATTTGAATATTATCAAAACTTTATTGTTATCAATTATTAATATACATTAGAATGCAAAGATAATATTCAAACTCAAGACTGTTAATACACAAATGACTTACAAAGAGCTCTCGGAAGACCTCATTTATCGCACCTAAACACTATGAAAGCGAATGCTAACATATTATCACCTGGTCTATCTCCCCTAAAGTACTTAAAGTATAATATACAGATTTTCTTAAAAATGATGTATTAATCATAAATCTAACTTATGTGTTCATGTAAATTGAATTATTTAGTAATTTCTAAGCATCTGCGGACAATGTTGGACAAACGAAATCGAAGCGTTGCCAAAATAAATTGCTGACGCGACAAGTAAACGATATTAAACGAGGAATTTGCAAAAAAAGAATTTGAAGTTGCTCAGATGCAAAGGATTAATTGTTCTCAAGAATCAATTATAAATTATAGCGAGCGAAAACATTAGATGTAGTAATATATTGTATATATTGTATATAATGTATTAAATGTTGTATTGCAATATTTTATTCAAATATAATTCAATACACGTTTAATTTGATTTTTGTAAATTTTACTGTAAATTATAATAAAAAACTATATTAGCCAATAAGTAAAAAAATGGAATTCAGAAATAATAATATATAATGAATAGATATAAGCTAAACTAAGCCATATAAATATTAATAAGGTTGATTTGGGAGTTTATACCTATTTGATTTTTCGATAAAAATGAGGATAATCCTATTTTACTATAAGATAAAATAATTAGAATTTGTGTTTTTATTTAAAAAATAGTGAAAATTTTGAGTTCATACGAATTTATTTATGATTAAAAAATGTATTAAATTTGAACTTAAACTCGCTAAAAGTGCAAATGATAACAGATAATACAGATATGTAAACTTAGAATTATCTTTTATAAAATAGAGATGGAATTTTAACCTAAATTTATAGAAATTAAATAATATGCCAACAATAGAGTTTTATATAAGTAGGCTTATAAAATCCCAGTGAGCATATATCAAGAGCTGATAGGTACCCAGTAAAAAATACAGTAAAATTCATTTTTTGCATTGCGTAATTACTTTATATTATTTTTTAATTTTGTGGATACATCAAAATATTCGCAAATTAACTTAGTTTGCTGAGTTTATGATCTTTTTATGAATTCTGGAATTAAAAAAAATGTATTAACCCTATAAAAATGTCTTTTTATATTCTAGAAAACACTACGCAAATGCCCAGCAACGTACGAAGAAAGGGGATTTAATATTTGTAATTATTATTAAAATTTATATTCCAGTTAGGTATATAGTTATTTGATGGTTAATTAATAAAATTCAAAGATTTTTGCGTGGAATTGATTTCGATTTCTACCGAGATTGGCCCCACCCCCACCCCCACACAACCCCGCCATCTCTTCCAAGCATTTAATGTAATAATTCTAATCTATGCTCAGACATCCTTGAGCTTAGGATTAATATCACAGCGTCAATGTGAGTTACATCCCGTTATATGTGGATACGATATCTACATCTTCAGATTATTACTGACATCAGACTCCAGGCTGTCTAGATAAGAAAATAACGCTGTCCATTTAGTAGAGAGTTAACGTATACGTTCATTTATCTACAATTACGAATGAATAGTAGCCCTGTAAACAGTACGATATACTATAGGCATGTATATATTAACTATATATAAAAATTAACTAAAATATAACAATATAATATATTATAATTAATCATATATATAAATACTGGAAATATAAATGATATATACATTTATAATATATATATAAATTAAAAAATAATAATATATATATATGCTAACTAGATAATATTGTTATTATAAATTATATAATATTAATTTTTTATTATTATTAGATTGGAAAATGCTACACATCCATCAAAATATGTGTGAAGGGTTTAATGGTTTAATGTTTCAATGGTTTATTACTCAAAAAGAGGCCGATATGATAAACGCAACCTGAAATTTGTACGATGACTATTTATATAGGAAAAATATATTTATTTTCTCGAAATACTTTGCATTAAAAATCATTAAATTAGCTCAAGTGACAAATTATTATAGAATATTTACCATAGAAATTTAAACCTATTGATAAATAATTGAATAAGTCATGTATTGTTTATATATGTTGACATTCTGTAAACCAGTTTTTAGTATTGTAAATAGTAGTAAATAGTTTTTTAATTTTACAATTTGGAACCAATTTAAAGTTATTAATTTACATAATTTTGAAAATATCTAAATCCTAAGTTTCTTTTCCACCATGTATCAATATCAATATTTCTTATAGGTAATATTTCTTAGAGGTAATCAATTTTGTATTTTTTAGATATTTTTTGAAAGCAATTTTTAAAAGTCCCGAGTAAATCGAAGACTCATTACTTTTGATTAGTCACTACTTTTGATGAGTCATTCATTTCGATGAGTCACTCCGTGCTCGTGATCGCTAAATGCATGTAAATGCGATGATATCGCACTGGATCGAACTGATATATCAGTAATACATTATTACTATACATGTAATTCTATAAACTATATATTATATAAGCCATGCTTTATGTTTAGTGTGGATTTTGGCATATAAATTAAAATAAATTATATTTATACTATAATTATAATGTTTTCTATATATGAACATTATATAATAAACTATATTTATGTTATATATTATATTATACGAGTCTCGGATTTGGTTTAGTGTAAATTTTGATATTTTAATATATTTTATGATCTTAGATAATAGAAATATATTGGAATTATAGAATTTATAACATATTTATAACATTTTACTAATGTTTTTTTTAACATTTCAATATTTATTTATTTCATTTTCCCACTCTAATTTTATATAAATCTATTAAGGTTCCAATCTAACTTATAGTGTATGAATTGCAGGTGTCTCGTGCTTGTAGTGTATAACAAAATATATTTCTTATTAATAACCAATAACAATTTATATTGTGATATTCATAAAAGCACCATTTAAATAATAATTACAAAACTAAATACAAAAGTGATAATTCATATACTATATAATAAAATCAGATATTAGCATATATAGAATATGAGAATTCGTTTAATTTATAAATTAAAAACAGTTTATATTTTATATATATCAAATATTACTGGATTAAAAAACATTTAGAGGTTATATTATAATTAACAATTTACAGTTATTTGGTTACTCTTAAGGCAGTTACTCTTAAAGTTACTCTTAAAGTATTTAAATATTATTTAAATATTATTATAATAGTGTCTTTATATAAATTGGGTTGAATATTAAAAAGCGGATTTAAATTCAACGTATTAGGAAAATAATAATACATTTTAAACTCGCCTCCGATTGTCATAGAATACATCAGAATTTTGTTATGGTAATGAGTCATAATCAGCTGAACGGAATCATAAGTGTGAATACTACTTTATGAGGATATCAAATAAACTAATAATTTCACAAACTGAAAACTAATAAAAAACTAATAGAAACTAAGCGTTTCTTTGTTTTGATACAATAATGGTGACATTTGAAGTATTGTTTTATTATCCATCAAGGATATCATGTTGTTAAATTAATAAGGTTAATACATTATAAAGTCAATTTTATAAATATAAATCTATGTGAATTTTAAATAGATACAATTATTAAAATAATTATTATTTTACATAAAAACATAAATCTCTACTATCTATATATCTATATTATTTATAGACTATCTATTCTTTACTTGATACTAATCATTTTACAGAATAATAAGTTTAGTAATAAAAATAAACAATATAAGGAGAAAACATCATATCTTTTAACATGTAGAAGATCTTTTTACATTAAAAGGAGAATCTGAACCCTTTAGATATGTTTGTAAATTTTAAAATTACTTTATTTGTATTTATAAAGATTTTATATTAAATTATGTAATTCATTTAATGTTAAAAATATAGTTAATATATAAATTAATTTTGTTATTAAAATTTCAATTTGAAATTAGAACCAAATTTTTGGATTAGTTTATAAATAATTATAAATTTTGATAAGAAACTATAATTGTGTTTATAACTTATAATTGTCTTTGTAAACTATAACTATAATTGTATTTATAACTTATAATTGTCTTTGTAAACTATAACTATAATTGTATTTATAACTTATAATTGTCTTTGTAAACTATAACTATAATTGTGTTTATAACTTATAATTGTCTTTGTAAACTATAACTATAATTGTATTTATAACTTATAATTGTCTTTGTAAACTATAACTATAATTGTATTTATAACTTATAATTGTCTTTGTAAACTATAACTATAATTGTATAGAAAATTTAGTGTAAATAATAAATGAGTTGGAACTTAAAAAAATAAAAAATGTACGTACAAAACGTTTTGATTCCGATATTGTTCGCAACATCCACAAGAGGTCACCGCCCGACGGGAAGGTTCCACTAACGTTGCGAGAGCGACGACGCTCCTCATGCCCGCGAGACTCGGGATACGGGCGAGCGCGTGGTCGCGACCTTGGGAGAAGATCTCCGTGACCCCCGAGGGAAGGAACGACGAGCTTCCGGCCAGCGCGGATCCTATGTAGTCCATCCAACCGTCGCTTTTACCGCCGCCCGATGACGTCGACGTCGAATCCTGTTGAGCCGGACTACTTTTGCTGTTGGGTTCGAAGGCGATGCGAGGTCAGAGGAGTCATTAGATGTACTACTACTATTACTATTACTTATGATACTTAACATAGGGTAAGTAGTTGTATTCATGATACTTAACATAGGGTAAGTAGTTCTATTCATGATATTTAACATAGAGTAAGTAGTTGTATTCATGATACTTAACATAGGGTAAGTAGTTGTATTCATGATACTTAACATAGGGTAAGTAGTTGTATTCATGATACTTAACATAGGGTAAGTAGTTGTATTCATGATACTTAACATAGAGTAAGTAGTTCTATTCATGATACTTAACATAGAGTAAGTAGTTGTATTCATGATACTTAACATAGAGTAAGTAGTTTACTCATTAGTTCCATTGAGTTTATTATTATTATTAAATTCATTTATAAATGGCATACATTGAATTAAAAGTCATTGCCGTTATTAGCATAGGGTAAGAACCGTACGACTAGGGGTGACCTCTAACCCTTCCTTGTCCTCGAGTTTGAAGACGTGGATACTCTCCGTGTTACTAGAGCATGCGAGAAATGAAGAGTCACTGCTGAAAGCCATAGAGAAGATACGAGCGCATCTGTATAAAGGGTTAATGGTAGGTATGGGGGGGGGGCTAAGGTCAGGGTGCGGCGGTGTAGAGTAAAGGCCGAAGGGATTAGCGTGAGCTATACGATGACTCATCACTAAAGGGTATAGATAAGACCCGAACCCGAATTAGGGTGCATCTAAAAGTAGGCTTTTTTGAAAATTAATAAATGATGCTTTCGATTACCCTGAGGGATATCTTTATATAAAACAGACTTAATTTTTGTTTTCATTGAATATTCAACAGGCCACCATCCCTAGAAGTTTAACTTTGGAAGATATGAAGTTTTATAATGGGGAGAATAGGATGCAATTTATTTTTGTAATTTTGCATATTTATATTCATTTAATGACATTTAAATTGAATATATTTATAAATCTCAGTTATTAGATATTTAAAATAAAAAATGTTAATTTTGTTTTATTTATAGGCATAATAAAATACAATTTTAAAATTTATATATAAATATTACATAATACTCAAAATATGACTTTATATGCTATTTTCACAAAAAAAACATGAGTTTTTCATGTTTTTCTAGTTTACGGTAACTTTTTATAAAAAACACTTTTCTTAGTAATTTTTAAATTAAATTATATAATGTAAATTTAAATAAAATAATAGAAATATGTTAATGTAAATATTTTCATAATTTTATAATAAAGATAATAAATATACAATTGGATATTAAATTATAACATTAGTGTATTCATTTATATTTTGTTTTCTATTCCACCATATTAGACATTTTTTTTAGTAATATAAAATATTAAATTAGAAATGAATGTATCAAAATTAATAATATCAGTATTAAAGGAAATTAAAATAATTATATAATATAATAATGTACACAATAAAATAATATATACAATAAATGAAAATCTTGTTTTGAATTCAATATTGGCGTCTTACGTTAAACTACTGTCGCAAAGATTCTAGAATGCCTGTCTTTTGGCGATACAAGCATTACAGATATTTCGGATACCAGGATAAGATAATCCACTACGCTGCTTGATTGTTACAGGGATATGGCTCAAATATGTGAGACAATAGCTCTTCTTCATCTATATTCATTGTCAGTCTGGCTTCAAGACAGTCGTCGTCACAATGAATTAAATTATAATAATATTATTTAAAAATGTTAATAGGAGGAATCACAAATATTCTTAAAGTTACTTCTGATATAATAAGCGATGACTTCACTCTTTTCATCATGGTGTATGATTACTTCTTTATACGTAAACGTATTTAACACAACTGCCGTCCCACAATCTCATAGCTCATATTTCTTTGCCCTAAGTGGATGGTCATCGTATGAGAACCTATAACAATTATATGGAATTACTATAGAAATTTAAATTTTAGTATTAATTTTAGTTTTATTTGTATTATATTTACATTATCCAATCATTATTTAACGGAAGTCATACCTCTGTAATCTTGGTGTAAGCTCGGGATTAGATGAATCCGTCTGGGATGATTCCACGATGGATTAAGGAATCAGATTCTTCGATCACACTAAAAAAGAATAATAGTTATATATAAATGAATGAATTCGTAAAATAATGCAGAACTGTTTACCTAAACATTTTCTTATTTTATTAATTATTATATAACATATTTTTCTGATTTAAATATAGCCGAGGTACTAATACTATTTAATAACTTTCTATTGTTATTAATTATGATTGAACTGATTTAATTAATTAATTACACGTGTATATAATAATATAGTTATATATTAATTTAGTTATATTAATTATTGTAAATAATGAAATGTTTAAAACATTTTTAATTCAAAATAATAAATGGTTATTATTATTAGATACTAACTCGCATGTTGAAGTGGGTGGTTTATTACTTAGAGAGGTCAAGCTTCTACTCTGAAAACGAGTGGGTGTTCTGGGTGTTAGCTCTATGCACATATTTCTATCAGATCTCTGGTCAATGATTGGAACTCTAAGGAGAGATTGGTATCGACAACTTTCTTCTTCTTGTATTTATGAGGCAATATCAAAAAGAATATTGTACTTTTTGAAACATGAATGTATCCTATTCTTCTTTCTTCTTTTTAAGAGTATTGACATGACCTCGGTATCTATCTCATTGTAGTCCATGAAGAAGCTGTTGCTATAGAAGAACTATACTATATCATATCATATCATATCATATCATATCATATCATACCATACCATACCATACCATACCATACCATACCATACCATACCATACCATACCATACCATACCATACCATACCATACCATACCATACCATACCATACCATACCATACCATACCATACCATACCATACCATACCATACCATACCATATCATATCATATCATATCATATCATATCATACCATACCATACCATATCATATCATATCATATCATATCATACCATATCATATCATATCATATCATATCATATTATATTATATCATATCATATTATATCATATCATATCATATATCATATCATATATATCATATATATCATATCAATCCTATATCATATCATATATATAAATAGTGATGAGCTGTCAGTAAATGTTGGCAGTTTTAATGTTGACATAATACGACCTTTGAATGATTGATTGCACCTAGTAGAGAATAGTTATTTCATTTTTAACAAATAAATTACAATAAAATAATAAAAATTTTTCAATATTGGCAAATGTAAACAATCTTTAGTCATATTAATAAAATTCGCGAAAAGTAAGTATTTTTTTGAACAAGGGAATTTTAAAATTTATGTGGCCTGCTTAAACAATTTATTAAAAAATATAATCGATGTACCAAATTGTTGGTAATATTATTATCTATATACCACATATAATACCCACCTAGCTACACCTCACCTAGCTACACCCCACCTAGCTACACCTCACCTAGCTACATCCCACCTAGCTACACCTAGCTACAACTCACCTAGCTACACCTCACCTAGCTACACCTCACCTAGCTACACCTCACCTAGCTACACCCCACCTAGCTACACCTCACCTAGCTACACCCCACCTAGCTACACCTCACCTAGCTACACCTCACCTAGCTACACCTTACCTAGCTACACCCCACCTAGCTACACCCTACCTAGCTACACCTCACCTAGCTACACCCCACCTAGCTACACCTCACCTAGCTACACCCCACCTAGCTATACCCCACCTAGCTACACCCCACCTAGCTACACCTCACCTAGCTACACCTCACCTAGCTACACCTCACCTAGCTACTCCTCACCTAGCTACACCCCACCTAGCTACTCCTCACCTAGCTACACCCCACCTAGCTACTCCTCACCTAGCTACACCTAACCTAGCTACACCTCACACCACCTAGCTACACCCCACCTAGCTACACCCCACCTAGCTACACCCCACCTAGCTACATCTCACCTAGCTACATCTCAACTCACCTAGCTATACCCCACCTAGCTACACCCCACCTAGCTACACCTCACCTAGCTACACCCCACCTAGCTACACCCCACCTAGCTACACCCCACCTAGCTACTCCTCACCTAGCTACACCTCACCTAGCTACACCTCACCCCACCTAGCTACACCCCACCTAGCTACACCTCACCTAGCTACACCCCACCTAGCTACACCCCACCTAGCTACACCCTACCTAGCTACACCTCACCTAGCTACACCTCACCTAGCTACTTCTCACCTAGCTACACCCCACCTAGCTACACCTCACCTAGCTACACCTCACCTCACCTAGCTACACCCCACCTAGCTACACCCCACCTAGCTACACCCCACCTAGCTACACCCTACCTAGCTACACCTCACCTGGCTACACCTAACCTCACCTAGCTACACCTCACCTAGCTACTCCTCACCTAGCTACACCTCACCTAGCTACACCCCACCTAGCTACACCCCACCTAGCTACTCCTCACCTAGCTACACCTCACCTAGCTACACCTCACCCCACCTAGCTACACCCCACCTAGCTACACCTCACCTAGCTACACCCCACCTAGCTACACCCCACCTAGCTACACCTCACCTAGCTACACCTCACCTAGCTACTTCTCACCTAGCTACACCTCACCTAGCTACACCTCACCTTACCTAGCTACACCCCACCTAGCTACACCCCACCTAGCTACACCCCACCTAGCTACACCTCACCTAGCTACACCTCACCTAGCTACACCTAGCTACACCCCACCTAGCTACACCCCACCTAGCTACACCCCACCTAGCTACACCCCACCTAGCTACTCCTCACCTAGCTACACCTCACCTAGCTACACCTCACCTAGCTACTTCTCACCTAGCTACACCTCACCTAGCTACACCTCACCTAGCTACTCCTCACCTAGCTACACCCCACCTAGCTACACCCCACCTAGCTACACCTCACCTAGCTACACCTCACCTAGCTACACCCCACCTAGCTACTCCTCACCTAGCTACACCTAGCTATACCTCACCTAGCTACACCCTACCTAGCTACACCTCACCTAGCTACACCTCACCTAGCTACACCTAGCTACACCTCACCTAGCTACACCTAGCTACACCTCACCTAGCTACACCTCACCTAGCTACACCCCACCTAGCTACACCTAGCTACACCTCACCTAGCTACACCCCACCTAGCTACACCTAGCTACACCCCACCTAGCTACACCCTACCTAGCTACACCTCACCTAGCTACACCTCACCTAGCTACACCCCACCTAGCTACACCTCACCTAGCTACACCTCACCTAGCTACTCCTCACCTAGCTACTCCTCACCTAGCTACACTTCCAACAGTGGGTGGCCCGAGGGAACACCTCGGCTAAGAGGCATAGCGCTGCGCATAGAAAATGTACACATTTGAGGAGGTATTGGTGATTAAGGTCGCGGAGGGGTCGGCAAACGTAAATAATACTCAGGCGCAATTGAATAGCGCGGAGTCGGGAGAGCGTTTTGTCGCAGTTCGTAGTTTGCAAATAACCTCCTCATGCCTCTCCTGAACTCGTAGATTTTCTGTCCGGACGGTACAGAGAAAACCCTGATCACGGTGCCCTAGGGTGGGTTTTGGAATTAACGGGGCGCGATACGAACGTCGTCTACTGCGACGAGCGGAGTTTAGGTGTGGAGATTAGGGGATAGGTTTCTAATTCTCAAGATTAATGTTTATTAAGTATCCAAGTTAAATAGGCGGAGTGTTCGTTTATATTGTTTAGATAATATAAACACTATTCATTGTTTAAATTAATTGTAAATACGAAACAATCGACTAAAAGCGACGAAGATGACGTAGAGGGGAAATCGAGCGACGGAAACCTTTTCGGAGGCTGTAGCAAGTTTGGTGCCGAGGGAATCGAAAGCCAACGCCGCTAATGGACTATCGTGAGCCGGAATCATGGTGACAGCTCTCTGTAGGTGGCGAGTGTAGCGAATTTGAACATCTGCACCTCCCACGCCTCTCATTCCCCCTTCCCTTCCCTTCCCTCCCTCACACCTCCCATGCCTCTCATTCCCCCTTCCCTTCCTTTCCCTTCCCTTCCCCTCCCTCCCTCACACCCACAGACCAGGTAGGCGGCGTCGAAGATCTGCACCTCCCACGCCTCTCATTCCCCCTTCCTTCCCTTCCCTTCCCTTCCCTTCCCTTCCCTTCCCCCCTCACACGCCTCTCATTCCCCCTTCCCTTCCCTTCCCTTCCCTTCCCTTCCCCTCCCCCCCTCCCCCCCACAGACCAGGTAGGCGTCGTCGAAGATCTGCACCTCCCACGCCTCTCATTCCCCCTTCCTTCCCTTCCCTTCCCTTCCCCCCTCACACGCCTCTCATTCCCCCTTCCCTTCCCTTCCCTTCCCTTCCCCTCCCCCCCTCCCCCCCACAGACCAGGTAGGCGGCGTGGGAGGTGCAGATCTTCGACTCTCATTCCCCCTTCCTTCCCTTCCCTTCCCTTCCCTTCCCTTCCCTTCCCTTCCCTTCCCCCCTCACACGCCTCTCATTCCCCCTTCCCTTCCCTTCCCCTCCCTTCCCTTCCCTTCCCTCCCCTCCCTTCCCTTCCCTTCCCTTCCCTTCCCTTCCCTTCCCTTCCCTTCCCTTCCCTTCCCTTCCCCTCCCCCCCTCCGACCAGGTAGGCGGCGTCGAAGATCTGTACCTCCCACGCCTCTCATTCCCCCTTCCCTTCCCTTCCCTTCCCTTCCCTTCCCCTCCCTCCCTCACACCTCCCACGCCTCTCATTCCCCCTTCCTTCCCTTCCCTTCCCTTCCCTTCCCTTCCCTTCCCTTCCCTTCCCCTCCCCTCCCCTCCCCTCCCCTCCCCTCCCCTCCCTTCCCTTCCCCTCCCTTCCCCTCCCTTCCCCTCCCTCCCCCCACAGACCAGGTAGGCGGCGTCGAAGATCTGCACCTCCCCGTTGAGAGCGCTGCCCGGGTAAGCTAGGTAGCAGTTCTCGTTGCTGACGGACATCGAGCACAGACCCTGACGGTTGGCGGGAGTCTCGCGAATCGTGTGCTGTACTTTCATGTCTCGAATGCTGTGAATGTACAACGAATCCTCCAGGCAGACGATCAGCCTCTGCGGGGGGTAGCGGGGGTAGCGGGGGGTGGGGGCGGGGGGTGGGGGCGGGGGGTGGAGCCGTCGACGCCGACGGGAGAAAGAGGCGGAATTGTCGGACGCAATGCGTGGGACGTTAATGGAGACGCAAGTGACTGCACGTTAAAAAGAAATAGCACCGAGGGTGGCGTGGGAACAAGATGGTAGGAAATTTTAAAGAAGGGCGGTGTTGCATACTGATCCATCTAGCTACAAAATCGGCAGTCGCGTAATGTATGCGGGGGAAGATAGGCGGGTTATCATTTTATAGACAATGGGTGCGTTAGGTTAAGACGCGGGATAGGAGTTTATGCGCGTTTATTACCATGCGGTTAAGCTTGACGGCTAGGATCGTGTTCGAGTAGCTGTAGTTGCAGATTTCCGTACCCTTCTTAAAGTGGCAGACCTTGAGTTTGCGAGGACTCGACAGACTAACCAGCGCCACGAGGCTACTGGAAAATAGCCGTTCCACAATGCAGATGTCGTCTGTGTCTGTGCACCAGTCATTCATTTTATAAATACATGTAAATTACGAATATGCAATTGATTAATTAGTAATTTGATTAATATTTATTCTTACATATGATTTAAAGTTTTGTAAAAAAAATTGCAACGATTCAAATATAAAATAAACATTTAAGAAATTCTAAATTATATTTGCAAACACTATACTATATGATTTAAAGAAACGAACTAACTGGTTTCGTAGATATTTTCTAACTTATCAACACTGTTTAAGGAAAACAGTCTATATCCATTGTGTGTGCCAGTCGCAAGAGAACTATTTAGTTGATAAGTATTAATCATATTAAACAAATATAACTTTTATTAGTAATTTCAAATTAGAATTTACAAATTTAAAATATTAAAGAGTGCAGTAAACTTAGCTGGCACATTAGTCTAGTTTAATGCCATGAGGAGGCAGGGTTACCGAGGTAGAGGCGTATTATATTGATGTCTATCGACAACTGTTAAAAATATAATTGATCTTGGATACCACATCGATTACGATTAAGATTACAGAATATACTTTACTGTAATATATATTATTAGTAAAATAGGGTAATATTAAATGTATACACATTAGCATTGGTCAGAATGTTGTATACAGGATCAATTATATTTTTAACTTGTATCATAGATTATTTATTTTGTATCGAACTAACTAATAATTTATTTTTAATAATTAAATTATTTATTCAATATATTAAAATATTATAATAATAATTATTTATTTAAAATTAAATCAGTAGGAATATAATATTTATTAATATATAACTTATTTTTAAAATGGAATAATATTTTTTTATTAAATCATATTTTTTAGTATTATTATGATGTAGTAATTTTTATTAATGGTATTTATCGAATTTAGGAATAATAATATCTGAAATAACAAAATAATAACTCATACTTAGTAAGTGTCATACAATGTTATGATTAATCAAAAATATCAAAGTAAACATACGTGCAGTCTTGATTAAAATTTACAAAAAGAAGATTTGAATTTGAATATCCACTTTCACTTGCTAAATTCATAACTGCACTTGTTACTCGCTGCCGAATATTTTCGTAGATGTAGTCCACTTTGAACAAATTAATTAATGCATATATTTTTTATATCAATTTACGTTTATATATAATTTATTAAGGTTGAAATTTCATTATGTCAAACTAATAATCATGAATTTAAATCTAAAATTTAATGACGTATATATTTGAATATAAAAGTATTTAACTAATAAGTAAACATAAGATTACAATTTGATTGGTTACTTATATATATTTTTCATTATTTGTTATGAAAAACCTGTTAATAGATGTCATTATATGTTCTATTCCATAATTTATTTCGAGTTATTAATATTATTTTCATTAATATAGGTAAATGCCATTACTTATTACTTATTAATTATCTGAGATATCTCGGATAATATATATATATATATAAATATATGTATCCGTATCGAACCAAATACATAATTCACCTTTATTTATGTTGTATGGGTTGTGAGGAATGATGGGGAGTGGTTAGTTATATTATATGGCCCTCTATGATCCTGGTCTTTTTGATATTGCATGGCATCAGTCGCGTTTTCAGTAAATATATCGCAAACCAACCTTTAGCAGTGATAATATAAAATAACATGGAAATAGATTAGAATTTGTGAAATGTACTATATATTATATATAAACAGATGTTATTAAATAATTAAAAATATAGTATTACAATTTAGATGTCCAGTGGACATCTAAATGTTCACTGGACATCTAAATTGGATTAATTCTAGTTGGATTCTTTTGAATTAATAATACTGGTGTTTTAAAACACCTGTATCGAGTAAAATAATGTAATCGGTGACTAATTCAAGTCTATCAATTCATGTAATATAATATTATAACCATATTATTAATTGATAGATATAGAATCCTTATAATTAATATTAATTTATACAATAATATAATTGAAAAATATCTTATATCATAAATATAAGATTTTGTGTAAATTCTAATATATTTATTTTACTATATTGTATATATTTTAGAGAATTGTAGAGAACAAACATAATACGAATTGTACAGCGTTATAATTAGTATAGAATTGCAAAGAGTTAAATTAATATGAAAAAAATACGATAAATTACTCTCAAAATGTATATCGAGATCTCTAATATGGTATAATATAATGCATGCAATGTATTGGTTTTTATCATTGATGGTTTTGCTACATTATCATTATTCTTAATTCCAATAAGAATACTGATATATTTGCATACAGTATTACTTGTTTGTAAGATATAAGATATTATGTCTACTATAAGGCGGTATTCAAACCGCCATACAATTATAATGCTTTAGTCCTTATAATAATTTAAATTAATTAAAATATTTTACTAATATGTAAAAACATCGTTTATATCAAAGTTTAATGTCATCCGATTATCACCGACTTTTAAAATATGTTAAAATTATTTCATTATTTTAAATATAAATTAAAATCATATAGAGTTATATAAGTATATTATATATATATATATATATATATATATATATATATATATATATATATATATATATTCCTAATATTATATAATATGAAATATATAAATTTGTATAGATTATGTATCATTTACTATTTTAAATACATAAATATATTATACAATAATATTATTATATACAATTTCTAATAATATAACCTTTAATTTGATGTTGATTATAGTTAAATAAAAAAGAACACATGCTAACTATATATGTTATAATAAAATATTTCCCACATAAATTTATATTAAATTTGTATTGAATTTGTATTAAATTTGTATTAAATTTATATTAAACTTGTATTAATTCTCTAGGCGCTGGGAGATCGTTAATATATTGGGTATATATACCTATATACCTATTATAAAATAACATTACAAAATAAATAATAAACTCTTAGCTTAAGATAATATATTTATATCCACCTGAATATAAGTTTATACGTAAGTATTTTATAAGAACATTATAAATATATTATAGAAATGATATATAATATATACAATTAATATGCATATTAATTGTGTACATGTAACAATTTAAACGAAAATTATTATACTAAGCATATTTAAAATAAAGAAAATGATCATTATTTAAATTTAATATTAATTTGTTATGAATTACATCTTCCTCATTGAAGTGATGAGTATAACGATATATATATGTCGATACGTTATAAATATTAAGTATATAATGCATATCAAATGCTATATTATATATATATATATATATATATATATATATATATATATATATAACGATATATTTATATGTATATCACTATTCGTTAAGTATTTATCTTATATAAATAAGTTAATAAATATCTATACATTAACTAATTATTAACTAATTGATTTTAATCATGCATAATCATATATTAATGTTCTGCCAGAAGTGAAACTAATAAATTAGGTAATCTTTGAGAAATATTTTTACGAGACTACATTCAAAAACTTTTATAGTGGACACATTTGCCTTTTATAATTATATATCGTTATAAATTATAATATAAACAATGTTGAAATGCATTCGGAATTGTTCTAAATAAATAATGGACTTTATTATCATTATTAGTATTATATATATATACATCCTATAGGATACATAATTTGTTAGACATTACAAGTTTTATTTAAATATATTGCCTTCATATGAGTTCATAGGCATTTAAATTGAGTTTATAAACAAATAATAAGATAATATGAAATATTTATTTCAAAAGAAACTCGGGTTATTCTTCTGGTTAAATTCAAAGGGTGGTACCATTATTTCCTGTAATAACAGCAATATAATTACATAAATAGTCGCAATAGCGATATCTTATTGTTATATTGTTGTGCTGGCTAATATAAATATTATTGAATATATAATAAATAATGTTTATTATATATAATAATTTACTAAATAATAATATATACATATGAGAATATCGATATAATTTAAAATATCAATGCTTGAAAAATCAATAACATGTCTTTTTACGTTATAAATATTAAGTATATAAAATGCTATATTATGTATTTATATAGAGTTATATTATACCTATAGTTGTCATATCTTTAATTAATGTACAGACTCCACCGACTTGGATATACCCATTTTTACAGAATGTACTTTGTTTGTATAAGCAAGGAGGCTGAAGAGGGCCTCCGTAACCTCCACAAATACTTTCTACAAATGTTATATCTCATTATATTGTAATACAAATGTAATATTGAGATCAACGCAAAAATGTATATACTATCTTGTTTACAAAATGTGGGCATTTATTAAAATATTAAATATTTACAATTAATCTGATTCAAAACCATTAATATCAATCATCGCAATACGTAATTATAATTAGTATTTTAATTAATAACTCCTGTAGGAGAGGGTCTCTAACTCATCATGCATAACTCCATCTTTTTATTTGCAATAGTGGCATAAATTTTCCTCGACGGATAACAGCAATGTGTTTTCATTACGGTTTTCCAGTCTATTCTAAATATTGGATACCAACATAATTACTAGGAAAATGATCACGTAATATTGAATATTAATTTTAAATTACTTTTAAATCGACTTATACTAACATGTAACAATGGTATCTAAAAAACCAGCCACATCTAGCTTTTTTGTATACTGGAAGCTTAAGAAATTTAACACAAGGGACTTCAATGTTGATCAATGGATTTAATAAAGCAAGACATAATCCACATCTTGGTATATTAAGTGCAACTGCGGGGGGCCAACGTGCATATTACAACATACGTATTGCTATATCAGTGTATTAGGCTATATATAAGTATATATATATATATATATATATATATATATATATACATATATATATATATATACAGATGTATATGGAAATGAGCTTCCACTGTAACAGTATAATGTAACGGAAAACTAATGTGTATTAATTATAATAATTAATTCTTTTCACCTCTTGCTAACATTGTTTTTAATTATAATTATATTATAGAATAATTTTATTGAACTAACATTTAATATTTGCATTTTTCAATTTATTGATATCAATCAAATTTCCACCATTTTCTTAAAATATTTTTATTTACAATTGATTATATTTTATGATTATATTGATACATTCAATTATTATATATACAACGACTTAAATTTTATGTATTATTACAATATTTATAATCTTATGATATCGACGGATTATAATATTGGTTATGTATATTTCACATATTAATAACAATTATTTAATATCTATTAGTTATGTATCTATTAATTTTAGTTGTGATGAAAATACATGATTCAAAAGAAATAATATTACATTTAAAATAAACACAAATTGAAATTGAACTCACCTTGTTCGGCATTAATGTAAATCAAGAATGCGACCAACAGAAAACAACTTAAGATAATCTTCATTCTGTGTTGCGAAAGCAGAAGTTTATATAATAGTAATTTGTTATGGATTATGATGTATTTACTTATTACATACTACAATTACCTTCGTTTTAAATAACTTACCTCACCTATTTTCATGTTATATATATGATATTTGTATGACCACGTGATGAATTTATATATAGTCATGTTGACTCATACCTAGGGGGAAATCCTTTTTCGAAAGTGCTTTATAATGATCATAGTTTCGTATTTTAGAATGACAAATTTATATTGTTCTATTATTGATGTATTATTATTTGTAGTGTTTTTTAAACTTATAATATGAAATAAGAATAATGACTATTGAATATTATAATATATTGTTTTTTTTTATTACGGACTGGGAATCAGACTCACACACACACCCACACAAGAAACCGCAAATGTATTACTAACGGAACTGCGGAGGGCCAACGTAAATATTACAACATACGTAATATAGTAAATATAGTACATTCGAACACACACACACACCCACACACACACACACACACACACACATATATATATATATATATATATATATATATATATATATATTATAGTGAGTCACCTCTATAGATGTACTACTAGTATTATCAGATAATATTATATATATTTAAATCTTGAAATATATATGTATGTAATATGTAATCTAATAGTATATGATATCATATATTATAATAATATTATTATACCAACAGATTTCTTTGAGTCGTATGAATAAATAAAAAGAAACATCCTATAAATGTGTTCTTTCTTTCCACTATATCTTCTTTAGAACTGATTATATAAGTAATTCTATTTTTTATAAATTAAAAAGAAAGATATCTAGATATGTTTATATATAGATATATATTTATATAAATGTATATATGTATATATATATATATATATATATATATATATATATATAATATTATATATTATATGGTATTTTTTATAAGTTTATATTATTTAATAATTATACAACTCAGAATGTAAAGTAAATATGGAATTATAATTAATAACTCCTATAGCAGTTGTTATCTAACTTTTTATGCATAATTCCTTTTTAATTGCGATGTTGTAATACATATTCATTAATGGATAATACCAATGTGTTTTCTTTACGATTTTCAAACTTATGCTCAGATATCAGATACCAACATTATTACAAGGAAAATGATCATTTAATACTGAATACTAATTTAAAATTGGTTTTAAATCTCTATATACGTGACATAGGAATTGTATTATGATATTTTGTGACTTAAATAAGTACAACATATATGTATGACTATTTAAAGAAGCCTCAATAATGAGTCAAGGAAAATAAAAAGTAAAGAAATACATAGTAAATGATAGGAATACATATAATTTAAATTTCTTATGAACAGAAAATAATTCATTTTTGACATGAAAGGATTGTGAAAATTAATATTTCTAATGCATGGATTTAGTACGTTAAATCATTTGAGAGCGTGTTACGTAACGCATTGGAGTTAAATCGTAATGTTTGGCTAGATTAACTAGGATGAGTGATGGTGTAATGAAGTCTGCGTTGGTTGGTGATTTGGATAAGTATATAGGACATATTGAATAGATGCATGTACAATATACAGTATTTAGCTAGTTAAACTATTTCAGTAGATAGTTTATTTAAAGAGAAGAATTTGTGAGATTTGATATGCAGCTGCATCCGTACGATCAAATAAATTTACGTTGTAATTAATTGTGACGGAAGCTCTACTAATAAGGTTAAAGGGTGCAGTAGAGTAGATGGGCAACGGTGAACAGTAATGAGAAACCGTATTCAGTATTATAATACAAGTTCGTTAATAAATAGGTTGGCAAATTTAGTAGGAATAGATCTCGTTGATTTTCTAGTTTTATATAAGTTAAAAGTAGTAGCTCTTTTATTATTTATTTGGTGGTGTATGTTTGGCAGTGAATAAATAAAAACGTATAATAAAAGATTACTCTGAGTTTAGAGGCAGATTTGCGGATAGAATTATTAATTAGTAAAAGAGGGAAATGTGCTTGTAAATCGGATATATTTAGTAAGGTGGTATTAGTTGTACATAGAAGAAATTATTGCAGTTATTGATAGCGTTGGCATATTACGTTAATTTATTATTTGAAGATAATCGTTAATTATTCGGGAGGAATATAATTAGTTTTAAGTCATCAGCGTATAGATGAAAATTGATATCGGAGTAATTTTAAATTAGTTAATACAGACCATTAGTATACAGTTCAGATAATATGCTAAGCATTGAGCCTTGATATACCCAACATTTAATGAATTGAGACTTTGTATATATATATTATAAATGAATTGAAAAAGTTATGAAAATAAATTTAATAGAACTTACGGGTCTATAAATATACGATATTTTACTCATTTATTATAAATAGTAATTTTTATTAATCTATTTAAAAGCTTAATTTATTTATTTTTAGAGAAATATATAGAATTTATTATTGTAATTTAATTTTAACTCATCGGTAACTCTGTTTTAGACACGATATATCTAATAGCATTATATAGAACATGATTTGATACGTTACTGACGATTTATATACTAACTTGTAACTTATCAGCTACATCAAACTTTTTTTATTCCGGAATCTTAAGAAATAATAATAGGTACTTAAATTTTGTTAAATCGTTTCATGATGTCAGAGAAGAAACCGCAAATGTATTACTAACGGAACTGCGGAGGGCAAACGTACATATTACAACATACGTAATATAGTAAATATAGTACATTCGAATGCAATTGAAATATACCTTATTATATAATGAATACACTAAATTAGCTTCTTATAGGATATACTATAGTTAGGCTATAGGATATATCAGTAAAATTTAAATATTATTTTTCAAATAATTTGTCTAAATTGGCTACTATACAATATATATATATATATATATATATATATATATATATATATATATATATATATATATATATATATGTGTGTATGTATGTGTGTATGTATGTGTGTGTATGTGTGTGTGTGTATATATGTATATATAAAATAATTACATATACAGATAAATATGGATTGAGCTTCCACTGTAACAGTGTAATGTAACATAAAACAATGTGTATTATTATTATAATTCTATAGTTTCATCTCTTTCTAACATTGTTTTTGATATTAATTCTATAAAGATTAATGTAATAAAAATTACGTGTTGAATTTGGCAACATATCGATATTCTTTAGATTTCCACTATTTCTAAAATATTTTCATTTATAATTATTTATATTTAATTATTATATGGACAAGTTACATTGTTGTATAGACAACGACTTAAGTTTAATGTATTATTATAGTATTTATAATTCCGTGACATTTAGGAATTGAAATATTAGCTATGTATATTTAATAATCACATATTAATCACATATTAATCATATATTAAATAATAATTATTTAATTGATGATAGTTATGTATCTATTAATGCAAAAGAAATACTAATACATTTAAAATGAACGCGAATTCAATGGAACCCATCTTTTTTGGCATTGCTGCAAATTAAGAATGCGACCAACAGTAACGAACTACAATTACCTTCGTTTTAAATATCTTACCCCTACTATTTTCATGTTATATATATATATATATATATATATATATATATATATATGATATTAGTATGATCAATTGATGCATTATTCATATAGAGTCATGTTTGATCGATGTCTATCCACATCTATAACAATTTGTCTTACACTTTGTTTTTGTTATTATGTATTACATTTTTATTAATTTATTTTTTATATGATGACCGATTTTGCAAAATATATTTAATCTTAATTTCAGTATTTTATTTTCATTTATTTTCATTTTTATATTAATTTTATGTTCTATGAATATAATAAGAAGGAAACCATGATTATTTTTTATTTTAAATTTTATCCTAATTATATTATTTACATATTTTATTGTTGCCAAGTTTGAGTGGGAAGATGAATAGACAAGCAATTCTTTTGTAACTTCCTGAATTTTATAACTATATCTAATTTTGAATATATAGGTACACACACACACACACACACACACACACACACACACACACACACACACACACACACACACATATATATATATATATATATATATATATATATATATATTTATATATATTTATTATAGTGAGTCGTCTCTAAATGTATCACGAGTATTATCAAATATTATTATTTTATTTAAAAACTGGATTAATATATATGTAATCTAATATTATATTATACGTTATGATACTATTATTATATCAACAGATTTCATTGAGCCGTATGAATAAATAAATAGAAACATCCTATGATTGAATTCATTCTTCGTATTATATCTTCTTTAGGACTGCTACTTAAACCAACTATTTATTTAGATGGAAATAATAAAGATAAATTAAACCTATTTTTAGAATAATGATCATATCAATGAACTTGTTATAAGCTACTAAATGATCAAATATTCTACCATATTTAGTAATTATCCATGATTTGTATCCAGTTTAATAATTTGTTTAATAAATCTATATTTAATGATCTAGCCTAATCCCATCTGAAGTAACTGAACTATTTTAATTATATTCAATATGCGGAAATATATCAAATATGTTATTCAAAAAACGTATCTCAAAACTAAAAACATGATTAAATATTATAAGCATACAAATATTATGGAATATATTAAATACCAATCTTAAAAAATATTAAAATTTATTGATATGCTTGAAGCATATAAATTTGTTAATTTAATTTTTTTTCATATCCATTTAGTGAGTAAATATATTTTAATCTTATATATTACTCTATTTGTTTTATATGTCATATTTTACACACACACACACACACACACACACACACACACACACACACACACACACACACACACACACACACACACACACACACATACATATATATATATAACCTATGCAGCAGAATAATTAAAGTAGATTGACAAACTACTTTAATAGGGGATAGGCAACCCTTCAGACTATTGGCTCATCATAGCAGAAACATTCAAAGATTGCCGTTTGCGTAATTATTATGGTAAAAGATACATTTATTTAATTATATATTTGCAAATTATTTCAATTTTATTTAGTTATGTACGTACTACTTTATTTCTATTATATTTATTATTTAATCCTGAAGATACGGGGTAATCTTTGGAAATATTCAATAACTCAATTTCATATATGTAACGTGAGTTACGTGCGGTGCCGGTATTATGACGCAATAGCATATGATTCAAGGTAACATAGGTCATTTTGAATATAACTTAGATAACTCAGAAGACATTGGTAATATTGACTATTCCACGTGACCCGCCAGACGCCTGTCTAATAAATATAACGCAAACTATCGTATCTATATCGGTGATTATATAAAATTAAAAAGAAATAGGATGGACCCTTAAGTTTAATAATTAAATTTTTACGGCCTAATAGATATTTGAAATGGGTCCTTTAGTAGTATCAGCCTTATAACTATATGACTTTAAGTTATAATCATAACATTATATAACAATAACTCTACATTATATAATTATATAACTGTAGGTAACTTTACCCACACATTGGTAAAGTTACATATTCTTACATAAAGATTAAAGTGTAAATTAACTAAAAACTTAACTATAAGTTATAACAATTGTATATTTAGTTAATATCATTCACAATATAATATATATTATACTTTCCAAGACTAGAGGCTGATTTATGACTTTTCAAGTTGTGATGATAAATATATATTTATATGTTAATAATAGACGATATTCATTAATAGTAGTCAATAAATCTACTTAATAATTGCATATATATATATATATATATATATATATATATATATATATATATGATGATGAACATACTACACCATTGTACCTATGATAATAAAACATATTGTGTAATTGGAATGATTCATTTAGGAGTGCTAACATATTAAAATGTACCCTGAAAACTATTACACAAGCAATTTATATTCAGGTGTAAATACGGATAAAAACAGACGTCGAGTAACTACAAACAGACATCGCAAATTAAATTGAAATCAAATGATTGATCTTGCTTCGGCGTAATATTTGATATAGTTGTTTACGCATCGATGAATTAGAATCAATCAATTTATAAGTCTATAATACCGTATTTAGTGTGTAGTATGCCGTATTAATAATAGTATTCATTATATAACATGCCCCTTATTAAGTATTGTTGAATTATATTTAATATCGTCCAAAAAGTTCTAGAAGATTCAAAGTGAATATATATATATATATATATATATAATGTATAATATATAAAATAGATACTCCCATGTAACACTATCTTAATATATAAAGGCTCGTACACATATCTAAATCACGTGGAATGATTGGTAAAAAATAATTATGAACGAAAATATAATATAGTTTTGACGCGGTTCCGTTAGATATTCCGCGAAGTGGTCAAATATGTTGAAATTGTAATTTAAAAATTAAAATAGAAAAAATATTTAATCTCGAATGTCAAAAGTTAACCAATATTTTAATTTAATTGTTTATAAACACTTTTGATTTCAATTCAAACCCAAACCTAGAAAACCAAATAGTTTGGTTTGGGTTTTTAGAATAGCTATCTTATTATATCTATTTGATAATACATATATTTTGGATATCATAATAGTCAATAGGAAGTGTATTCAAAAAATATTATATTTGAAACTTCAATTATAAAATCATGTGATAGTTGAATTTTATATTTATAAACAAGAATATTATTAAAAGTCTTTGATTACGCTTAGATTCTGATGAAAATAGCAAACCTGTTTGATTATATTTCCATGGGAATTATAATTCATTTTCATGGACAAATAATTTTCCATGAGGCGTTCGAATCTATCGATAGTATATTTTAAAATTTCATCATCGGATTTTCAGTCGATTTCATGTGATAGATGTAAACACTCCTTAATTAAGCCAATAATTCCAATATATAATGTCCATTGTCACTTCTATATCACAATACATATAGGTAATTAAAATCAACAAACAAAGTCAACTAAGAAAGTATTTGTTATATTGTATAGAAAATGGCACTATTTTTGATATATAATAATTATAAAATAAATAAATATTATCTCAAATTCAAAATATCAATTATTTATATCAAAATAATATTTTTATTTAAATCCGCCAAGTGTGCGACGCACACTGTGCGTAACCAAATAAGATCACTACGATTGATGCATATCCACTTGGTATCTTGTAAACTCGGATATGAGTAAAGTATAAACCACTAAAACTTGTTTTCATAGATATTATATTTAAAATAATTATATAATTAAGAATATGTTTAATATATTGAAATATATTTGATTGACAATATTATATTTAAAATAATTAGATAATTAAGAATATGTTTAATATATTGAAATATATTTGATTGACAATATTATATTTAAAATAATTATATAATTAAGAATATGTTTAATATATTGAAATATATTTGATTGACAATATTATATTTAAAATAATTATATAATTAAGATATGTTTAATATATTGAAATATGTGTGATTGACAATATTTAGTAGGAAGCATTTCTGCAATGGATAATGATATCTTTAGTTATTTTACACTCTAAAATTTGACTGTGAATATATTAAATAGTCGAATAAATGTATCCGCGTAGATAACAAATAAATTAATGTCACGATATAATAAAGAAGGTAGAGCCTATTACATTTATTGAATCGAGTTCATCGGTGGGTAAACAAGTATATCGAATATTACGCTGAAAAAAGACAATCATCCGATTTCAATTTAATATGTAATTTATCGATGTCAGTTTTTATCCGTATGTATCACCGGAATATATAAATTGCGTAATTATTAGTTTTAAGAGTACGTTTTAATATGTTAGCACTCCTAAATGAATCATTATAATTACACAATATATTTTATTATCATAGGTACAATGGTGTAGTATGTTCATCATATATATATATATATATAATTATATAATTTTGAAAGTACGTACTAATAGCTAATTTATTTTTCGTTTTAAACATTGAGGTATAACAGAAATACTTTAGGATTCATATTATATAACTCAAAAAAGTAGTTCTATAGATTGTACCAACCTGTTGTACAGGTATACCTGCTCAAACTATCCATAGTTCAATTAAGATTGATAGATAGCCGCATTCGTATTTACATGATACTTCTCATTTGCTTTAGGTTTTTGATTGTCGCTCTAGCGCCTCGTGGGATCAAATGATTTAGTCTTAAGTTTTGTAGATAATAATATAATATAATTATAATATCTCGAAATATCAAGTGATAATAGATATTACATGTATACTAGTATATAGTATATTTGTTAAAATACTATATGAT